>JAULUF010000036.1:8302500-8850000 GCA_031834385.1 Semotilus atromaculatus
TCATCCATGTTTGTTTTTATATAGTCATGCATCTCCTGTCTGCATGCCACATGTTTCTGCATGAGTTTGTTGTGTTAGGAACGACTTGAAAGTCTGGTAGTGTGTGATCCTCAGTCGTTTAGTGTATGATGTCCAGTTTTTCTCTATAATTATTTACAAAGTTGGCAAGTGTATGATGCCTTGTGTTCTAAAATGTAGTTGTTTTTTTAAAAGTTGTGTAGAGTATTCCAACCTAAATTTATCAGACTTAAGGCCCGTTCACACCAAGGACGATAACTATAAAGATAACTATATTAAGAGTCCACCCCAGCGGGAATATCGTTTCTCTGTGCCGTTATCATTATAGTTGTGGTGTGAACTCTGCTATTCTTTAATATTGAGAAAAATGTATAGTTATCGTCCTTGGTGTGAACAGACCTTTACAGTTTTCATCTGCATAAAGATGGGACCTGAACCATAGGGATCAGAAAAGCACAGAGACTTGGGAAGTGAGCCCTTTTGACTTGAGCCAGAAAGTAACCAACTAGCAACCACCCAGAACAGCCTTGAATCACAGCGGCATCTTTTGCACAGGCAATCACAACTCATGTTTGCTTTGGAAAATTGTAAAAATAGTTTTAATTACAATACTCAAATAATTCCATAAACACCTACAGTACTTGTCTCCTCTATAGGATTCTTGGAGGATAAGGTTTGCCTGAAAGAATGCTGTAAGAACATGGGATGGTTCCTCTGTTTCCTTCCTGACTGTGAAGGCTTTGAAACATGAGCGGGGGCGTCACTATAAAGCCCCTGTCATTACACAGAACGCTTGTAATAAGCATTGCATAGCAGAGGTAGCAGGATTAGAGGCTTTAGGGACTATAGGGTTTAGGTTGCAGTAAACCTGAAGCCAAGCCGGCAGTAGAAGGCAGGCGTTTGGTTTACATTGGGACTGGAAATCCTGTTTACAACCAGCTTTAATAACACTGTGTGTAAATGAGCAAGGGGGTTGATACACTCCATTTACAGTAATTAAATTTGATTGACCTGTCAAGACATACTAATATATAGACCATATTTTACCATGTATCACCACTCTTTTCTTTTAGTACTATGAAAATAAACCTTGCATAGTACTAAAAGTGACTTGTAGTTTTCTGAGTGGTGATTGCCAATGCAGAACTACACCCTGGCTGGTTGCCAGGGGGTTGCTTTATGGATGATATTTTGGTATCATCAATGTTCAATCAATTTCAATATTCTTGTCTTTAGATATGACTCAGATGCCTTGTTCAGTGTAAGTGCAACAGTAAAATAGAAACAATAATAGTAATTCTTGCTTAGCAAATATGTTGCTCTAGTTTTTGAGTGCGATAATGCTCTTTAAACAATACTACTATTGTCTTTTGTCTTACTTTAGCGTCTGTTCCTAGGTAAGACAAAGCTTCACTTGAGCCAGAAGCTTTACTGCCATACGGTTTCAGTGGTTTCCTGCTTCTGTGATAATTGCTTGAGGTTCACTTTTAAAAATCCCACCGCCAATGAAAGCAGCCAAGGTCTGAGCCCATAGTCACTTTTTTTTAGGTTACACCAAACCTTGTCAGGAGATGATCATCCACCTTGTAAGACGCAGCTCCTCGAGCCTTGGAATAATCTCAGGCGATAATCAGAGATCCTAAATCCATTAATGAAAAGTGTGGCTCTGTTTGGAAGGAAACACTTTTCCTTTTGATTATATTTTAGGGATTAAGATAAACACCTCCTAACAAGGTACCATTACTGCTTCCTTTCTGACTCCTGGGCTTTGATCGTGGAATTTGTGTCATAATCATTAGACCACCTGAATGATGGCTCAATGTGAACATGTGGAAAGGAGGCTCGAATAAACTGAGGAGGAAACTGTCATTTTGTGTTTTGTACAAAATACAGGCATGTAAATTAAAAATACATTTAAGAAAAAAAAGCAAATGTTGGTAAAGTAAAAAAAGCCAAATGATTGTACTTTCCCATTTATAATAAAAAATAAATTATACTACCACATAAACAAGAAAGACAAGGGCAAAAAGGGAATAAATTGATAAGGGGGAAAATCAGAATTAAAAAAAGCCATGAAAAAGAAACTAAACATTAGTAATGAAAACAAATAGATGGTTAAATGGGTTACGGAAATTCAAGGAGATGAATTTCAGCAAAGTTTAAGGAAGTATGAGGTCTTAGACAGTTTTTTAAACAGTGTTCCCACAATGAATGTGCAATGGTGAATGACCTATGAATGGATGACTATTCCAGTAATTTGTGGTTACTGGACTTTTTAAATAATTTTTTAGAGATTGTAGCTACTCAAACATATTTTAAAGAACATAAACCTACATGAAAAAGAAAAACTATTTAAAAATTACCTGGTATTTTTCCTGATCGCGGGAACCTAAACAAATGGCTAATAATAAGGACGTAGCCTACTGATTTTCTTTTTATGCAAGAGAGCGACTTGTGGCTTGTTTAAATTAAATATAACAAATTCTCCAGCAGGAACAATATTTAGGCCTAAATAACGTTACATTTCGTGGTGCTTGTTTCCAACTATTCACACTGATGTAAGGTCCGGTACCCGATTATAATCACTTGGCTTTTGTACGCTTGACGTCTACGCTACGGACTTAGGCTACCTGTTACGCAGTTCAATTTGAACCACTATTGTCATGTAAACTCATGTCAAAAGTAACTATTTTCAAGCCCTTTAAGCCCTCGACAACTGATACGGGGAGAATTTATTTGCAGTAGATTTGATGTGAGTGACACGTCTGCTCTGAAATGGGATTGTATTAGCCTAAGAATTTAGCAAGTGTATGAATGCCAGGCAAACAATAACGACTGAGGTGCTAATTTCGTGCAAATATAACCGCGAGAACTCGGAGCATTTACCGAAATGTAATTGTAGAGCGACCCTGTCCATCAGCCATTGGTTGAAGCGTCCACGGAGGTATTAATTGGTTTAAAATAGTGATGAAATGTTCCTCTCGAGTGTGACCTCCATGTGGAGAGCGTGAGGTGGGAGCGAGTGAATAAAGTGAGACGTTAGCATGCAGCTGTCGCAGAATGGACCGGTCGCGTGCTGGAAAAGTCTCAATTGCTGCGCGCGGGAACCAGGTAGAAGTGGCGGGAGGCGCGTGGAGAGGCCGTTTAGGACCATCGCGTGCAATTATCGACAATCAGAGGAGAGCTTAAGACCTGTTCTCAACAATGGGCCCAGTTCGCCACGTTCATGGGGGTGAGCGCTCAAGTGCGTGCAGCTGCGCGCTCACATTCAGCACCAGCAGCAGAACTACCTCGCGCTCCGCAATTAACAACTCCTTTCAGTTTTAACCATTTAAAAAAGCAGTATATTATAGACTGTTTTTGGTTGTGGAATCATCTCTGGGAAGGGAATGAAAAAAGGGAGTGATTGATTGTCGCGTGAAGTGGGCTGCTGAGAGCGAATTTTCATAATTGTTGTCTTAATCCTGCACGTAAAAAATGTAAATTGCCTTTAACCGCATATGAATGAGTTTGACACATGCCTTTTTGAGCTCGATTTTTGACAAAACAATCAGAAAGAAAAAAATACCACGTAGGCTATTTCATTTATAAGTAGCCTATGCCATGCGCATGCAGACTTCATGCTTTTATTATACATCTAGAAAACATTTTTTTCTTCTTATCAGAATAAGTGAAATATGTATCATCTGCCCTTGTAGATGACCAAGAACACGAGTGGATTGTGCGGACATGCAGGAAGAGCTGGGATGAGTTCATTGGCCTCTATCCAAGAAGCAGCACACTAGAGGAGACGTGAGAATACTCACACACAGTTCATAAGGATGTCATCTGAACATTAATGCAGCTTTGTTACATTTATTTTTTCAATCCTGTTATCCTTTCCATTTTTTTAAGTGATTATCACAATACTAACAACTGTTAAATCGCAACCCACCGAAATCAGACTTTATTATTGATTAATTAATGCTTAATGGAAAAATAAAACATGCGTTTGCATTAAGTGATGAGTATATCTTCTTTATATTAACAAATCAACAGTTTTTGAGCAACTTTAAAAAAATGTTTTACATTTATTACACAATTAGCATTATTGTTTAAAGTGTTTTGTACTTTTTTTTATTATCATGAGAAGTGAAAGTGTCCAATCAGAAAAAAATATCTCAACTGAACAGCTACATAACAAACTACGAAATAATCAAATCAGAAGAATATAATTAAGTGAGTTTAGGTTTTAAAGGCCATCCCATACAGCTTATTTAATAAGCTTATTGTTTGCCAAGATAATAGTGGGGTTTGGGTACAAACTCAGATAAGAAATGTTACATCATTGCTGTATTCTGTCCCAAGTAACTGATCACTAACATTCACCAGCTGAATACTTCTACTGACGTAAAGTCCTATTCTTGCTCAGCTTGAAATAAATGAGATGCAAAGTTTTCTGCACAAAGTGTGTGCTTGAGCACAGAGAAGATAGGTTAGTCAAAGATTATGTCTCAGTGTGTCTTTTGAAAGAGAACACGGGATATGCGAGCTCAATCCTGTGATGTGGCCTGACAGGGAATTCCTGTGTGTGATGCTGATGGAATCAGTGATGGAGTCATTACTGCACACACTGACCCGTGAAGGGTCTGCCAGCTCCTCCATCAGCCTGTGATTGCTTCCTGCTACACTCGTGCACACACACCGGCACATGCGTCTATACCACAGTCAGAAATTAACCAGGGCTCAGGGCAACAACACAAAAACTCTGAAAGTGACAAAAACCATCCAGATATATTCCAGATATATATATATAAATTATCTGTAATATTTCATACATTTCATAATATCCTAACCTGTCATATTAATAACTTGTAGCAGTCAGATATAACATCTGCATTTCATGGTATGAAAGAGTGTTTTATGACAAAATACTGTGCCTGGATCCGATGTTAATGCCATGGTCTTGAATAAAAAATATCTATCTATCTATCTATCTATCTATCTATCTATCTATCTATCTATCTATCTATCTATCTATCTATCTATCTGTCTATCTATCGTAACAAATTGTATGATCTATGAATTATGACAACATATGTTTTTACATTGCTTTAACTCATCAAAATAAGTATAGAAGATTCAACTCATTTTTTAAAGTCATTTTAATGTAATTTAAGTTAAAATGATGTAAAACAACCAAGAAAAAAAATTACTCTCTCTCTCTCTCTCTATATATATATATACACACATACACACAGATTAAAAAGCATTGTTTTATCATTCAAGAAAATGTGGTATTGTATTTTAATACAACATATTGAAAATGTAAATTAATTGAACACTGTCTAATGTTTCTCCTTGTTTTAAAGTTAGAAATGCCTCAAATTTCATTTTTTATATATATATATATATATATATACTATAGAGAGAGAGAGAGAATAGAAAGATTTCATGAAAATGTTATATAGAATAGTTAGGTAAGTTAAGTTCTGAGGAAAACCTAGTAATCTAATAAGAGCAAATTATATTATTTTGTCAGGTTATAAATTCATTTAATTGATTTAAAAGAAAAACATTTATGATGCACAGCCATAGAAATAGTTCATTATTTTATTTTTTTACAAAACAGACATGTGGAAGTGGGGGAAAGTGCTTACAGGCTACCTGTCATAATAAATACAAGAATGTAGAGGCCTTGTCCCTCATTCAGAACACAAGAATGTATTTCTCAAATTTAAGTTACAATTTCAGACTTTTCCCCCGGTTTCAGAGCTGTACACCCAACTCTCCTGCTCTCTGGTCACAGCTGAGGCATATACGGCACACATGTATGAAGAAAACAATGAAACACAGACACATTCTTCTCAGGACACTGCTTAAATAAAAATACATTACATGTACATTTTCTTTACATGTAGCTATCTTTACATTTTACTCAAGTGCTCTTTTTAGTCTCAGTCGTCCTCTTCCTTTCCATCTTTAGCACAAAATAGTGTTGTTTGTCATTGAAAATCCTGTCTTGATCCTCATGTTTGATATTTCCCTTCTCTCTTTTTAGTACAAATGTTGAGAGCACTGTTCTCACAGTAAGATCAATGTTATTTGTAGGTTATGGTTACAGTAAACTGGTAGGACAACAGTTATCGCAATGCATTTTTGAAAATAATAAAATTTAGGGAAGGTTTAGACATCCTCTGGACCTTTGAAAAATTCAACCTTAGACTAGAAATTATTTTTTAAGTCACTTGGATCTAAAATGAAACAATCAGTTTCTAACAAACAATCTGCTTTCAAAACAAGATGTCTGCAGTTATTTATACAATTAAGTGATGGACTTAAAATTTAAGAACAATTGTATTATTTTTTAAATGAAATCTGTGGAACAATCAACCCTGCTGGCCTTTTTAGGCCCCAGAAAACATGGATGCTTTGCATATGGGTGTAAGAACAAGACAGCCCGCAAAAGTGAAGTGAACTCAAGTTTTTTAAGTAGCGTCAATTCGTTTCACTTGCTTAGTACAACTTCCACGTTCAATCGTGGCGTGTTTCGGTGAGGAAAAAGAGAGAAAATATGTCTTACCACCTGGTCCTATGCCACTTATTTCCCATCCACATCTCTTGTGCTTTTCCCTTTTTCAACCTAAATGTTTAACACTGATGCTGGTAACTTTACATTCCTTTTGTTTGCATTCAGAGTCTCCGATTGCTGAACAAGAGTCAGACGAGACTATCAGGAGAAGGGGCGAACCGAGAGCGCTAGTCTGTTACAGTGTGTGCTCGAGTCTTTTTTCTTTTCTTTCTCGTGTCCAGAAGTCCAGATCCTGGTCTCGATGATGCAAGTCCTAAATTCACAGGTCACATATGCGGTTTCCCTTAACCATCCGCGACTAGATGCAAGTGAGTAAAATCCCGTCCAGCGAAACCAGAGAGGAAACAGTCTCTCTCCTTGCGAGTTCAGAGGTCAAGAGCAAGCGGGACCGTGACCTTCTCCTTCAGCCTGTGGGGTCGGCGCAGGAGTGATTGGAAGGTCAGGGTGAAGGGGTCAGGGGTCAGTGCGAGCGCTAGCGGCTGAGAGGGAGCTGCGGCAGCGTCATGGCCTGATGAGGGAGGCTCTGTGAAGTGAGCACCGAGAACGGATGACCTGCCCAACCAAAACAAAATAAACAGAGGCTAATGTTAATCTCTATCTATTGGGATCGCTAAGTATCTTCAGGTCAGAGAACACACTAGTTAAAAAAGATAGCAATTTAGCTACCAATATATATATATATTAGTCAAAAGTTAAGATTTTTTAATGTTTTCGAATGGAAGTGTTGTATGCTCACCAAGGCTGCATTTATTTGATTCAAAATACAGTAAGAACAGTAATATTGTGAAATATTATTACAATTTAAGATCACTGTTTTCTATTGTAATATATTTTCAAGAGTAATTTATTCCTGTGATCAAAGCTGAATTTTCAGCATCATTACTCCAGTCTTCAGTGTCACATGATCCTTCAGAATTCATTCTTGTGATGATTTGATGCTCAAGAATTTTTTTTTTGAAAACAGCTGTTCTGATTAATATTTTTATGGAAACTGTGATTCTTTTCCGTTTGAAAGTTTGGGTTAAGATTATTTTCTTAAAAAGAATACTTTTCAGCAAAGACACGTTAAATTGATCAAAAGTGACAGTAAAGACATTTATGATGTTACAACAGATTTCTTTTTCAAATAAACGCTGTTCTTTTGAACTTTCTTTTCATCAAATAATCATGAAAACATTTATCATGAATTAATAATGTTAAGCAGCAAAAACTGTTTTCAAAATTGATAATAAGAAGCATTAGTAATAATTGAGCACCAATAATAATTGACAATAATTGAGCATCAAATCATCATATCAGAATGAATTCTGAAGGATCATGTGACTGAAGACTGGAGGAATGATGCTGAAAATACAGCTTTGATCACAGGAATAAATTACAACTATTTTATAAAAAAAATATTTTTAAATATATTACAATAGAAAACAGTTATTATAAAGTGTAATAATATTACAGAATATTACAGTTTTTTTAAATTCAGGATTGGTGAGCAGAAAAGACTTATTTCTAAAACATTTTTTAAAAAAACACAAGTGCTGTCAAATTGATTAATCGCATCCAACATAAAAGTTTGTGAATATATTTGTACACACACACACACATACACATATATATACATACATACAATCATTTGCAGGTATGTGTATATACATATATAATTAATTAATTATTTCCCTTCTGCTTTATTGACAGCAGTACTGGAGGAAACACTCACTTTCGATGTACCCGTGCAGGGCCACCATGCGCGCTCTCTCAGGACTGCCGAAAGGGGAGTAATGCAGCTCGTCGGGCAGTGAGGGGGGCATGCGGGCCTGCGGGTGAGCTTGAGGTGGGCCGCCGTGCTGTGGAGTGTGCTTTTTATGTCTCGCTCTGCAGTTTTGAAACCAAACCTATGAAAATACAACCAATTGTCAAGGTAAGCTGTCTCTATTTACTGAATTTAAACGGATTAAACATTAAATGGGACTATAAGTGAGTTTCATCACCTGTATGACTCGTCTACTCAATCCTGTCATGTCTGCCAACTTCTGCAGGGTCTGAGCGTCAGGGTTGTTGTCCTGTGCAAACTGTGCCTGCATTACCTGTGCATGAAACAAGCGTAAAATTAACATTAGGTCGTTTACTAGGGGAAAAACGTCTATTTGTAAAGATTTTCTATATTAAAATGATCAAATACATTAAAAAATAATTAAAAATGATACAAATAAAAATCAGTACTATATATATATTTACTACCAGTTATAGTTTTTTATGTTTTAGAAAGATGCTCACCAAGGCTGCATTCATTTGACCAAAAAAATCAGTAAAAACAGTAATATTGTGAACTAATAGAATTTTCAGCATCATTACTCCAGTCTTCAGTGTCACATGATCCTTCAGAAATCATTCTAATATGATTTGCTGCTCAAGAAACATTGACTATTTACACGTTTTGTTGTTGTTTTGATACTGTATTTTTTTTATCAAATGAGTGCAGCTTTGGTGAGCATAAGAGACTTCTTTCAAAAAAATTTTTTTTTAAATCACATGTTCCATTCCAAACTTTCTGTAGTGTATACATTAAGTACATAGTATTGGTTGCTTGCTGATCGTGCCACGTGAAAGGTAAAATGCTGTTCCATATGCATTTAACGTGAAAGCTTTGTAAACATAGAATGGAACTTAAAAATGAATTCATATTAGACAAAAGCAAAACCAAAAAGGGCTTTACTTCCTCATCTCAGACATCCACATGCCACTGTGTGTTTGATAATGTTACCTGCAGTTGTTCCGCAGTGAAGGACGTCCGTGCCCTTTTGGCCGGTTTCGGTTGACTATCCTGTTCCGACGGCACCGCCCCCTCCAGAGTGAGTCCGCTTCCTGCGCGAAAACCCGGGAAAAGGTGGTTAGGAAATCTTTTTTTAGATCAATGAGACTTAAAGTGTAACGCATCCGAAACACACGCACCACTCTCAGCGGCCCGTTTCAGGTTCTCCACCATTGTGTCGTAATGGATCCGACACAGTACTTTCTCCTCCACCAGCCCGAACTCCTCGCCTGTGGACAGCTGACGTTTGCAGGAGAAGCAGGCGAAGCAGGCCAGATGGTAGGCATTGCCCCTGGCTCGCCGGACCCAGTCGCTGGCGTAGATCTGCCGGCCACAGCGGGCACACTTTGTACCAAACCTACTGTGAGACAGAGAAGGGCTTGGGCATCAATATACTCATTCCATAAACAATAGGCCTACAATACATGTGCTTATCATTACAACCCAAACCCTAGTATAATAATAGAAGCATTTTTTGTGTAAATGATGCTTGTTGTTTTGAACTGAATGTATGTCAGTTTAACAGGTATCTGTTCTCTCCACAGAAAGCTCCAGCAGAAGAAGACAGAATACAGATAGGCTGAACCGTGTCCAAAAGATAACCACTAAACGTGTCAGACACGGCTGTAAAACTCTCAGCACAAACAAACCACTAGTAATTCTCTGAGCAGCAGGTCGACAGGAAATGTCTGCTGATAAACTGTGCTGATAGGATCCATAAACTCTTGATTTTATCCAACAAGGTGTGTAATGCATGTAAGACGTCTATTTTTAAACCACCTCCACTTTTTTTGTGTGTGAAGGAATTCAAATATAATGTATCCACATATCCAAACGTTGTTTTAATCATTTAAAAAATATATAATTAGTTTATAATGTAATTATTATTATATATTAATATATAGTGTGTTTTCAGTTGAATGTACAGGATAGTAATTATCAAAAATGTTCTTAAATTAAATAAACAATATATATATATATAAAAAATTTAATTTCAGTTTATTTTACAGGTTAGTGATTATCAAAAAATATTCTGCAATATATTAAAATCAAACTGCTTAAATGGACACACATAATTAAAACTTTTTTTTTTTTAAAGAAATGTTCATTTTTAAAGAAATGTATTTATTCGTTCATTCATTCTACCATTGCCAGACTATCTGCCATTCTCCCTCAAGCCGACGTGTCATTGAAATTCGTTTTGATTGGTTCTTTTTTGCAATTCTTTGCATAGCACATAGTAATTGGTCTTTTCTTTCTTGCATCTGTATATTTATATTTAGTTCTAATTATATAATTCACTGTTATGTGTTGATTCTCTTGTGCAGAAATGGAGTTTCGATGTTATTGATGTTACTGCTGACGTTACATGTTAATCATTGCATTGTCGGCCAAATGCGATTTGTAAATGTCACACATTCCATATTTAATTTAGCCCTGCATTTTCAGCAGCCATATGGCCGTGTTGTTGCTTAAAGCACCTCTTCTGTGATTCTGTGATCAACAGGACTTGATGAACAACCCTGTGGCGATACAAACCAACAGCAAATACACACAGCCTGCTATAATGAAGTGTTATTTTGACTGGACGGGGCTGACCATGCCGTGTGTTTTTGACCCAGACATCACATTCGGGTGACCAAAGAAGGTTCCAGTGTTGAAAAGACTAGGAGAGACTAATGCGCTGCAGATGGCCAGTCACGGCCCTTTTTTGGCCTGAATCTGAGCCCCCCCCTCCCCCTCCCTCCACCACCACACCTCTGTCATTGGGAGCTCTTGTGTAAACAAAGTGTCATACACAACCTCCTCTGACTGCAAAGAAACACGGGATATCAAGATAGCCATGTTTCCCTCGTATACGCTACTGAAGAATGATGACACCGGCCCCTCGGGGGGTTCATCCACTGGAAATTACATCAGGGTCCAACCAGGGAGCCCCATGGGGCTCAACAAACCAGGAAACTATACTTTTGTGCATGTATAATCATTTGTCTCTGCCAATCAGAACTTGACCAGGATGAGCCACGAAGCAAAAACAAACCTGAATCAAAAAATATTTACAGTCCACTTATGTGCAAAGTCTCGATACATAAAACACTCCACGCGTATTAATGCCTGCAAAAAGCATGCAAAGGGGTTTTTGTGTACACTGCACACCATACTCTGACAGCATCATTCCAGACAAATAATACAACGATTGAGTAATGATGCATTTCAGACGTGTGTTTAGAGGAGAAACATTGTGGAACGGAGCCGTAATCTGTCATGGCAGTTCATTTACCGCAAAACCTCTCAGAGAAGCCATAAAGATCTTAAGGGGGTTTTGTTTTTGTTCAGATCTGCCGCACGTCTGATTGTGCGTTGTTGTGCTTATACTGGATTTATTTCTGTCCTGCATATCATAACTCGCCCGGGAAAATTCCTGCAGCCGCAAAGTGTTTCCCTCAGTTCCCGAAGAAATTCACTTTTGGCTGAAAAAGAGAAGCTTGTGGAAGTACAAATTCGGTTGATTAAATGCGATATACTCTTGGAGTATTATAATCTGGGGGTAAATCTCCCTCTCAGAGACTGCTGAGACTTATCAGTGACGTTTGCTACGGCAAGCATGGCTATTACTATTGCTTGTGGTGGTTTTTCCAAACCCTGAACCATGAGTATTAAATTTGGTGTGTAACTCATCCCACCCCACTGTTTGTGCGACGACCATAAATGATACTGCAAATCTTGCTATACTTTTCCATTCCTTGATGATCAGATTGGTGATTCCTGCCGATTATCCGAGGAAAATAGTCTTATGTCAAAGGAGGGACTCAATCATATCTAGAGACCAGAATAAAGACTGGCATTGACTATATGCCTACTTCCATACTATATATTAAACAAAAAGGCAAAGGAGTAGTATTTCCAAATTTGTACACTGTAAAAAGAAACAAAAAAGTTGCTGCCTTAGATTTTTAAGTACAATCAACTTGGATGTTTAAGTCATTTCAACTTAAATTACATTAAAGTATATAAAAAAATAGTTAAATCTTGTATAACTAATAAAAAAGTTCAATTGCATAACTTATTTTGATGAGCTGAAGCAATGTAAAAACATGTTGTCATAACGTATTGATGATATAATTTTTTATAGTGTAGTATTCAAAAAACGGTAGGTGAAAAGTACCCGGATCGCCTACTTCTTCCAGCGAGATTCGGAAGCGCGCATGATGGACACTTTACCATCCCATGAGGCCACGGGAGAGAATTTGTGAACGCAACTGATGCCGTAGATCACATGACGATGACAACATGGTACATGCAAACTTTATTCAAACTACGCGAAATTAGGACAGTATGCAGTCACAGCATTGGACTTTGGTTGGTAACTCTTTGTTGGAGCCTATATTTTGGTAGATATTGTCTCTCCTAACCTAAAAAAAAAAACATTTCATTTTGTCGTTATAATTTCAGTCACTCATATAATTTGCCTGCATTCTCCACCAAGTTGAGTTACACAAGCTCTGTTTACTTCTGTTAGCATTTAAACACAAGGAGTCTTGCACGCGCATATGGCCATTACAGTACGTCACCTCCTCCAAATCTACCGATCCAAACCCACTCGGGTTACGCCTTACTCCATCACCCTGTCCTTATCCTTTGGTTCCTCTGATTAACAACCTCCTCCGACTTCCTGTGTGGCCTGATGCTCGTGCCTTTGTGGCTGTTTCTCTTTAGTGTAGGTACAGTCTCCGCTCTGACCCTTACCGCCAAATCTACCTCTCTACCCCCGTCCACGGCACACGGAGCAAACCCACTTTGATTTCCTGTAATTACACTCTATTAGAGCAGCTGTCAATTTGGCCCAGATGAGAGACTAACACAAATGAAACACATCTCCTTGTGTTTTGTTTTCCTTCCTTGCAAGAAATCAATGGAGATCATTTTCCTTTCAAGCATATGATGGCGTTCCTTTAATGGTGTCGTGCAGCACCAGCGAAACAATCCAGCTGCCAAAGAACAAACACAGGTACACACAACTCAGCGTCACTGCAGCCAAACATCTGAGCATCAGAATGTTGAGCATCAAATTGATTCATAGTGCAGTTTGACTGCGAGGCCAGTGCATGACATCTAACCTTAAAACAACATACTGCAGGACATTTATTTCCAGATATATAAATATGGAGGTAAAAGCACAGAATTTGTTCAAATGCTACTTTCTACTTTAACTGCTAGCGGTTATGATCTCGACCTCTTTATGTGAAAGATACAATTGGGTACAAAGGCTTGAACAGACTAAAAACAGGTGAAAGCGCTGATATAGGCATGGTAAAAGCACGACTGTTTGCAGAGGGCTTGACAGGAGGGATGTTTCAGTGGCACCGGAGAAAAACACACTTCAGATCACTGAACTTGACTCCACAAGCGTGGAGCTATTACTGTCTCTTTTACAAGGCAAACATGAATAAGTTACAGAGTCAGTCACTATTGTTCTGCCGGGTTCCTGTGAATCCATGTCAGAATTAAAAACGTATACACCATCCTGATTAACTTGCATAATTAGGTGAAAAAGCTGAGGCTGTATTTTGTTATGCAGAGACCAACATAAACTCCTGTGGTTGCTGTTTTGACATACAAAACTGTACGAAAATTAAATCAAATTAAAATACTGTTTGAGGGCAATGCATCACTTTATAAAAATATTGTTGGTTTAGCTGAAAAAAGTAAGTAACCTGGTGCCTAATTTGAGTTTATTGAAATAAAATTGTTTAGGTTATACAATGAAGGAGATTGGCTTAATTAACAGAAACTCAAAATATTATGTTATCTAAACCACATAAATTATCTAACGGGATGTGACAAAATAATGTTTTTTTTAATTATTTTTTTACAGTGTAGCTATTTGATATAGCCTATCTGAATATTTGGATACTGAAAATGTGTATTTATTTTAAGTTAATTATGTATCTTTTTCTCAACAAATCACTTGAAAATCACACTTTAAATTTCAAGGCCAATTCAAAGAAATGTGAAAATTGTTGGCATATTTATGATATTTTTTTTACTTCATTTTTATTGATGATTTTTCAAGAAAATGTCTACATCATTATAGGAAAAAATCAAACAAGCAAAAATAAACAATAGAACAGGGGGAATACATTAAGTATTAATTCACATAGGCTATACAGTCATTGATTACTTGCATTACGGTAATCAATCCATTTCCAGTATTTTATTGTATATTTCTTTAACAATTTCTCTCCATTCAAGTAAGAGGATGTCCTGCTTATACCATATTTATGATATTTAATGCTAATAAAATAATACACACTGAATCACTTGAGACTTTGAAAACCCCTGTCTATTTCATTTATTAGTCTTCGGTGAGCTTTTTCTCCCATTTCTGAACTCGTCATCTTTAGAATATGCTTTCATCCCGAATAAGCTCTAATCCACTAAAAATCCATTTCAGGGCAAGCTTTCTTGCATGCATTCAAATGTCCTTCGTATACATCCTCTGTGCCAAATTTTCCTCTTGAAATCTCTCGTGTGTAAACAGCTCTAGCCACTGAGAGATCCTGACGCCCTAGACTCGACCGAACCGCCGTTGCTCAGTGAAGATCAAGACATTGGAGCATCTCTTCAGATTATTGGCCTTAACGTAGAAAACAAACCCTCTCCTGCAGCATTGACTTTAAAGGGGCCAGTCATTCACATTGACGGGCAATAAGCAGGGAAGGCTGGCCAATATCATGCCATTCACAGGCCTTGCTGAGTGCTCTGCAATCATGCCATATCACAGCCCTTGCACCCTCAATGCAATTTCACAGCTTCCCTGTCGGATCTCCCTCACTCCATGCCTTCCCACGAGCACATTACTGGATCTCAACCAGAGCTCCATACTTTTGAGATCTTCAATTCTTTAACTTGGGTTTGATTTCTCACACCATTCACTTGCATACAAGGGAATAGTGGCAAATGTAAACCAACTAATAATCAAGTAATCAAGTTCTATTTAGACCTGCCATTATATTACTTTTGGCAACATCTCCTATTGTGGGCCTTTTTTTTTTCTCAATCCAAAATGATACACTGCACAACATGTGCTTCATGTGATAACATCTAAATTAACTGGTCAAAAATATTATTTTCTATACTTAAATTGAAGTATTTTCAGCTGTAAAATATTGACTTCCAATAAGCCACAACATTATTTTGACCAGAAATAAAATTGGTTTAGTTTTATTATTAAACAAGACAAGTATGGAATAACAGATGCATAGATTAGCTACTATGACGAAATATTTCTAATAAGTCGATTGCCATGAATAATTATGTTATATGAGGTCTTTTTCACTGACTTAAATCACAATTAAACTCAATTACAAACGGCGTCTTGAGTAAATATATGCATCTTATTTGTTGTGGTAAGTAGCCTATTTGATCGCTAGGTTTTAAATTTTTTTTATTTTTTATGAAATCCTATTTTTTAGCTTTAAACCATAACACGCTACACTCACGCAACATATTTTCATCCATAAGTAAATATTACGCATGTATTTCATTTAAGCGCACACCTGTTATTTCTGAGGACAGAAAGTGAAAAACTTACCCTACCTGAAATAATCCATTTTACAGAAGATTTCCTTGTTTTTAATGTAGCAGCTGTTGTGTTGACGTAGTGAAGTCCTGCACACGGAACATTCCAGACACCTCACGTGCCAGATCAGATTATTAACCTGCAATAAACACAACAGCGAACATCAAAATATAATAATGATGATGGTGATAATAATACTACAAATAATAGCCTAATTAAACGGCCAATTTAAACAAATGAAATTATTATATTTCTTTAAAAAGGCTACGTTTATGCACGGTGGATGTCTTGTATTTTTTGCATTTCGTAAAATTCGTATTATTATTAAATGTCAACGTGCATTATAATTATTATTAGGAATAGGCCTAATTATTAGGTCGAAACTAACACGTTTCTTATTTGAACAATCCCACAAATCACTGCCATATAAATATCTGTTTGGCTACTAAATAAAATGTTTCGTTTATAATTAAAGTTTTGATTAAAATAGGATTCTGTTATTTTTTTGTAATGATGTCCTTAGAATTGCGTTGTAGGCTATATAAAATTGTTTAATTATAAATGTAGATGCACGCATGTTAAGTAGCCTATTTTGTGCACGAGAAAATGTAGCCTATAGCCTAATAATAATTTAAGAATAAGAATTTAATGTTAATGAAAACGGCAACATATTCCGTGTGATTACTGATATTTTAAACTTGATTACTGATATCTGAAATAAAAAATTAGGATTTTAACCGTGTTTTCTTTGGGACACATGTGAGATAAAAAATTCAGAAATTCAGACGGAAGTAAGGCTTGCGCGTTTGAAGGTTTTACATGTTTAACTTGTTTGATGCATTTTCAGACTGAGAAAAGGGAAAACTTAAAAATGCGTCTATAAAGTTGGTTCATTCTGACTAAACTGTAATAAACTCACACGGGTTGTTTTATTAGTTTCCGCAGAAAAATCTAAACAAACTCAGACAGGTCGTGCTCTAAAAGATCCTCGCGCGCAACACACGCACTTCCTGAAAAACAAGCAGCCCGAGAGCGCGTGCACGCGACGATACTCTCAACATCTTTACTATAAAAAAGAAAAACAAGGCTATAAATGTTTGCAGCCAACTATTATTCGTAAAAACAGCAAATAGCAGAAGAAATCTAAATCTATATCTAGGCCTATAAATATTTTAATCTTCACGATATGCGGAGACTTAGCCTACTTTACTAGCCTATTTATATATAATGTAGCCTATGTGTAATAGTAACAATAATAATAATTATTATTATTATTTCAAATTAACCTCTTTCCCCCTTCACATTATTTTAACATGTTCCTCTGACCCAACTAAAACACAATATAGGCAGATATTTAACTTTAACCAATCTGTTATATCAAAGTAGGCAATGCATTGTTCAGAAATATGATCAGTGTTTCTGCTTGTGATAAATTTGATCCTAGCCACACAAAAAAAAAAAAAAAAAAAAAAAAAAAACGCACACACACACATTGTAGGACTAGCCTATATCTAGCCTAAAACAAATAAATAACGAGTCTTTTTGTAACTTATTTACTCATGTTTTATAAAACCCAAACACAAGTAGCCTGTACATACATTTTTTTTTACTAAAGCGTTTTATCATAATTCGGGTTAGAATCAGTTTACATAAGATTACGGGAGCTGAATGTTGAAGTAAGACAACCATGGTAAAGCTTATAGCCTATATTCGATCTACTAAATTTGCAGAGGTGTATCCCAATAATGATGGTTACTACAGACATCTAAAATAATAATGAATGCAAGCAACAATTCTGTAGCCTACTAAATAATTTTAACCTAGGCTACATAATGTTGTTTGCAAACGTTTTTACAAAATTCAGTCAGAGGCTCAAATCAAAACAGTTGACTCGTCACATGAAACGACACACACATACACACACACACACACACACAGTCACGCGCCCGTACCTTGAGCAGATATCGGTCGAGGATCTCGAGCCCGCAGCTCGCGCACACGTTCTTCCCGGTGGACGGCACGGACGAGGCGCTGGACGGGGGCGAGCAGATGGACGGAGTCGATGGAGGACTGGGCGAAGAGCGCGTGTCTTCTTTCTCCATATTAGATCTGTGAGATTCTCCGTCAGACTGTGACTGCCAGTGAAAGAGCAATACCTCAATCTCACGAATGATGTGAAATAAATTATGTTTATGTAGTTGACAGGAATATTCTGAGAAAAATAATTTAACCCAGTAAAACTGAAAACGTAAAAAAATCAAGTCAGCATGCAGTGATTTGCTGACCTTTTCCGAACATTTCGATTTTAAGTAGGCTATAGCCTAGGCTATGAAGGAAATCGAAACTTTTCAAACTCATTGAGTAGGAAAGTCTAAAATGCTCGTGTAAACAAAATGATAGATATAAAGACGATGGCCCTGTCTAATAGGGAATTGATTTACATTTAAAAGGCTTTTCTAAGCGCAAAAGTTGTTTACAAAACTAAAATAATCCTAGAACACACACACAAACACACAAAAATGCATTATATCAGTAAATACTTTTGCATTCTATCTGAAGGCCTTTTTCTGCAAAAGCTCAACGCACCGATCTAGCAGAGACCCAATAAAGGAGCACGATCGCTCCGCGCGCTCACCATCGCGTATCCGTGTTGCGCGTCCACGCAGCGCGAGGCTCCCGGTGTGCTGTGCGAGTCTGGAGAGATCACCTACAACACAGGCAAGCCACAGTGCTCCACGTCAGGCATGTTCACTGCTCTATATATGCGTCCAAAACAATAAAAACCGCTTTTAACTGTGCTTTGAGAGCCTCACGACAAAAAGCCCCTGTTTTAATGAAGCGATTTAAATTTGGATTGATTTTTTTCCCCACACTTAACCCGTGCCTCTTCCCATAATCGTATTTCCACGCAATCCAGGGAGCTGAAAAAATAAACTACCTGCAATTACAAATAGCTTGAAATGCTCGCGATAAGAGGACCCCAGAGTGTCAATTTCAACTGCCAATCAGAGAAAGCAACGGGCCACCCAAAGAATTGCAAATTTGATTTTTAATGGCAGTAATTAAAATCTAATTTTTCCTCTGCAGACTTGGCATGTGAAGAGGATGGACCGCAAATCACACTATTCAGAATAGATCCTGATTCTCATGACATCACTTTAAGGTGAAGATGTTGCAGGCTGCAGAAGATGATGCTACAGTCCCTTTTCTTTCCATGCAGTTTGATGGATAACAACAGACACAACTGCATTATCGTTATGCACTTGAATAAAATTAAAATTGAATAAAATTTGCTGCCTTAACTTTTTTAAGTAGCCTACAATCAACTTGAACGTTTAAGTCATTTCAACTTAAATTGCATTAAACTGACTTAAAAAACAAGTTGAATCTTGTATAACTTATACAAAAGTAGAATATTTCTTAACTTATTTTAACTAGTAAAAGCAATGCAAAAACATTTGTTGTCATACCTTATTGAGCATATAACCTAATGTTTTACAGTGTAAATGTCTTACCTGTTTTGAGGGAATTCCTTCGGATAGAAACTGATTTCCCTCTGATAGAGGGGCCAAAGCCTCATTTTTCCAATACATTTGACCTTTAGATAGGATAAATTGCTTCAAGCGATATTTTTTTTTTTGGTTAAAAATATTCCTTTTCCCATGCGCCCTGTCCGGTAAAAGTCGGTCTAATTTGAACCCTAATAGCCGTTTCCTCTCGCAGTCAACCAATAACGACAATAACGATCAATAATCTCTAAGAAAACCCGTGTAAAAGAAGTCTTCACATTCGTGATAGGTCAGTAAACCGGGAGCAGACGCGCCGAGCGCGAGCGGGTCGTCGGGACGCCTTATTTAGAACCGTTTGCAGGATATTTCCTACTTTTTCCCTCTTTTGGGATGCAGTTGCTTGAGTACAGGAAGTGGAGAAAATTAAGGGGCTGGCAGGTTTTGCTCCTGCTCTCCTCATAGGCAGTCAGAGCACAGCCTACCTTCTGAAAGTTTACAGATCAGAGGGGAGGGAAGAGATGTGGCCTGAGTGTGGAGCGACATTTTGTGATGCTGTTTGGGTTTTAATTGTCTGACAAATCAGCGATAAAAAAGAAAAAGAAAAACAGTAGCCTACTGGGCTTCTAAAACAATATTTAACTGGGGTGTTATGGGTATCCAGTACATGTAATTACAAAAAATACAAATGTTTGTTCAATTTCTAATAATTGTAAGATTTTTTTACATTATACTTTTGATTCATAAATTGTCCTATAAAATCTGCATGATCTTGTAGTTTATAGAACATAAAATATACCTACCAAAAACGAATTATTCTTACTTTTTAAAAGTTATTAAAAGCATTTTTGAACCATTTTCTATTTTAAACACCAGAATGCTCCACATGAATATTTTGGTTGTATTTGTTAATTGTATAGGCTAATAGTTGCATTGCAAGCTTTTATGACACTAAAAAAAAGAAGTTTTTGTTAGTTTTTTTTACTGATGCCGTTCATCTATTCGCGTAGGCTAATGCAATGCACAAACGTATCATTTTGATTATTTATATTATTGATTTTATTTGTAAAGAAGTCCACTCAAGCAACAAGGTGAAATAATCTGTCTTTTCTATTGCAACAAAAGCGTGTTAATTTATTGTTAAGCATATTTAAAAAACAAACTTTACTAAATCTAATCACCATATTTTGAGCTGCCTCGATCTCAAACATTGCATTCAATGCCATCTGTCTTTGAATTGGTTAAAAATGGGCATGCGAGATAAAAAAATAAAAAAAATACCCTTACCCAGTCTGAAACAGGCGTGCTATTATTATGTGGGGAGAAACAGAGAGGAAAATACATAACCATCAGATATTCAGATAGAGCGGCGTAGAGCTTTTCTCTCTGCAACAGTTGCATTAAATAGACCGTCTTGATATATTCAGGTATGCAGCCTATTGTTGAAATTAAGGGTTGCATGTAAGAGATTGTAAAGGAAAGCGTTCAGGTTCAATGCACAACCCAACTATTACTCTCTTTCATTTGTATTTGAACGAACTGATTGTTCTTGGTTTGGAAATGAATTCGAATAAAAGAGGAATAATATTGACGTGACCTCGCGCCCTTTAACATCATATTAATCGACACATTACACGGCGGAAACTTGGCTCGTTAGTCGATGTGACCGATTTATTTTATATACCGATTTAAGAATAAATGATAAACAAATAAAACAAAAAGCAGAACAAAAGGTCTTTTTTTATTTTGTTGAATTTGCAAAGACTTCTAATAACGCATGTCAATTCGAATTCAAACACGGTTTTATTTTAGAAAACAAAATATTTCATGGTTAAATTTATATTTAATTAATTGAATCCTGCTTATAGCAAGAAATTAAGTACCGTACCCTATAGTTACTCACTAGGCCTGTTCGTAATTGAAAACGGACGCGGTTTAGCCTAATAACCTTAGCCTATTAAGAAAACGATAATACAAAAAAAAATCCAATATATTATCGATCATTGCAGACAGCTCAAATCAACGCAAAAGCAACACAGCAGATCTTACTGTGATTTAAATACGCACACGTCCACTTTAAGTGAAAGCAAGAATCCAGTTTGGACATTCCAAGGATGAATGAATTTCATGAATGAATTTATGAATTTCATTTATTTTTGAACACAACAGAAGCGAAATCTATCAAAATACCTGGCTATTTACACTGGAACCAAACTGTCCTGCTGTGATGCCCCACTCCAGATCAAGTGATAAAAGCCCTTATCTCTTTAGACTTAAAAAGGCAAAATATTAATAGTTAAATAAACAATGCATAATATTGTGCTTCCTTGATATAGGACTCCAACAGGGTAACAAAGAATGGTAAAGTCTGATTTGTATGTAGATTTTGGATCATAAGACTCACAACAACTTTCGCAAGCAGCACATGGGGCAGTTTACATGTGAATAAAAAAAACACACAAAAACACTAAATTCTGGAAGAATATCAAGGAAGGGATGTAAATTGAAAAGGTGCAAAAACACTTGAAGGGATAATTCCGCCAAAAATGAAAGTTGTCATGATTTATTCACCCTCATGATGTTTCAAACCTGTACAACAAAATAATACAATTTGAAGAATATTGGGGTTCAAACAACATTGGACCCCATTTACTTTCATTTGATAAAAAAAAATCAGTAATTTATCACCAAAAAAAATCCTCTTACAGGTTTGAACCGATATGAGAACGAGTATAAACGAGTAAATGATGACAACAATTTGATCTTTTGGCTGACAAATCCCTTTAAACCCAGGAGAACTGAAATTAGTTGGGTCATATCAATATCAAAAAAACGAAATTCACTAGAATTTTGTGGTTAGATTCTGCTTATATCAGCCGGTCTTTCAGTAAAAACACTCCTCCGCTGGCCGAGAAACAGAACAGCACAGCACTACAAATCAAAGGTGTTGGACTCGCTCTTCTCATGACATATCACAGTCTCACGCTGGCCAAGACACAAGAACAGCTCATCTGCGCACATCTCTCAGTCTGTTCGTGTTGGGTGAAGAGACACTTGGCCAGTTGTTGAAGAGGTCATCTCCTGAATTTGCGAAACTGCTTGCGGTAGGGCTGGGACCTCTTGTCTCTGTTGTCGGGGGGCTTGTTGTAGATGTACGCAGAGGGTCCGGAATAGTCATCCGGGTTTTCTTCCATCATCTGCAGCTTGGCTTCAATGGCACGAATCTTTGCATTAACACTTTAAACAGCAGAGGAAATAGAAGAGGAAACCTTCTTATCCAGTCCCAAATGGGTCACTTAAATCAATTTGAGGCTATTTGGAAAGAGTAGATGAGAACAGAAACAAACACAGGAGGGAATCTGAAGGAAAAAGAGGGAAAATGAAAGGAAGCTGAGAGGTAATGTCCCAAACCTCAGTGTGGTTGGCATCTCCTCTGCTTCGCTGGACGAAGGATCTAAACTGGCCGGCACATTTTTGTCTCCTCTGAAGGGTTCAAACTTCTGAAAGCCAACAAACACACACCAGGATGGATATAAGACAGTTTGTGCGGGAGACACTGAGACAACATGCACTGAGGATTGTTAAACTTAAAACACATTTGGTTGCATTTGAGAGCAGAGAAAGAGAGCTGTCTGCTTATTGGTCATATGCTCTCTTGGAATAGTGTGGGAAAAGTTGGGCTACGCAACATCATAAACATTCATTCCACTCAAAAATGTCCCTCCAACCACCCTTGCGATCATGAGGATTATAGCAGCTCATGGGAATCTGTGGGGAATAAAAACAAAGAGTGATTAGACACATATTTAGCAGTTATTGAAAAAAAAAAACCCAGACAAAATCCCACATGGTATTAAAGCACAATTAAAGACCATGTGAAATTGCAATGCCTTTAACTTCCAAAATGTGACGCATTTATTAAGTTAACCTGAATATTAACTGGCAAACGGTGTGGTCTGGGACTTTTTATTTATGGGAATCTGTTGGGATCAATTTGTTTGGATCTTCATGTTGATATTATTAGAAGTGCTTGCTGTCCCTAACCGCTCACCCAAAGTAAACTTTGGCACGTAACTACTGTTACCATGAATTAAATAGTTTAAAATGTTCATTTTAAGCGGTGCTAGTACTTTTCAAAGCAATCAGACCTGGAGGACGATAAAACAGGTGGAACAAAAAACATGAACTTTCATTGAATGACCATATCTAGGGACCAAATGATCAGATATATCAATATCACCCCTCTTTGAAAGTGGGAATACCTGAACACAACCCTATTATGCCACCATCGGATTCTTTTTACAATTTATTCATTTAGGTTTAATTCATTTCTTTTTACTGAAAAACTGCTCTAAATAAACATTAATTTCCTGTACTTTATTTCAGCTCCAATTTTTTTAAAATAACAAAACATTTTTGTTGACATGAAAACTGCATATGTTCTTTAGGGTTTAATTTTTTTGTTAAAAAAAAAAGGATGAACTTGCATGAACTTTGTTAGCAGGGCAAAAATACCAATTATAATCATTTTTTCTTTAAATGCCAAAATCTAACCCACAGTGTTGGGTGTTGGGTGGACAGTGTTGGGTGGACGTGGTCAGGAGGACCTGGAACCAGAGCTGTCTGCTGCTACTTGTTGTCAACAACCCAGCACTGTTGACCTTGACCCCGGCCTGGTGTCCCTTTCCCCTCAGACGGGGAGGGCCAGAGGGGCGGGATTCTCAACCATACAGGATTTCCTCACTCCCAGCGGCAGCTGCCTATTGTTAAGGAGCAGGGAAGCCTGTGGAGACCCTCTCTATAGCTTAACTATAGGTGTGATGCATGATCTTTATGGACTGTTTTGAAGTAGCAGCATCCAGATATTCCATAAAACAACAACAGAACCATAAATTAAAGTCAAGGATCGACTGAAGTTACGGTACAGACTAGAAATCTACGCTTTCTGATGAAAAATTGTGAGTGTGATGCACATGCAGAACTGGCCGCCAAAAGTTCACACTTTTCTAGACTGACTGCTCAAACTGCATGTTATATGCTTTAGCAATGGATTATGTGCTATTAGTTATGCTTTTCATGAGTGCAGTATTCAAACTCGAACGCAAAAAACTGGGAAACGTTGGCCAAAGCAATGGTTGTTGCCGCTGTCACGGTGAGTACCACAGTTAAGCCAGGAATATAGACCCACGAAATGAGAAATGACTGGTGGGAAGGTATTTATTTGAAAAAATGCGATTCCAGTCCTGAGTACTGTTAGTCATCATTTTACTCTCTTTTTTATTCATACACTACAGTTCAAAAGTCCCTAAGTAATTAGCACTTTTGTTCAGCAAGAACACATTCAATTGATCAAAAGTGACTAAAGATAATTTTAGGCTATTTCTGAATGTGCGTTCTTAAGCGGTCTTGTGTTCTCATACGTCATCATCAACCGTCGAAGTTCAATAGGGTTCAACAGTTCCTGCCCCCTTTGTCAGCGCTGCTGGTTCCGGAAGTATTTTTTTCATTCATTTTTCCCATAGGGATTTAAAAAAAGTCTTTGTTAAAGAGTTATGCCATGAACCAAGACATATCAGCTACAAGGTGAATCACAACATTACAAACTTTGATTTGAAGCAAAGGTTTCGAAAGACTGTACTAACTGGTTTTAGTGAGGGAAAGAACTACAATCCCATGAAGCATTGCATACAGCATAATCAAATTAAAAATTAAGGAGAAATATAAAACTTATGTACAAATGTTTTATATATATATATATATATATATATATATATATATATATATATATATATATACAGTACTGTGCAAAAGTTTTAGATCGGTAAGATTTTTTATGTTTTTAAAAGAAGTATCTTCTGCGCATCAAGGCTGCATTTCTTTTTTAGTTTCTATTCATCATAGCATCATGAAATAAAAATGTAAAAAACTGTTTTCAACACTGATGATAATCATAAATGTTTCTTGAGCATCAAATCATCATATTAGAATGATTTTTGAAGGATCATGTGACACTGAAGACTGGAGTAATGATGATGATAAATTCAGCTTTGATCACAGGAATAAATTACACTTCACTATATATTCACATAGAAAACCGCTGTTTTAAATTGTAATAATATTTCACAATATTACTGTTTTTTTTATATTTTTTATCAAATAATTGCAGCCTTGGTGAGCAGAAGAGACTTCTTTTAAAAACATAAAAAAATCTTACCTATCTAAAACTCTTGCACAGTACTGTATATATATATATATATATATATATATATATATATATAGGAACAATATTTTTTAAGTTTAATGCAAAATATGCATATTATATGTACAAATATTTAAGAATTTTGAGAGCTTAAAGGTGGGGTATGTGATTCTCTTTTTTGCCCATTTTCATATTAGAATGATTTCTGAAGAATCATGTGACACTGAAGACTGGAGTAATGATGCTGAAAATTCAGCTTTACTATCACAGAAATAAAATAAAATGCAGTTGTTTTAAATTGTAATTTTTTTATCAAATAAATGAAGCCTTGGTGAGCAGAAGAGACTTCTTACCGGCCCCAAACTTTTAAATGGAAGTGAATATTTTTAACTATGTATTTATTTTTGAAAAAAACATATACTAAAGTAGGATTACAAATCAGAATCAAGAAGTTATCTAAATAACTATCTATCTATATCTATATCTATTTTTAAACTAAAAGCTCAAACAAATTAAGCAAATATTATAAAGAATGTCAATTTTATTTCAGCAACGTTGTGTTATTTACTTTATGGCATATTTACAAGCTTTACATCATCCCCCTGCTCTCTAAGAAATCAGCATCAGTCATTAAAATGTTAGAAAACAAAAGATCTGTAGTCTGAACAATGATATTCTGGCTTCTAGATATGGCCTTCCTTCAATATAAGTCTGTTGGATTTTGTCCTGTTTTATCATCTCTCAGGCAAAAATCGAAAGTCAGATCGCTTAGAAAATTGACTTTAACAGACCACTAACCTATAGTATGAGTAATTAGTAAAACAGTAATTGTGATACTCACCTTTACCTGAGCATGAGCCCAACGCACCACTAACTTCTTAGAAAGTGCCAATTTTCCATTCAGACACTGTATAGCCCGTTCAGCCTCCTGTGACGGACAGAAAACACATTTGAATGCTTTATGATGATCACAAAATCATGCATGCATGAATAAACATGTCACTATACTAAATTATTTCACTCCTGATCATCCATCTACATTTGAAATCATCTCTCAAAGATCGCCTCTTCCGAAGTCTCTGGATTCCAAAACTTTCCCGTGTGTTCGTTTGCTACTTTCGGCTGGAAGCACGGCGTAAAGACAGGGAACAATAATGGCTGATGATGGATCACTAGCTTTCCAAGCTCTCACGAAGGGTGTGAATGAGATCTATAAACACACATTTCCCCTTCAACAACACCCTTGGGACTGCCTCATATTACACTCTTTATCTCATCAGCTGTCTGGGTGCCTCTTAAAAACGTGCATATCATTTCTGGATCAAAACTGACACTTCCTTTGGTATTTTGGGTCGTTAATTCTTAGATGTTGTAAAGAAGAACCTCTTTGGTGTGGAAGTTGACAAAGCAGTATCCTCTTGGCTGGCCCTCCAGAGGACCTGATTTATGGAACAGGAAGTCAAACTGCTTGACTTTGCCAAACTTCTCCAGGAGCTTCACTAGGTGGTACCTGCAGGAACACAGAGTGAGGTATTTTTACTTGAGTCTATCTGCCTTTTGCAAAATACCTCCAAAGAATAGGAGTTCGGGCACTTATGATGAGATTTATCAAGGACAATGGATTCACGAGCAATTTTATTCATGATGCTTCCTTTAGCAAATGGCACAAATAACTGTACTAACCAAGAATAAAAAAAATGAGTGATAACCATTATTAAAGCCACAAGGGAATAATGCATGTCATGGAATCATAATTCTTTTGTAAGCAAGGCTCGATCAGAATGACAGGTCTCTTTACACCTTTTTAGCTGCTGTAAATCTTTTATTCACACAATACAAAGGATACAGCATGGGGACAATGAGGATGTAAAAAAGCGGAAGACTTGAATTCCCACAAGAGTTTAATTTAAGAAGACAAACAATTACGACGAGTGCAGCTTCTATAACCTGGTAATAGCCAATAGAAGACATGGGAAAGGACTACGGTTCACCTTAAGCACCTTGTTATTCCCAAAAAACAGTTACTGATTATTTTGCAACTTAACGAAAAATGTGTGTTTTGGACCCCATTGACTTTCACTAGATAAACACATCTGAAACATTCTTCAAAATATCTTCTTTTGTGTTCCACAGATGTCATTTTGAATTGTTGCAAGCCAGATTTAAATTCACAATGCCCACATGGTCCCTATGGTTCAAAGTGTCAGAACACGTCAATATGAAATGGCATTCGCAACTCATTCTACTTCTGAAATGTATAATTTTTCCAAGTGAGAGTGGGATGTTGCATACCAGAATGGATCAGCCGACGGGATATGAAAGCTTAGGTGGCGTCTTCTAAAAATGAAAGTCTATGGAAGTACTGGTAAATTTTTTGATGCAGCAAATAAGCATTAAAAAAAAAGCATTGTACTTTTATAAGTACAAGTCTAAAGAGCTTGTAAAACAGGATTAATGAATTTCTTTCCAGGAGAACTTCACGCTGAACCTGTGCTATTCAAACAAAGAGAGAGTATAAATAGGCTTCTTCAAACAACCATGTCCACAGCATTCGAGAGCAGTCTAGCATGCAGTCCACACAGAAAGCCGAACATTTGCAAGTACCTTTGCTTCTGCATGTTCACCTGTACGTCAACCAAACCGTTAACATTTAATATGACTTGACGCCGCATGCACACAACTCTATTTGCACCCAATGTTTTTTTTAGTATGTTGGCAAAACCACTTTTAAAGTCAAGATCAAATATTTTATTCTAAAACACATTCAAAATGTTTTTTTTTATTTATGCCCTAAAAAATATCCAGGTGAAGAAAAAAAGCCTCATTAAAAGGATGAAATTCTTGAAAAAAAAAGTGTTTTAAAAAAAGATATTATACATTTTTAAAACCTTAAACCTTAAAACCAGTGTGCAAAAACAGGAAATAATATCACATGACATTGTGTCAAGTTCAGTAAGTCTTTATCTTGGCTGCTCTTACTTGTCCTTTACACTCTAGTAAATATGAATTATCTTGTCACTAGTGTTGACATTGTCTCCAATTATTCATCTTGACGTAGGGTGATGAATGTGGCATCACACGGGCATCACCCAAACCAAATTCTAGAGATTCAGTAATGCAACTCGGGAAGGCATCCAATATTTCCTACAACTGAGAAAAGACTGGGAAAGCTGAAACTGAGTGTCAGGAACGTGCAAAAGACGCGCTCAGGATAAACAACAATGCATTTGTGGAACTACTAGCTTCTAGCATGACAGCCAGTGTGGTCTGGGAGTTGCCTCCTAAACCGAGACAAGGAGATGCCTGGGATTTCTTTGTTGTTTCAGTTGGTTGAGGTTATTTTTAGTCCTGGAAAGGTAGGAACGCTGATAAAACTGGGGGGTCCTGGCTTCAGTATTAATGTTTTCCCCTCCTCTCCCAGGAGCTTTTCTCCAAGTAGTATTTCGCACTTTCCCAGCCACCACCCTCTCAGGCTTGGGCCACGGGATCTTCCTGACTTGCTGCAGATTGAAGAATTGATAGTGCCCCGACTCAAAGAGACAACCTGCAGAGTTTTTTCAGATCACAATGCACATCCCCAGAGGGCAATAAAACGTGCTGTGGGGAGGAAGAAGGGGTCCGTCTAAGGAGCTTGAAGGTATTTTGTGAAAGTGTTGACGTAAGCCAAGCATGTCATCTGTTTGGGCCAAAGTCGTCGAAACTCTGCACACCCACCTGCAACGTCTCTCGTTTCAGTATCGCTGCGCAGACCTTGAGAAACATAGCAGCACAGAATCAAGAAAACAGCATGGATATCAAGGTCAAGGAGCCATTCCAACAGACACGTGTCTATTTCAGATGATTGGAGGGTGTGGTCTAAGGCCAATGCCGTTTTCCTCCTCGGCCGTCCCATCGGATAGGGCCTCCTGTTCCTTGCTGCCGTAATAACGGACAATGCAAAGCAGAGCTCCAAAAAGCACAAACAACCTGCGGCACATGGTAGATCCATCACCGGCCCTAAATGGGCCCCAGCGGAGCATGGACAGGTCAATATGTCAGCCTGTTATTACGACAGCAGCCCCTGCTTTGTGTGAATTTGTCCGCCACACTACAGGCCTTAACTGTGGGAAACGAACCCTGAAAGAAAGAGTTTGTATGTTTGCGCATGCATGATGGGGTGGAGCTCTGTAAATGTTGACGGATGTTTTCATTAGATGGAAATGCGCAAAAATGTTGTCATCACTGCCCTTATTATGGGTCATCAATCTTCAGCACCTGCCATAGGAATGTCACTCGAACTACAGGTTTAAAGGGTTAGTTCCCCCAAAAATGTTATTTCTGTCATTAATTACTTGCCCTCGTGTCGTTCCAAACCCATAAGACCTTAGTTTATTTTAGGAACACAAATTAAGTTATTTTTGATGGAATATGAGAGGTTTCTGAACCAGCCATAGGCAGCAACAAACTCAAGCTCCTCTTCTCTTATATTGAAGTTCTTATTTTAGACTTCTAATTCGTGACTGGTGTTTTGTTTTGCTCTATCCTCTGCGCTTCCGCATTCATCAATACTGGTGAGTGGTTGAGGAGAGATCCCGACATCATTGTAAAGCGATTTGGGCTATATAAATGCCTCATTCATTCATTCGTTCATTCATTCATTCAATACGTCGGGTCAGAGGTCACTCTTCCACCGGACGTTACCGGAAGCCAGTGATTATAGTTACAGTGATTATTTGAGGGTTTGAATGATCCTGACATTACTCTGTACACAAAGTTCATCTAAAAAAAAAACTAAAAAAAACAAAAAAACAAAAAACCTTTTATTTAAAGGAGCTGTATGTAAGAAATGTATTTCAATTAATCATAAACTGGCCCTGATATGTCACTACTGAAGTCAAATACTTATATCACTGACAACAGTAGTCCGGCCAGGATATTGTCATTTAAAAAGTGAAGTTGCAGCCCTCAACTGATGTTGATGTTCTCATGTTGTGTTTTGGTCTGATGCTCCACCCTCCACCGATCTACCAATAACGGAGTCAGTAGTGTTGCTGCATTCGGGTTGCCAGCTCTGCTCTAGTTACCACAGATGCAGATACAAACGTGTCGGATAAAAAAAATTTTGGATCCTGCAGCCTATCTGGCAACCTTGAGTCAGTAATTTGAAAGTGATTGCAGTACCAGTTTTGGCCACAATCTTACATACGGCTCCTTTAACATTTAGTATTATTGATTGGAATTTGATTATTTCAACAATTTGTATAATTATGTTTTTTTTTAGCTAAACAAGGCATATTTGTTAAATGAAACCTATGAAGTGAACAGAATTACGTTTCAAGAAACTTCCATATAAAGCCACGCCCACTTCCGGATTTATCCGAATACAGATACAGTTATAGACTAGTCTCATAACACTTCCTAGTTCCCTATGATCGGGGATTCTTGATATCAGGAGGACACTAATAAGCAAGTTTCCAGTTTTAGAACGATTATGAGAAAGAGACAGCTCTAGAAATGGCTGATTCCTCTGGAAGTGTACTTCTCTCACTAGTGGATTGAGACACACCCTAGACAGAGATTTGGAGCAGGGCTGATTTAACAGGTGGAAAGTATGAGACTTGTGCAATTTAAGCACTGTGACTTGTCATGGTGCCCAAGCACTGACTATCAGTATCATACATTTAGAACACATTTCAGTGGAAAAGAAACAAGAGGAATTGAGCAACTGCTCAAATGTGTCCAGACACAGTAATTTTCCATCTAACTGCAGCTTGTGATTAATGTAATGATGATGGTGAAACTTACAGTCAGTAGGGTAGATGGATTAGCACTCAGAAGAGACTGTTTACACTGAAAGAACAGAATGATTTTCTTTTTTGTCTGACAAATTTGTTGGTGACTACTTGCAGAACTGTAAATGTGAACTTCGCAGGCTTTTCCAAAGCGGTGATGTATCGAGATCAATCATATTAAATAAATAAGGCTGTTTGTAAAGTGGCGTGATGGAATGAGTGACAAATAAGTGTTTTTTTAAATGAATTACTCTTACATCAGAATCTCAGCATCAAGCCTCACAGCTGATTTTTCCTATATTTTAATTTCCAAAATGTTACTTTAGCTTGCTACTTTATAGAAAACTGACAGATGATAATTGCTTGTTATAACATAAGAGAGACAAATGGAGTGTTCGTATTGTGTTTTTGTTGTCAATCCCAAAAACTACTGGATAAATCTCACAAAAACTGTCAAGAAATGTCATATTTCACACAAATATTTGCATTAAGACATGAAGCTTGTATTTTAGGCCACTAAATTATTTTTTTGCATTGTGACATAACCTTTATTATAATTAAGCACACACACTTTATATACGTTACTATAAAGCATCTAAATTTGTACTACTTTTATTAAAAAATCCCCAAGGACACAATGTCCTTTACTGTCATGAAAATATCATCGCAGTGCAAAAAATCTTAATGGTCATGTTTGACCTTATAAAAAAGTATTTTAGGTTTTACTTAACATTTTTGAATGGAGATTCAGCCTATGAAATCTGACATATTGAGCTGTGGTGCTCATGCCGGCAGCACGAGTTTGATCCCCTTCTGCTGCTTTCCGCCACCTTTTCCTGTCCTCTCACTACAATCGCTATACAAAAACAAACACTGCATGTGAATGGGGTTGGCTAAGGTCCTGTTTACACCTGGATAAAAACATCTGCCAAATATATAAATAACATCTGTCTGACTGTAGTGGAAGTCAGTATGTGTTTGGGATTTTCCAAATGTTTTAATCAATCTCTTACTTTCAAGCACTGGTTGACTGACAGGTGACTCGGCGGTCCTTCGTTGTCTGAGATGCATTAGGATAGATTAAAGGCACACTACAAAAGCAATGTGGTTACATGCTTTTCTGGCTCCTTTATTTACTTCTGTATTGACAACTGAACTGACCACTAGTGGTTGACCGATATATAGCATTTTTAAATTATCGGCAATGGCTTTATTTGTAAAAAATGATTACATAATTAAGAAGTTAGTCAAGCATAAATTCACAAAGTTCAACTTTTTATATAGATTCATTTTACAATTAATTATTTCTAATTTAGTAAATATGTCAAATAAATCTAATTGTCATTGCAGCAATTGTTATGCGTGTTAGTTAATAATTAGGTGTTGAAATAACATACGTATATCAGCCACCCTTCTCTCTAAGAAATTGGTATCATCAGCCATCAAAATAGTGCTTGGATCACCAAACAAGGTTGATAAACAGGTGTAAACAAATCTAAACTGTCCGAAAGGTTACTGCGCTGTAACCAGTTCAAAGCTTTTACCTCATCTCCTCGGTTTCTTCATAAATCTCTCTGATGATCCATCCACAGCTGCTACAGTGCAATACCTAAAGTACCTTTCTACCTCCCAACTCAATTACTACTCTCAATTATCCACTTACTTGGGAACCCCAGGAAAAAAACTGCCTTTGGGTGAACGCTGACCTCACCATTGTGTGTGTGTGTGTGTGTTTGTTTGTGTGCAGCATCTGCAGGACCCTGAAGTGGAACTCACTACTACAAACACTCCCAGCATGTGAACTAATTAATCTTCCCAATCACCAGCCTGTGGGCATCACGGCTGTTTTCATTCAGGCAGGTTATTTAAAGAAAAACAGAGGAGCGAGAGGGAAGGAAACGCCTGTCTAGACGCCAGCCCGTGCAAGCCGTACATTTTCCAGGGGCACTCTCGCAACGTGTGCTATTTCTCTCGCGCTTCCCTTCCGTGTCACCCGGCCACCCCCTCTCCACCTTGAGCAGCCGCTACAGGTTCACAAAGTAAACACGCCAGGTGAATGAGAAATGATGGCAGCCTCTCAGAAAAACAGGTCTCTACGGCCGAGCGGCTCTCTTTAACACGGCTTGTCGTCATCTGCTCATTCTCCAGCACAAAGACACGCTCGGCTAATCAATCACCCGGGTCTGCCTCAGAGGCAGTGCAGCACTGGGTTTCTGCGCAGGCAAACACTCACTCTGTGATTTTGGGGTCAATGTTGCCGATCCAGAGCCGATGACCGTCCTGTGCCGAGCCACCTGACAGGATGGAGGCATTCTCCACAGTCTCCGAGGCAGACTGCATTAGGGGCCTGAGGAAAGGCAGAGAGCTATTTCAGTCATGTTCAGGTAAGTGTGTGTGTGTGTGTGTGTGTGTCTCTGTCTGTCTGTCTATCCATCTATCTATCTGACTGTGTGTCTATCCATCTATCTATCTGACTGTGTGTCTATCCATCTATCTATCTCTATCTATCTATCTGACGGTGTGTCTATCCTTCTATCTATCTGACTATGTGTGTGTCTATCTATCTGACAGTGTGTCTATCCATCTATCTATCTTGACCGTGTGTCTATCCATCTATCTATCTGACTGTGTGTCTATCCATCTATCTATCTCTATCTATCTAACTGACAGTGTGTCTATCCATCTATCTATCTTGACTGTGTGTCTATCCATCTATCTATCTGACAGTGTGTCTATCCATCTATCTATCTGACAGTGTGTCTATCCATCTATCTATCTGACTGTGTGTCTATCTATCTATCTGACTGTGTGTCTATCCATCTATCTATCTGACAGTGTGTCTATCCATCTATCTATCTGACTGTGTGTGTGTCTATCTATCGATATATCTATCTATCTGTCTGTCTGTCTATCTATCAGACTGTCTGTCTATCTATCTATATATCTATCTAGCTATCTGACTGTGTGTCTATTCATTAGGGCTGCACAATATATCGGATGACATTGTTATGCGCATCTCGTCAGTAAAGCCGGTTCCTTGATCGCATTAATTATCGCGGACATATCGCCTGCGATAATTAATGCGATATGGCTCAGCTTGTCAGTGAACTACGGCTCTGTGTAGTAAATGCCACTCCATCTGATAGCAGGGGATGGCGATTTACTACTAATCAAGGAACCGGCTTTACTGACGAGATGCGCATAACAATGTCATCCGATATTATCGTGCAGCTCTAGTGTGTCTGTCTATCTATCTATAGATCGATTTGTCTGTCTATCTATATATATCTGACAGTGTGTCTGTCTATCTATCTTGACTGTGTGTGTCTATTCTATCAATCTATCTATCTTGACTGTGTGTGTCTATTCTATCAATCTATCTATCTATCTATCTATCTATCTGTCTGTCTGTCTGTCTATCTAACAGACTGTGTCTATCAATCAGTCAATCTATCTGACTGTCTGTCTATCTTTCTATCAGACTGTCTATCTATCTATCTATCTATCTATCTATCTGTGTCTGTGCATATATCTATCTATCTATCTATCTATCTATCGTTATATCACATCAAATATACATAACTGAACTGAATGAAACTTCCATAAAACTTCTTATTTCTTATCAAACGTATAATAACCCTCTCTTGAGAGTGCGAGGCATCCAGAACAGTTAACGTTACAGTTTAGGTTTCTTGGTGTGAAATTAGCCATGACAATTAAAATGCAGTATGAACATGGTAATAACGTCAATATGATATTTTAAAAAAAACATTTGTCGTTTAGAAACAATCACAGACACTGTTGAGCAATGATACAAAATTATACTGATAAACAATATAAACTAAAGCCGAAAAATAACTAATTATACACATCAATTGCTGTTAAGCTAACAACTAGCAAGCAGTGTTAATAGTTTACATACGTTAGCAAAACACTCACCCTCCTCTCGTATTCCTCTCCTCTGCTCTCTAAACCTAAACTAAATATGCTATGTGCAAAATCTGGTGACACTGCCTCAAAACCTAAAACTCATCTCGTTTATATGCCACACGAACGAGTCAAACAAAAACATTGAGTGCAGCTAGTTAGCTTTAGCATCCCTAACATCAACAACGGCGCCATAAAGTGACGTTACAGCATGGTCTGATGACGAAAAACACTAAAATGCGATGACATGTGCCCTTGAGCTGCTCATGTTGTCAAAAAGTGTGTGTACTGCAAGCCATGCCTGCTAGGACACATTTTCTACGTGAGGAATGTAAGTATGTGTGAATTACACTTGTATTGTTTATCACGCTAAATGGCTTAATGTATTTTTTACTAGCTGTGTCTGTTTGAGTTTGTAGAGATATGTGGGTTAGATTTCTGTACTGCTCATACTGTAGCTAGTGCTAGTAGCTTCATGGCACTGCTGTGCTTCAGTCCCCGTCAGCTGACACATGCTGGAGTACATTTGTCTTGTACTGCAGTTTGTGGTAATGCACACTTGCGTTAAAAATCAACAGCTTGTCTGTGCTGAAAAAAAAAATAATAATGGAAAATTCGTGTTCCTCGTAAATTAGGCTATTCTTTGGGTAATGCTTGGAAACATTGTTATTAATGACAGACAGGGCATACATTAATGGAAGGCAAAGTAAAGCATGTGCTGTTTTTTTAGTTTCAGAATATGATATTCATATATCAATGGTAAAAGGGTTGTTTTAGGTTGCCCTACCAGATTTATTTCACTTTTACAAACACTGGCTTCTGTTTTTTAAATGTTCCCTTAAGCACTTTCCTCTCATATTTGATGGATCATAAAATATAAATGACTCACTTCTCATCACTATGTAAATTTGAATAAAATTGTATTAGCTACAGATTTTATATAGGAAAATAAACTTATTGAACTGGTTATAGGCTACATTAGAAAATGTTTAATGTTTTTAAAATCATAACATTTGTTAAATTAAGACTCTCTCGTCATCCCGTTTTATAGAGTATGGATATATATTAATTATTAAAGGCATATATCATGTCATGATTATTCACCCTCATTATACAGAAGTGGATCAAAAAAGGTCATCAAACTTGTACTAAGACAAGAACGGGTATTGTTCAAAATTCAAGTAACTTTGATGAAAGGTTTTGATCCACTTCAAATGTTGACTACTGTATTATAAATATGAAAAATATATATTTAATTTTTTATTAACAAAATGTATTTCTTAAAAAAAAAAAAGAAAAGAATGTTAAATACATTAAAATACAGTTCATAAATACAATAACTTGAATAAACCTTACATGATAAATTTGTTTTTAATTTATATTGATATTTTTAGAACATGAATACATAATTCTATATCATAATTAAAATAACTCCTTTTGTTATATTTTTGTCATTTTGGCAGGAACTGTATTTTAAGACTTTTTAATTAAAGATATACTTCACCTCTGGAAAGATGAATGTGTATTTAAAATGGGAAGAAATATTTTTGAATTTGGAGCTTTCTAGACTGAGAAAAGCCAGAAAATTTATTTTTGGCTTATGTGGATGAAAGACAACAACTCCCAGAATGCACTTGCTTCGCTGCCCTAGGAGGCCACGCCTACCGATAACAGAGTGCAGTAGTTAAACAACAAGTCTAGGCTACTAGTGAGTCTCCGTGACGAGTCTGCCCGGGATTCGGCTTTTGCGTTCTACAGTCGCCATTCATCATGTTCACTGTGGTGAGCAGGACGAGACTGAGGGCCGCGGGAGAACGGCGCGAGGCCGGTGGCGTGATTACTGATGAGCGACACCTGTGAGACGCACCGGTCTCGAATCTGTCACGGAGGAGCGGGAATTTTCTTAGCAATGTTAAAACGCACATCAACCGATTACTTGTTTAGCGTTCATGTAAACACTACATTCAGATTCAACAATCGGAATGAATTCTGTTAGATTGAAACAAAAGGTGTGCATGTAAACAATTAATGGCAACTGCAGAAAGCAAAAGCTGAATCCCGGACGTTTTTGACGATCTCGACGGTCGGACATGTCTGGGAAAAAGAGGATGGTAACATGTAACCCCATACTACTCAGCTTTCTCCACAGAACAAGAGCCTGCTAGCTTACCTCCAAAAAAAGATGGCTGACACTATGTGTATATTCTGTGAGTGAGATCCCACCCTCTATGGGCGGGTTGAGAACATGCGGGACAGCCGCTACTACTGGCTGTAGTCTTTAGCCTCTGGCCAAAAAATCTTCCGATGACGCAAAATGACGATTTTTGCGTCATCTGAGGATTTTTTCCAGACAAAAAAAAAACATAAATCTCTGGTCTGAGGGGGATATGAGGGTGGAAAGCACGGTAATTCGAAAATACTACAGGTTTTCTACTAATACAAAGCTTAATGCTAAATCCTGAAGTATCCCTTTAAAGTCATATCTTAATCAAAAAGTAATATCATGTTTATTTACCCATAATTATTCAAGTTCATTTTGTCCGTTGAACACACAAGGTGATGTTTAGCAGAATGTTCATGCTGCTCTTCTCGATACAATACAAGTGAATGGTGACCTCAGGTTGTTAAAGGGATACTTCGCTCAAAAATTCTGTCATCAACCTCATTGCTTTCTTTCGTCTGTGGGACATAAAAGAAGATTTTTGAGTTTTGGAAGTCAGCTCCAATTTTCCCAACATTCTTCAACATATCTTTGTTTGTTTTCCACAGAAGAAAGTACCTCATACAGGATTGGAATGACATGAAGGTGAGTAAACAGAATGGCAGGATCAACATTTTTGGGTGAATTAACCCTTTATGCCTTTTTTCAGTCTTGATTTAGTTTTTTGGCTTTTTACTAGAACAGGTTTTCATGCTTGAATGTTCAAAAAACTGATTCTTTTTCACATACGTGACATTGTTGCAGCACCTCTCTTCCCAGTCTGTCAGTAACGCTCTGGGTTTCCCGTACAACGACTCGCTGTAACTCGCTGCTTAACTACCATAGTACGATGCATCGCTGAAGAAATCAACAATCTAGTCACGACTGTTTCCTGAAACCATATTTTCACAAATCTTTCATTCAACCACGTTGGTTATTGATGTTATGCATATAGTGGAGGAATAACTTCTCTAAATGAATCTGTTTGAGATTGAATTAATGCTAGATTTTTGCCATAAATTACAGACATGGCATCTGAGGACTATTTCTCATTTTTCACAGTATTTTTGCTTTATTTTCAGATTCAGTCACGGGCTCGATCTTACATACTAGACCACATGCGCACTTTTCAAAAACGGTGCTTTAAATCTCATGACAAACTTAAAGATGTAAATGACATTAGTAGGTATTAGAAATAAAAGATATAGATTGTAGTTAATGTTTATTTTGCTCAAGATAAGGATTTATTAAGTCCGCGTGTTATAAAAACAAGAAACTATGTTTCTAACCACAGGTCCAGAGCTGTGGTTCAGACCACACAACTTTGCGAAGCTGTTTGCGAATGTTCGTTGGAACTATGGTTTTCACACCAATTGTTCAGGAAACGCACCCCTGTTTAGTTCCTGTCTCAATGAAGCCCCTCCTTCTGAAAAGATCATTCATATGCCTTGGGCGGGAATTATTTAAATGAGGAATATTGTGACCGATATGTTTGTTCCCGGAAGAAAACTCAAGACTACAATCGGGGCGTTTCAGGGAGTTGAAGTTCAGAAACAATGCGCGCTGATATAGACTTTGAGCGTTGTAACTTTGCAGGCCTTTTTCATTCTCAAACAGCAACATTACACACTAAAGAAAGATGAACATGTAAAGAGGCATAAAAACAAAAATCTCTTATGTGTTCAATGGACAAAATGGTGGGGGAGCTAAAAATCCATGGAATAAATTAGCTTTTATCAATTGCGAGCCACACTCTCTGTAAAAGCAGTGGCCAATACATCATGGAAACCAACCGCGGGTTTACATTACCACAACCGAGCCAATATGCTACACTGTCTCAGTTTTTACAGTAAGGACTTTTAACAGTTCACACTGTAAACATTTCTTTCATGAGGTGAGCTCACGCAATGAGGGTATGCCGACCGCTGTCATTCCTACCAGTGGGAGTCAAACTGTAACCCACAGACCACCTGCGCAACAGTTTTCTGCTTGACGGCCCCTCTAAACCCGCCATCGGCTCTTCTCCATCCACACCCCGTGGACCAAAACACCCGTGTCGGACAACTCCCATCTCCTAAGGACGACAAGAAGAGTCTCGCTGTTCATTTTTTTAGCTGCATTTAACCATAACAGCTGCGACTCCCATTGAACCTGTAACATGCATCATCAAGAGCTGATAAAAATCGCGGCTCGAGCGTGTAGTGGCTGCTATCAGACCCGTGCCATCGAGTTATCTTTATCACAGCAACTGTAAAAACACACAGCCAAACTTTTTTTCATTCGCCAGGCTGTATTTTGACTAGTGGGATACCTCACGCTAGCCATAACAAAGAAGCACTGACGGAGGCGCAAGCAACCCGTGAGGTACAGCTCTTTTCCAGAGCACCTGCGCTGTTGTTACAGTCCACGCTGATAAACAACCTCCATTTGAAGATTTATGCCACTAAACAGTGGGAAATCAACACCAGCAACACACACATCGCAGGACTCGGAGTCTCCACTAATGAGCTGATGAGTTGTATCAGATGTGTTGGATTAAGGAGACAGTGTTGGGGGACCTCCAGGACCAGGATTGAGGACCACTGCCCTAACCCGGAGAATTAAACTCAGCACTGTTTGTGCTACGGACATGAATGATACAGCAAATCGTGCGGCTTGAGGGGAGTTGTGCCATTACTTTACTAAACCATCAGACTTACAATTTTCACCTGGCGAACTATAAACAAGTTGGAAATTGTATAAACTTACATTGAAGGAAAGTCCTGAGACATATCAAGGGACTAAAATCATAGAAACTTGGGGGTGGATTTTTTTATTTTTTTATTTTTTACTTAAGCCAACTAAGAAACCAGCCAGAACGCCCTCACAACATAATAAAAACATGATAAAATGACGTTGTGGGGGTGACGTTTGCACACACATTTCTTCTGAAAATTTGATTCTGACACCTAATTAGTTTTGACATGGTTTATTATATAGCCTACATTAAATAAAATACAATTCATACATGCAATGACTTGAATAAACCTTATTGTGATACATTTGTTTTTAATTTCTACATCAAAATTTATTTATTTTTTGTGAACACTCGCTTTAATATCATACTCTATCATCTTTTTTTTTTTAAATGTAAGGTTTTCATTTTTTCAAAGGATGAATTTCTTGAGTAATTTGGCATAATTGTTTTATCATTAAAAATAATAATAATAAGCAGTGAAGTGGTTACAATTTTATAAACCTTGGAAAACATTTTTTACCAAATCAAAGTTATGCGATTTTACCAACATTCAGAAACTTGCAGAAAAACAAACATAAAACAGGAAATGATATCATATAGCTGTCAAGGTCAATACTATTGTAGATTGAAGATGATGTTTGAAGCTTTCTACTGCTAGCACTTCTCGTGTTATTGCCTCGTTGGCTTGTTGTATTCCACTTTTGTAAGTTGTTTAAAGTCAGATAAAGCCTCTGCTAAATGAATAAATGTAAGTGTAAATGTCTCTATACCGGTCTTTTTAGGTTTTAGAGACGCCCCCTGGTGGCAATTTGAATCTTAGCCAGTGGCCAATATCCAAAGTTTTCTCAAAATCTGTATTTGATGTAAAAGTTGCTCTTAATGTCCTTGCATTAAATGATTTTCTTTCTATGTTTTAGTGTAGTTTCCACAGACATGGCATTGAGTCACCTGAACCTCCTGCGGCCAGTGTTGTGCAGAATTGTGCCTTCAGTTCTGAGGACCCCGCTGGTAACTTGCTCAAGAGCCCCCTTTCTGCCCCGTCCCGTGGTCCTGCCGAATTATGCCCGTCATTATGCCACAAAGAAGAGTAAAGGTGAGTGGAGGACTGCGGCTACTCATCCCCCACAACAAAGAGCGTCCAGCATAGGGGTAGGAGTGGATGCTGTATTTGTTTTCCAAAGCAGTGCTTGTTTAGCTTCACTCAAGTGGGCTTTGAGCCCATATAAAGGGAGGAGAAATCCCCTCTTTTCCCTCTCTGACCTCCAAATCCTGCTTTCATTTGTAATTGCTGAAACAATCAGCCAGCATGCTGGTCACAGTCTTTCATTTCTATCTCCAGCTTTTCTTTTGAAGGCACCAGTGATGAAGACGTTAATGTTTCTTTCTTCTTTGTTGCTTTTTTTTTATATTTTAGCAAAGGCAAAAGGGCAGACGGCTAAAGTGAACATCAAGGCAGCATTGGTGGATGATATTATTAGCCTGGAGGAGGTGAAGGAAGACATGGCTGCTGTCCTGACTACCCTGAAAGAGGATTTCAGCCGCAACCTCAGCATTCGCACATCACCAGGTCAGGACCTAGCAGGACACTGACACACACAAGGCAACTCTGTCCCTTTAACCCGATGCTGTGATGCTTGACTCGTTCGCCCCTGCTGGTGGATGTTATTACTACACCACCTGGCTGCATCTTTGATCATTGAAAGCCATTAAAAAATTATGAAATGTGTCTATTCTGACAGTTAATTTTTGCATAAATAATGCATATTTCATTATATTATAGTAGATCTCATTTAAGTGTTCAGTTATATTTTGGAGAGCGCTGAACTGGTATTGGCAAGACTTCACAGAATTTGAATTAGACTGCGACTGTCTGATAATTCTATAGTCACACAACACAGGAGTTACATAATTTTGACTAATTTATTCAGTGATATGTAGAATACATCTGCTTCTCAACAAGTTCAATACTCTCAAAGCATGAAAACAGATTTTTAATTAGTCTACAGCACCACAGCATGTCATCATATTTAATTTAATTTCAAAAGCTTGATTCAATTAATTATATAATGTATTAATTTGATGTAAGATAATGCATGTTGACATGTTTATACCATATTTTGTAGACAGGTCTATACCATATTTTGGGGATTTCACTCCACCTCCTTAAATTCAAATTGCAATTCTGTCACCGCAATTCAAATTCAGTTAAGACAGGAAAGAAACAATTGGTAACACTTAAGTTCAGGGTCCAATTCTCACTATTAACTATAACTTGCTTATTAGCATGCATATTACTAGGATATTGGCTGTTTATTAGTACTTATAAAGCACATATTAATGCCTTATTTTGCATGACCATATTGTACATCTTTTAATCCTACCCAGTACCTAAACTTAACAACTACCTTAGGAGTTTGAGGCAAAAGTCATAGTTAATAGTGAGAATTGGACCCTAAATGAAAGTGTGGCGATTTTTAGCCTTTTGATGATATCTACTATATTTTTATATTTATGTATTTGCTCTGATAAAATTACTTTGAAAGCAGTTTTTCACTAAACACAGGAATGATATTTAATTATTGTCTTTTTCTTTAATTCAAAGTTTTAATATATATAATATCGCATGGACTTTTTTATTTTTAATAACAAAGCAAACAAAAAAATTCAGTCAGAGTTTTGAATCGGACCGTTTGAACTAATCCACAGAAATAGTATGACTTCTGAAGCCATAAGAAGCTTTATTCACTGAAAAATCTTCCCCCAGACTATCACATTTTCGCACATGCACTACTTTCAGATAAAACTTGTGCATCACGATCAGTTACAAGGCACAAGATCCTATGGTGTTTGGTGTCATTGACTTTAACCCATGTCATCTACGTCAGGGCTCTTCAACTGTCCTGAAGACTAATGTAACTAAAACGACCTGTTTTTTGAACACCTTTATTACCTTTTCCGGGTGTGTTTTGGTTAGGGTTAGAGCTAAATTCAACAGGACACTGGCCCTCCAGGACTGGAGGTTAAGAACCCTGATCAACATTATCAGAGTCACTGAGGTTACACAAGGCTAAGAGAGTATTGTGTTACCTCGTCCTCCCATGAGGATCAATGCACAGCGATCCACCTTTGCACATGTTCTGGCATTGACCATTGTTCCACAAGGTGGGGTCACCCTGTTTGCAATCCTACTTCCTGAAGTACATCCAGGTCGACCCCGTTTACTCCAGCCCAATCCCTAAAGACCCTAAAGTTGGGCATTTGGGAATTGTGGTCGTGGAGTCCATGCTCTTCACTTTCACCTCCTGACCTTTGCCAGTCCTTCCCTCCCTTGTCCGTGATCCAGTATGGACTTGGTTCCATGGAACAAATATGGAAATTCGGTGAGATGGCATGACGTTCGAATCATCTGGATTGAATTAAGCAGCGAGTTTATTATGAAGGACAGGAGAATCACCTTGGCCGAGGGAAGGAGGTTGCGGAGTGCAGGATTAATGTGGTGACCCGGCGTCTGGGCACAATATACGAGGATTACGACCTGTCGGTCTGTCATCTGTAGATTAGACGGCTTGTGCTTGGATCTCCGAAAATGTACGTTCTCTTGTTCCAGATAAATCTACTGTCAGAGGACATCGCTTCACAAAAGCCTTTGTATTTTCCAAACACCTCATCTCAAGGACAGAAGTTTGGTGGTTCCAGCAGAAGGCTCAAACAGCCATCATATGATGGTTCTTCAACAAGCAAATAAATCTAACATCAAGCCAGTTTGCTTCTGAATATTGTATAACCTTTAGGCTCTTGAAACGGAGAGGGCAACAATTGGTACCATGACCAGGAAGAGCCCATTTGGCTAATAACTTCCCTGTTAATCTTCAAGGTTTTTTAGTGGAGGAAACAGCAAAATGTTCCATGGAAGCGTTAGCAGATGTGAACGCTTCCAGGTAGCACACACACAATCTGAGGTGGGTTCCAGGGCCAAATCTCTCCATACCTTTGCTCATGACAAGATAATGGTCGAAGTTTGGTCTAAGTCACATATGCACTATTGAACCCATCTGAAATTGGAATGAAGCTGGTTTTTTAAGGTTCGCAAAGTATGATGATCTTAGATGTTACTGTTCAACAAGCTGACAAAATGGTACATATATGGAGAATTTGAAGTTCTGAAGTGTTTTCTTTGGGCAGAAAGGCACATGCAGGTTCTCTCATGAAAGATCAAAGTGCAGTGCGTCTCAGCTGTTCTCCAGGCTCGCGTAAGTGTGGGATAAAGCAAGGTAAGACCGGGGACAAAGGGCGGGAGACAGAAACATAGCTGTGTGAGGTTAGACAGATGAGGGAATGAGACATGCTGGTGAAATGCTCTGGTTTTCTGTCTGGAGTGAAAGGAGTGGGTGCTTTCATCCCTCATGTTGCGAGACGTGTCGTCACAACAGCCATCCGAAGGTGCCTCTTCTTTCGCAACCTTTCATTTCTTTGAGACGGGTTGGGAAAGGATACAGAATGCAGGCAAATGTCTAGTTGACAGACAGACAATTCTACCTCAAATCTGTATCACATTCTTTCTTCTTTGGAATAGAAAAAGGAGACATTTTGACAAATGTTTCAGCTTTTTTATCTGCAATGGGTTTCAGTGTTGGTTTGGGCCCCAATGACGTTCATTGGTTGGACAAAAACAGTTCTTCAGCTCAGAAACACATTTCCTAGGAGTTGAACTTGGTGTTGCAAGACATCTTGTTGGTTACTTGCGTTCCATTTTTTTCGTGACTCACTAGATCACTCCACCCACAGTGAAATTGCATTGCTCCAGCATCTCATGGCAAGTAACTGTATATCAAACATCACATCTTCTCTGATTGGTTGTGATTGATTTGGATGCATTTAGCTTTTATTGAGGACAGAAAAATAACTTTTCCTATCACATCTAGTAAGAAGTATGTGTTGTGATTCTTTATGATGTTTTAACTGGCATATTGTGTTTTTATGTGTTATATGTCATGTGTTTTTGCTTCTATTTTCAGTGGCAAATGGTCGAATAGCTCGCTGAATAGTTGTGGAGAAAACCACTGGTTAACAAAGGATAGTGTTGTTATGTGTTCAGGTGCGCTGGACCACATCATAGTCACCACAAAGGATGGCAAATTTCCCCTCAACCAGCTGGGCCAGATATCCATGAAGTCTCCTCAGCTACTTGTGGTCAACATGACTGGCTTCCCAGAGGTATGTAACCAAACTACAGATAGCTTCCTAGCAGAACTTCTCAGTTCACACTGCTGCATGCAAAGTCAAGCACACACACACCAAAAACACACTGAAACCTGAGTGTGATGGACTCTTTCCAGCCTGGTTTCAGAGAAATTGATTGATTGTTGGGGGAAGCCCTTTGTTCTTGGAGAACGATTGAAACGTAGGCCAAGAGTCTGTGGTTAGCTGTCAGGCCAGGAAATGACCGCAAAGTGCCCTCTGGAACTTAGACCTGAGCTAATGTGTGATATCTCTCTCTTTTCTGTGTCTTTTTGCCTCTACAGACATTATGAGACACTGTCTTTCTGTTTTTCCTCTCCTCCTTCTCCCGTCACCAGACTCTCTGCTGATAAATTTGAGTTTTTTCTGCGTGATGTTCAGATAACCCTAATGAGATTAATGCTTTCTCCTGTTGGCCTATGTCCACTCAATACCAAAGGCTCTGGTTTCCTGGTGGCTCTAAAACCCACCAATCTACCTTCGTCATCCATCCTGGGAGACTTCAAGCCAAAACATGTAAGGGATAACGTACAGTCAGCCAGCCATTATTACAAAGTACACCTTGATAGGATGATCAGAACCAAAGCAGTGGGGTGTTGCACCCTGAAGGTTATAAATATTTATTTATATATTGAAATTGAAACAAATGTATGATTATCTCACTTAATTCTTCTGTTAATAGTCAACATACTAGCCTTTCAATAACACTCCATGAATATTGCAATGTTAATTAATTGCATTACATTGCATTGCATTTGTTGAAATATACAGTTACTGTAAGTAGTCATTATACAAAAAATATTTAACTGCTGAATGCCGCAATTGTCCATGTAATGTAATCAATCCAGAAATATGACACAATTTAACTTCCCTTGTGTGGGGTCACACATTATGTTATTGATATAATAATTAACCTTTTGCAAATGGATTTGCCTCTTAATCACCTCTAAATTAACATAATACTAAAAAAGCCCCTGCACAGTATTAAGGGGTGGGTTTTCATGCTCAGAGGACCATAATGCCAGATGCCGCTGTTTAGGGTGTCAGGAAAAACTGGCCATTACCTAACAGGCCTGCAAAAAACAACACAGAGGTGACTGGCCCGGCCCGAAAGCAAACAGCTTCAAGATTGTTCTAATCCATTACACACTCTTTGAGAAGACGACTTTGTTTTCCATTCCTTCATTAGAGGGCCGGAGAAGGTCCAGGCTGGTTGAGAAACCCCAGTGGCGGTTGTGTGTTGTGGTGCAGACAGCAGTCATTAGCTTTCGATCTCCGTGTGCCTGTGTGGGATCCAGAATCATTTAGAAAGCAGCGTTTTTTTTTAGCCCACGGTTTCTCAAGCTGACTTTGAACCCTCTTGTTGTTGTTTTTTATCACAAGTACAAGTAACTGGGCTTTTTTTTTTTTTTACTTCCTAACCAGAACAATACTGGTTTTACCGTAAAATTCTGAACCACCAGAAATTAATGATGATGGATTATGTTCAGAGAGGAATCACACACACACACACAATGGCTGAGTCACTGAGTCAGACCTCATTTAACATAAGAGTGTGTGTACAGCTTTCTTTAAAAAGTGTGCGTGCGTGTGTGTGTGAGTGAGAGAAAAGGTAAAATGTTATGCTGATTATAGTTCCAACATGCTTTAAAGATTCCTTTACAGATGATTCCACTTTACACTTGGAGCTGTTATGAATGTTAAACAATAATTAATCATATTCTTGTGAAATATTTGATTGGTTTTTAGTATTCCCTAACAGAATTTTGTGGTATAAATTAATATCTTTTTTACACATTGGCACGAACAACCAGTCCGAAAATAAATTGCACGAAATTAAAGGCCGAAAAAATGACTTGTGATGACCGTGAGGGAGTGAGTTTGGTGAATCTTTACGAATGGCTCATTATAAATAATCAGTTTATAAGAATAATTTCTTTGTTAATCAGACGTCACTTGCTCGGACTGAAGTGTGTACTCTAAGGCTACGTTCACACTAGCCTCTCCTTTACCGTTCAAATTGCGCAACTTGAAATTGAAAATTCGCCCAATGGAAACAATTTCACAAAAACTCCCATATATCGCAAAAAAGTTTTTACCCTCGCATTAAATTTTTTATGCAATTCTGCAATGGAAACCGTTTTTGCGCATTTACAGGTCACCTGACGTAGATGGCGCGTTATGTTTGGACAGAAGACGAGACAGGTTTTTCATTAAACTCATAAAAGACTAAATAATTTCGGGAATACTGTATTCTAAACCCACAAAAAAAATGCCACAATACCACCCAGAAACACCGCCTAACATCTCCTTCGATTAAAAATAACATATCTGATGAACATGCATAAAGATGCACATAAGCATTTTATTTATTTTTATATTTCAACCATATACTGTGCAGTATGCAGTACACTAGTATTCCAAACAGTCCAAATCCTTATCCGTGAAACTTGCCGGCCCCCATGATGTATACTAGACTGCCTGCACACAAGTTCAGACTGTAATCTCAGGCTAGTCTGGCCACAGGAGTTGTAATAGGTTATGAGGTGAACAGGCAGAAACAGGGTCACGTGGGTCAATGCCCTGCACTGCAACCTCTCAGCTCCATCCCACGGGATCTGGTGCTGACAGCGCCCCGCGGCGCTTCCTACACCACACACTCCACCCTCTGCCCCTCTCTCTGGAGCTCCATCATGGGGAGATGCTGCCCAGCTCCTTCTGGATCAAAGGGCCTGGGGTCGGGGGACTCCACTGATCTGGAAGGGGCTGGTCTAGTGAGATATGAGGGCTGGAGAGATGCGAAGGGTGCATGAAGGTTTGCAGCAGGTACCGCAAGCCCAGCTGGCTGTCATTAGCTCTGATGTGTGTGTATGTGTGTGTGTTTGTGCGATGTGTCCTCAGGCCACGGCAGCCGTCACTCGGGCCTTGCAAGACAGCAGCATGGGACTCAACCCAGACGTGGAGGGCACCATCATCAGGGTGCCTGTTCCCAAGTGAGTGTTTTACCGCCCAGGGCCTGAATCCTCATGACCACTCTCACCTTTCCTTTTAACATCACTTTCTACAAGCTATGTTTGATTTCTCTTCAGTTCATCTGTGCAATGCTGTTTTCCCAATGCTAATGTCTTTTGTCTTTTTAACTTAAGGCAAGCTTCACAATTGCTACGATTTTAGAGGGGTTTTGCACACTTTTCCGTCGACCAGACTGGGAGATCATCTAGACCTAGGGATGCACGATATATCGGCCACCATATCGGTATCGGCCGATAAGCGTTCAGCTGATAAGCGTTCAAGCGTTCAGTTTCCTTCAGCTGAGACACTTCAGATGCACGCTGTTCAATATGATGGTTTGAATTGCTTGAAATATGATTGGAATCACTTTTCAAAATACAGTTAAGTGCAACAAGTGCAGCACAAGTCTGTCATACAGGCTACATAAAATTATAATGAGAACATAATAATTGTGTGTTTGGGACATGGCTTTTAATGGTGAGACTTTTGTTTTTTTGTTATTAAAATAGTAACACCCTAACAACCACCCAGAACACTCTAGCAAGGGTTGCATGCTTTTCTTCTTTCTTTCATTTCAACCATATCCTGTTCTTTGAAATCTGAAACATGTATTCAAAATGTATCCGTTGTCTGTTCTGTTAGGGTTTACGATAACTTTGTATTGCTATTTTTCATGTTTTCCCTTCTGTGCTTCACACACTCTCTATTATATTTGATACGAAGAAGAAAACTTAGTGGTCTTCAATCTCTGACCACCGCTCCTCTTCGCTGCCAAGCCAAATAGTCTCTCCGCACGGCCTTCATTCTACAAACCACAAAACTCTTTGATTACGAGGCCGCGCTACAGCTACAGCAGCAGGTGCTTGTCTGGCAGCGCGCATGAAGGGGCCGAACGTCTCGCCCGTAATCAGCGCAGCCTCGTCGCATGCATTTGCATTTCTAAAGAGAGTCGGAGGCTTGATTGGCTCGGTATCCGTAATTATGAACATTGTTTGCAGTAAACAGACAGTACTCTTGGACTGTTTGCAAATGGCTGGCAGCAAAATGCCAATTATAAGATTCCTCATAAAAATTTGGGCAAGAACAACAGTTTGTTGATTGTGAAACTTTTTAGTTTCAGATTATAGCTGTTTCTGTCTTAAAATGAATCCTAAACGAAATAAAATTGTCTGTCATAAGCGTCGTATTATCAAAGACTAAATAACATAGTCTGGACAATCAGATTTTCTCTCGCCTAAAAAAAAATCAAAAAGTCTGCTAGACTTTTCTTCAGGAGATGATTATGATCTAAAATGAGTCGGTCGAACCGTATGTTTGTCTGGCAGGGTGACGCGAGAACACCGGGAGAATCTGGTGAAACTGGCGAAGCAGTTCAGTAACAAGGCCAAGGACTTGCTGAGGAGAGTACGGTCCAACACCATCAGTCAACTGAAGAAGTCCAAAGAGGGCGTCTCTGATGATACCATTCACTTGATCGAAAAACAGGTCATACAAATGAGGACAAATAACAAAGAAATGTGGTATTTATCAGTTGGAGTAGTGATGGAGTATTTTGAAACTGTTGTAGAATAACAACAAAATTATAGAAATTCAAGATACCACTGTTTAATAAAAAATACATAATTATAAATTGTAGTAGTAGTAGTAGTAGTAGTAGTAGTAGTAGTAGTAGTAGTAGTAGTAGTAGTAGTAGTAGTAGTAGTAGTAGTAGTAGTAGTAGTAGTAGTAGTAGTAGTAGTAGTAGTAGTAGTAGTAGTAGTAGTAGTAGTAGTAGTAGTAGTAGTAGTAGTAGTAGTAGTAGTAGTAGTAGTAGTAGTAGTAGTAGTAGTAGTAGTAGTAGTAGTAGTAGTAGTAGTAGTAGATAATTGTTTTTTATTATTTATAAATAATTGTTTTTTATTATTTATAAATAATTGTTTTTTATTATTTATAAATAATTGTTTTTTATTATTTATAAATAATTGTTTTTTATTATTTATAAATAATTGTTTTTTATTATTTATAAATAATTGTTTTTTATTATTTATAAATAATTGTTTTTTATTATTTATAAATAATTGTTTTTTATTATTTATAAATAATTGTTTTTTATTATTTATAAATAAATATTCATTTGAAAGTGCTGTTGTACAACAACAAAATGACAGACATCAATAAAGACACCAGTGTTTAATTATTAAATATGAATTGTAAATTAGTAGTAGTAACAGCAAGAGTGGTAGTAATAATTCAAATAATAATAAATAAAAGTGTAATATACATATTAAATAATTAAAAAAAGTGGTAGTAATAATTCAAATAATAATAAATAAAAGTGTAATATACATATTAAATAATTTAAAAAAAATTATATTACTTTTATTTATTATTATTAGAATTATTACTACCACTATTGCTGTTACTACTATTACTACTACTACTAATAATAATAATACATATTAATCTATTATAAATGAAAAAATATTAGAAGTATCAGTATTAATAATAATAAATTACAATATTATTAATAATAGTTTTTATTACTTAATAGTGCTGTCAAATCGATTAATCGCATCTAATTTAAAAGTTTGTAAATAGTTTGTTTGTAAATATATATATATATATAGTGTATACACACACACACACACACACACACACACACATATATATATTTACATTTATATTAGATGTGATTTAATGTGATCGATTTGACAGCACTAGAAAGTATTGTTGTTGTTGTTGTAGTTATTATTAGTAGTAGTACTAATAAATAATAATTGTATTATCAGTAATAGTAGTAGTAATAATGAGTAAAATATTATTAATAATTATTGTTGTTGTATAACAAATAAATCACTACCAACAAGGTATTTTTTGCAGTTACATGAATGTATGACTATTATAAAGTATGTATAACTAATCACAATATGCATTTGTTCTGTCCTTTATCACCAGGTTCAACAAATGGCAGACAGTTACGCGGCAGACATCGACAAACAACTGGCCACTAAAACCAAGGAGTTGCTTGGATGACAACAAGGCCTTCCAAGTCTCACTAACATCAAGACAAAGGCAGTCAGCTGTTCTTAACTGGAACAAAAATCCCCCAAACAGAAAACCAGTTAATGATGGTGGTGATGGAAGCGCTGAAGGTGGTGTTTTGGATGGTGTTTGGGTGTTTTTCTCATGCATAAACAAATGTTGGCGTGGCACGCCAGTGGCTTATGGTGCTCCTTGTGTTCACATCTCCAAACAAACAAACGGAGGACAAATGAAGTTTTAATGTGATTTGGGGTACTCCTCCTAATCAAAGTGATGCCACAAACGGGGTGTTTATGTAAAAAGCACCGCACTGAATGTAAACTCTGTGTTCTTCACAGGACGGTGAAAGTCACACAGGGTGGAGAGCGAGTGCACACGACAACATGCTGCCAACATTTGTTTCGCATTCACTATTGCAACCACCAAGCTAAAAATAGTCATTATTTTCATCTATATAATCAGATCTAGCAATGTAAACTGAATAAAATGCATTGGTTATTATTCTGGTGCTGTAGCCCACTCTGTTTGTGTGTGTGTGTGTGTGTGTGTAATCATATTTCCACATCTGCTGTTTTTGTAAACCTAATGCCTAAGATTATTTTAGAATAGCAATTTAAAATATACCTTATTTTAATTCACAATGCTGATTTATTGATATGGTTGACAAATATTCCAAGGTGTTTCCACTTTCCTCAGTTTTTCACTCATCAGTGAACATTCTTAATGAACCTTTTTTTCTGAGTGTGAATAACATTTTAATAATCTAAATATATTTTTTCCACTATAAAAAACCTTTTATGCGATGAAAGATTATTCATGGAATCATAGATGCCAATGAAGAAAATGTATTCTTTTTTCAGGCTTTGTATAACTTCAGCATGTTCTTTCTGAATTGTTACAGTTTAAAGTCACCATGAAATCAAAATGGACAATTCTTATTTTTTTTTACGTTATAATGCAATAAATTACTGACTATTTTTTTCTTGAATTTATGTGCCCCTCATAATCTTGAATGAAAGTAACATCTCTTCTCTGATGATGTGTTTACAGGCATGAGGGCGGGGCAACCTGTCACTCACATGAGATCCACCAATAGCAAACCACAACTATCCAATCAATTCTACATAGTCAAAATCAAATCCCACCCTACATTTGTTCTTGTTCAAGAAGCCATTTCACTCGGATATACTTCACAATAGGGAATAAAAGACTGTCGCAACTTCCATTTCATGGCGACTTTAAAATAAACTTGAACCATTTTTTTTATTTTTTTTATTCACTAATTACAGTAGCTGGACAAAATCCAAAAATGGCAATAACGTGACTTGTAAACAGGAAATGCGGCTCTTTCTACTCAGTTGTGTAAGAAAATTAACTCACACTTATGGTAGGCCTACCACTGCTTTGCATGATCACGTCGTGGCCTCCTTAAACATTTTAATAATAGAACATTCCGTCATCAGTTATTCCTTACAATATTCAACACTATTCCTTGCCGGTAACCGAAAAGCATTGTCTCTAATGGATGAAAACATGGAGTCGCTAAATAAACAAAAGTTTAGAGGAGCTAGTTCGCAGACAGAGGAAATGGCCAGGTTTCCCCCGGTCCATATGTCAGCAATTTGGGGGCATTGTATACCTTGGCCTGAGAGAGCGACTCATGATCGATGGAGGGGTGAAAATCCCGAGTCTCTGGCTCTGCTGCACGTTGCCCCGAAAATTGCTTTCAGCTGATAGCTTCATTTCACTTGACATTTATCAAGTGGATTACTGTGTGTTTCTCTGTTTACCGCTACCATGATGGAGAGGATTGCGATAGCAGCGGGGGAGACCGAATGTTTTTCCTTCTGTGTCACTGGAAATATATACATGTAAATTGGCTCTGTAAACTCTTGAATTGACAGTAAACTCGCATCGCAGAAATATATACTCTACGGGTTTGTGGACCGTCACCTCTTGACCTGCTGCGTCAGAAAGGGGTCAGTGTGTGTGCGAAATCAAAACAACATCGCGTCTGCTAATAGCCGACCTAAAAGTGTCCAGCCGCCTTTCCTGTCTTGCAATGTGGAAATGTGTGGAAACCTTCCACATTCCCTGCCTAGTTTGCATGCAAATGATTTAGCACTGCACTGCATTATTCATTCTCACTCTTGTGACAATGCTAGAACACTGATATGCTGGTTAGGTGGGAATATGAGCACTTTACAGACAACGGGGTCTCCAGGAGCGCTATTATGCTTTCCCTGTCCGCGTGCGCTGATTACGGTCCACGCACGCATCCGTACGCGGAGATAGTTACCGGGGACCTCGAGAGCGCGTTTAATCACTTCAGAGGCACCGAATTGGCTCCCGCGCGCTCGACGCGTCCTCGCCTGAAGTGCGCGAGCCACCCCGACCGCCTCATCAAGAATCCAATCAGTTTAAGCGCGAGATGCACTTCGCTGGAGATGAAAAGAGCTTTTCCGTCGGGATGTCGGTGCCATAAGGGCATGATCACTGCATATGCAAAGTGGAAGGGAAATTAGCGCGGATTCTCTTTCTTCTGATAGTCATGCATATATCAGAGGAGCGAGTTAAAACGAAGCCTTTTCTGGCGAATGCATTATTCATTCTTGATCTCAGGTCAATCTGAGCGCTTTTTAAAGAATTACACAACTTAATATGTGGATTGGTTGTGAAATAGCCTACACTGAAATGTAGGCATTATAGCCTATAGCCTACGTAAACGTGCGGTAAGATTTAACCGCTACATGCTCATGTCACTTCACACTTGAATTGGACTTCGAGCTCGCTGCTGTTATTCGATATCAGCCTAAGAAACTTTTCCTCCGTATCCGTGATCATTTATTATGCGGCCTGCGATAAAGCACAGTGCTGAAATCCCTCTTACTTATTTGTCCTGTTTTTTTCAGTTTTCAGAAATTGAATTAATATCTTAACGAGTATAGGCTATCCCATCATTTTGTAGATATTTTCAGCCATATGTGTTTTTGTGAACTGTGTGGTGAAGAAGCATTCATGTGTCCTTGTAATCTTTAATCAAAAATAACTTCCCCTCTTTCTTGCAGCAACATCTCTTTTGATCTCTGATGAAGTGTTTACTGGCGCGAGGGCGGGACAATCTGTCACTCAAATGAGATCACAGTAAGCAAAACACAACCATCCAATCAATAGAGTGGTGCAGGTATGATGTCAGAACCCGGAATACTAATTCATGGCTGGTTTTATGTTTTTTTTGTGTTTTTTTTTTTTGTGTGTGTGTGTGTGTAAAATAAGCCTATGGTAAACATAACTTAACTATACTTTGATGTTTTGTTTTAAATTGCACACACTCGCACCCCAAGCTTTCTTATCTAGGCATAGCTAGGCTACTTAGCCTATTAAAAACGTACATTTTCAAAAATGAACATAACTGCGTCAAAATTCACATTTTTGCAATGTGTGTGTGTAATTTACATTGTAGAACAAAACATCAAAGTATAGTCAAGTTATGTTTACCATAAGCTTTATTTTAGACCTAAATAAAAAAAAACACTATAATAGGCCTATATACAGTATAGTATAGTATAGGCCTATTATATATATATATATATATATATATATATATATAGTATAGTATAGTATAGTATAGTATAGTAGCCACAGGCTATAAACCATGATTTGCTGCTTGCTATTGCTAGTCATTAAGGGGGAGTGACATGTTCATTTTGGGGGTATCTGATTGGCGTCATCAATATTTTTGTTTTACATAGAGGAAATGTGGATTTTAGCCTATTTTTGCTGTCTTGCTCTACAAATGCAAATCTAGTTTTTAAAACAAAAATGTAATCTGTTAGTTGGGAATTCCCCAAACTTGCCCTACATCCAACCTGAACGACCTAAACCTGCGCTATGAGCAATTACATCCTGCCACAGGGTGCGCTCATTAGATGAATCCTATTGCACAGAAACGTCTTTGAGTTTGAAGTGGTTAAACTGTCATTTCAAATCGTCTGGGCCTTGTGATTACCGGCACGGGAGGAATTATATATTTAGCTTTAAGTCCGTAGCGATTTCCTGCCCCTGTCTTGATCCTAAGTGACTGGAGCACTAGATACCCCCATCTCCACGGAGTCGTGATATTCCCCCAGGAGGACTGTAATCAACGGCTCAAAGCACAGAGAGACGCGAGATGAGGCGAGTGCGGGTCACGGCGTACATGCGCACGTGCTCAAAGCTGTCTGTGCTGCTGCTGGGCGCATATTATTCATAAGTCTTTACTGCACAAACCAGAAGGGAGGCACCTGCCATGCAAGTTAGTTAGAGGGACACGCGACTGGGGTGAGAGGCCTTGCTGAGCCCGTGATCACAAGTGACAGTGGAAGGGAATGAAAGTAGGCCGCAGTTCTGTGTCACGAACAGATCTAAAGATTGGGTAGTGGAGTGACTCGCCATCTAATAAGGCGCCATTCGCACAGAATGCATTTTTGCATTCTATTTCGCTACTTTTCCATTGTTTTTCTATAGCCCCTTTCACACATACAGTCTTTACTGGAAAATTACCAGTAAGAGATAACGTGTGAACAGGATCTTTCCAAAAATACCGGTAAATTGGTTCCGGCAATTTACCAGTAAGGGAAGTTGTAACATTACCGGTAAATTACTGTTAAAGTGCTCTGTGTGAACACGGAATAAAGATTGCCGATATGATAACGTACAACGCCAGAACGTGCTGATGTAAGAAGTCTGCTTTTTAGTGCAAAAGTGTGCTCTGTTTGATCGTCCCCTTACGCCTTTCACTTAGACGTCAAATATTTTTGTCAAATTGAACAGATAGTGAAACTAAAGTGGGTATGCTACAAGAAGATGAAGACAACGGCGCGACATTTAAAGATCACTTCCGATGACTGACATCACTCTCTTTCTCTGGTAAATATCCAGAACACCGTTGCTTGTGTGAACAGCATATTTGTGTAGCCTATTTACTGGTAAAGTCATTTTGGCAATATTACGGTAATTTACCGAGATTGCTGTATGAAAGGGGCTTATGAACATCTGATATAGACGGATGTATTTGACCGTGTCTGGCTGGCTCAAGTCTTTTGCAGGGTTTCGCATAGCCTATGACCGGCATTCTAAAGTTGTGTGAAAACGCATCTCTATAGACCTTTTTAATGTTTTTTATTGTTGTATTTTTTTACCTTGAATTGAGCATAGAGTCTGGTCGACTATCGCTGCGTCCGAAATTGCGCACTGAGTTGAATTTGAACTTATTTTGCGACCGTTAATTTTGTTCTATAGTATAAATGTGTGTACATCTGTGTTGTTACTGTCACGTGACCTACCAGCGTCAGTTCGCGCCACTTCACTGTTATTCACAAGTCCTTGAATCCACACTTCAGAATCTTGCCTGTATGTCAGGGACTTTTCCTTGTTTTGTGAAAATATTTTTCGGACATTTTATTCTTTTGGCGTACTATTTTACACATACTATGTAGGGAAGTATTCAATTTTGGATGCACAGTTTGTACCTTATTCTAGTCAAGATCTGCCCACTTACACAAGAAGTAGTAAGTAGGTAGCCTAAATAGATGGCACAAAAATAATAGACAGGTATGGAAAAACTCTGAATATAGTGTGCCAATAATGTTTGGAAGAAATGACCATGTACAAATGATTTCGCAAGCAAAATTTCTGTCTGTAACGGTCTTTTAAAAATCCAGTTTAAAACACATGTGCCAAGGTCTTAGTAATGTATAGCTACTCTTTGTATTCATTTTTGTTTCATATGGTTTTGAAAAACCAAAATTAAGAAAAGTTCCAATTTAATGACTAAAAATGTCATGTGGTGTAACCATCAAGTAAAAAATAACATTTTCCTCACACCATGAATACATGTGAATATATACGTCATTATTTTAAAAAAGGTTTTTAAATGTTTTTCAAGGTAATAAAAAAGATATATCCTAATAAATTAATATTTTATATTAAAATAGAGTAATTAAATTATTTACATTTTTGTTTTTCTTCATATAAAGGATGGTTGTATCACCCTGCCCCCCCCCCCCCCCCCCCCCCCCCCCCCCAAAAGAACATAGATACAAAAACATACTCATAGAAGGTGTTCACGTATTTGTATCTATGACTTGCATTTTTAAATGTAACGTTATATTTGAATAAATGAATTGATAAACAAAAAATGCTATATGCTACGCTAATTAGGCTATTATTTGCCCATCAAAGCTAAATGACATCAAAGAGCAGACTCATTATGCATAGAGCCCCTCTTATCAAATGTTAAGTCACCAAAAAAAGGATTAATGCATCTGAGTCGAATACATGATAAGCTTCATTAAAAAGGATTGTCTTTTCGAGGGTAAATGCATGGAGTGGACAGGAAGTCTACTAATCTGTAACCTGATGCGCAAGGAAGGAAGGACTCAGGAACCAGCCTTCAGAGCTTTCACCAATCATATTCATCACAGAACCCAGTCCAGCCTCATTAGACCACAGCGCTGCACTTAACTAAACATCTTTTCCATAAAATAAATGCTTCCAGGTTACCCTCTGCGCAGGTCGCGCTCGCATCTGATCTCAATTATCATCGTGCAGCGGTCGAGGATCAACCCAGCCAATAGTGGTGATGTTGGACCTCTGAATCCACCGGCTGAAAGCGTCAACTGTGGCGTACATAGGCCCTACGTCCTGTATGTCACATTAAACAATGGGGGTTGGGGGTCTTATTGAATAATTGGTTCCTCATGCGTTCTTTTTCTAAGGAATATTAATTACGGGATGATTTAAACCTTTTTGGGGTCTTTGGGTGAGCGTTGTGAGGGGAAGTAAGGCCTAGTGCTGGACGGTGTAGCGTTTGATGGGTTTAACTGTCATTTTGTTTGGGAGGAGATTGGACATTTGGTTTGTAGGCTAGTTCAAGAGGAGGCATTTCTCCTCTAGAGGATTTCATGTGGACTGAGGTTTTGGCAGTGTTTTCCAAATTAATAGAGTCTTTCAGCATCTAATTTTTCTTACGGTCACTGGAAATGAAGAAAAGAAAAGCACAATGAGGAAAGCTGCGCCACATATGCTTTCTGCTCACACAGGAAAATAGCCTCTACTTGTTTTTTCCTCAGACAAGTTGCCAAAAAAAAAAGTGGAAATAGTTTGTTTGTCTGCCTCTCCTGTGGTCCTTGGATCCTTAAAGATATATATCAATCTATCTTTTTAGTCTATCTGTGGTTAGTCTTAAAGGCAGCAAAGGCTTCATTTTAATGTGTTCATTAGGACAGAGTATATGCAGTATATTTATACTTGTTTTCAGCTAATTACACTTTCTCTGATTTAGACAAGACTCCACCATGTGGCAGTATGTAGAACAACAGCCTGAGGTGATTCAGAACCTCAGCTTGTCATCTTTTAACTTTACATGATCAATTCATTATAGCGTAGCCTATATGACACAGCTTAATGCTGCCTTCACGTGGTATGGTAAATTTCCTACTTTCCACTTCTGAAGTCATGATTATAGCCTACTATAGGCTATACCTTGTCGCATTCAAGAGCTTTGTTGTCGGAAAGAACAGGGTTCATGGAGGACTCCAGGTTTATTGTTTATTTATTAGGAAAATCTTATTAAATCCAAAATGATATTTAGCGTCTATTCATTGACAACCAACGTTCACCACTTTAGCCTATAGGCTACACAGCTCGCTGGCGATTCTTGAATTTCGGTCAAATATACGGCTATTCACTGTGTTAGGCTATTAAACATGCAATAACTAGGCTACTCTTCAGTGGTAAATTGAGAGGTCGATAATGTCATTTTTTTTAACTAGAATGATTAACCGTAAGTTTCTGGGGCTAGTTGTCACTTAGGAGCTGTGAGCTGAGTTTATTTTTGAACGTCAATTTCTACACACGCCTTAAATGTTTGCATACATTTTCACTGTCAGTTGAAAGAAAAAAAAAGTTACTTTAATTGCTACATTACAATATTGTGTCAAGAAAGACAAAGACTATTGGCTTTTTAGCTAAAATTTAGCTAAAACATTAAACACATTAAAATACCAATGTTTAGTCAAATATTGTAACAAATATGCCTACATTTAAAACAATAATTTTATAATTATATAATACATATATATACAGTACTGTGCAAAAGTTTTAGGCAGGTAAGATTTTTTAAGTTTTTTAAAGAAGTCTCTTCTGCTCACCAAGGCTGCAATTATTTGATAAAAAATAAAAAAAACAGTAATATTGTGAAATATTATTACAATTTAAAACAGTGGTTTTCTATGTGAATATACAGTAAAGTGTAATTTATTCCTGTGATCAAAGCTGAATTTTCATCATCATTACTCCAGTCTTCAGTGTCACATGATCCTTCAGAATTCATTCTAATATGATGATTTGATGCTCAAAAAACATTCATTATTATTTTCAATGTTGAAAACAGTTGTGTACAATTTTTTTTTTTAAATTCTTTGATGAATAGAAAGTTCAAAAGAACAGCGTTTATTTAAAACAGAATATTTTCTAACATTATAAATGTCTTTACTGTAACTTTTGATCAGTTTAACTCATCCTTGATGAATAAAAGTATTGATTTATTATATTTCTTTCCCCCAAAAATAAAATTTAAATTCTTACTGACCCCAAACTTTTGAAGGGTAGAGTTTAATGTTACAAAAGCTTTAGATTTCAGATAAATGTTGTTCCTTTTTAGTTTCTATTCATCATAGCAGCATGAAATAAAAATGTAAAAACTGTTTTCAACACTGATAATAATCATAAATGTTTCTTGAGCATCAAATCATCATATTAGAATGATTTTTGAAGGATCATGTGACACTGAAGACTGGAGTAATGATGATGAAAATTCAGCTTTGATCACAGGAATAAATTACACTTCACTATATATTAACATAGAAAACCGCTGTTTTAAATTGTAATAATATTTCACAATATTACTGTGTTTTTTTTGTATTTTTTATCAAATAATTGCAGCCTTGGTGAGCAGAAGAGACTTCTTTTAAAAACGTAAAAAATCTTACCTGCCTAAAACTTTTGCACAGTACTGTATATATATATACACTCACCGGCCACTTTATTAGGTACACCTGTCCAACTGCTCCTTAACACTTAATTTCTAAGCAGCCAATCACATGGCGGCAACTCAGTGCATTTAGGCATGTAGACATGGTCAAGACAATCTCCTGCAGTTCAAACCGAGCATCAGTATGGGGAAGAAAGGTGATTTGAGTGACTTTGAACGTGGCATGATTGTTGGTGCCAGAAGGGCTGGTCTGAGTATTTCAGAAACTGCTAATCTACTGGGATTTTCACGCACAACCATCTCTAGGGTTTACAGAGAATGGTCCGAAAAAGAAAAAACATCCAGTGAGCGGCAGTTCTGTGGGCGGAAATGCCTTGTTGATGCCAGAGGTCAGAGGAGAATGGCCAGACTGGTTCGAGCTGATAGAAGGGCAACAGTGACTCAAATAACCACCCGTTACAACCAAGGTGGGCAGAAGAGCATCTCTGAACGCACAGTACGTCGAACTTTGAGGCAGATGGGCTACAGCAGCAGAAGACCACACCGGGTGCCACTCCTTTCAGCTAAGAACAGGAAACTGAGGCTACAATTTGCACAAGCTCATCGAAATTGGACAATAGAAGATTGGAAAAACGTTGCCTGGTCTGATGAGTCTCGATTTCTGCTGCGACATTCGGATGGTAGGGTCAGAATTTGGCGTCTACAACATGAAAGCATGGATCCATCCTGCCTTGTATCAACGGTTCAGGCTGGTGGTGGTGGTGTCATGGTGTGGGGAATATTTTCTTGGCACTCTTTGGGCCCCTTGGTACCAATTGAGCATCGTTGCAACGCCACAGCCTACCTGAGTATTGTTGCTGACCATGTCCATCCCTTTATGACCACAATGTACCCAACTTCTGATGGCTACTTTCAGCAGGATAATGCACCATGTCATAAAGCTGGAATCATCTCAGACTGGTTTCTTGAACATGACAATGAGTTCGCTGTACTCAAATGGCCTCCACAGTCACCAGATCTCAATCCAATAGAGCATCTTTGGGATGTGGTGGAACGGGAGATTCGCATCATGGATGTGCAGCCGACAAATCTGCGGCAACTGTGTGATGCCATCATGTCAATATGGACCAAACTCCCTGAGGAATGCTTCCAGCACCTTGTTGAATCTATGCCACGAAGAATTGAGGCAGTTCTGAAGGCAAAAGGGGGTCCAACCCGTTACTAGCATGGGGTACCTAATAAAGTGGCCGGTGAGTGTATATATATATATATATATATATATATATATATATATATATATATATACACACACACATATACATTTATAAATGTATTAAAAAATATATAAATATAAAATATAAATAAAAAAACTCTAATACAGTTAAACCTTCAATTAAAATCTACTGTCATTATACACTCACCGGCCACTTTATTAGGTACCCCATGCTAGTAACGGGTTGGACCCCCTTTTGCCTTCAGAACTGCCTCAATTCTTCGTGGCATAGATTCAACAAGGTGCTGGAAGCATTCCTCAGGGAGTTTGGTCCATATTGACCAAATTGGTACCAAGGGGCCCAAAGAGTGCCAAGAAAATATTCCCCACACCATGACACCACCACCACCAGCCTGAACCGTTGATACAAGGCAGGATGGATCCATGCTTTCATGTTGTAGACGCCAAATTCTGACCCTACCATCCGAATGTCGCAGCAGAAATCGAGACTCATCAGACCAGGCAACGTTTTTCCAATCTTCTATTGTCCAATTTCGATGAGCTTGTGCAAATTGTAGCCTCAGTTTCCTGTTCTTAGCTGAAAGGAGTGGCACCCGGTGTGGTCTTCTGCTGCTGTAGCCCATCTGCCTCAAAGTTCGACGTACTGTGCGTTCAGAGATGCTCTTCTGCCCACCTTGGTTGTAACGGGTGGTTATTTGAGTCACTGTTGCCCTTCTATCAGCTCGAACCAGTCTGGCCATTCTCCTCTGACCTCTGGCATCAACAAGGCATTTCCGCCCACAGAACTGCCGCTCACTGGATGTTTTTTCTTTTTCGGACCATTCTCTGTAAACCCTAGAGATGGTTGTGCGTGAAAATCCCAGTAGATTATAGTGTTGCACGGTGCACCGATACTTCAAAAGTATCGCGGTACTCGGAAATTAAAAACTTCACGATACCTAAATTTATTAGTATCGATACTTCTAAGAATGACCGCGCGTTCCAGATTTGTAATAGAGTAGGCTATTGCATGTTGGTGTGTGCAACGCACGCTTCCAGTGCCTTTTCTCCTCATGCGCGTGTGACAGGGCGCGTGAACTGAACGAGCAGAGAGAGAGAGAGAGAGAGAGAGAGAGAGAGAGAGAGAGAGCGAGAGCGAGCGAGCCCCGGTCGCGCGCGCGCACTCTCTCTCTCTGCGTACTGCGGAGCCAGGCGAAAGTATAAACAAGGCTTTACCGTCTCAAAACTAAGCTAGCTCTCTCTCTCTCTCATATTAATCAAAATAATTCGACACGATGGTAAGGTCGGAGACTAAAGTTTCATGTGGAGCATTCGGAGTTTTTTTTTTTTTTTTCCTGAATTACCGTGTATTGTGGTTAAATACGTTGCCTTCTCTGAAAAGCGTTCCGCACATTCAGCTGACATAAACCACACTTTAAATAAACGAAAAAAACTATCCAGTCAGGAAATGTTTTCTGTGATGACACAAATCGTGTGGGATGTCCTAACCGCCTGGATAATCACACAACGCGCACGCGTCCGATAATGACACGTCCAATTCGCGAACTAATGACTCATTTGAACCGATTCGTTTTAATGAATGGTTAAAACAACTGATCTGTCTGAATCGGTGTATAACTAATCGGTAACACTTTGTAACAAGGTTTCATTTATTACATAAAACAAATAAAAACACTTGTTTTTTCCCCCGAAAAAGCATATGACTTTTCCACACAGTGCTATCAGGAATCGATAAGAGAATCGTTAACGAATCGGATCGATAAGCAGAATCGTCAGTGGCATTGATATTGATAAAATCTTATGTTTCTTATGATAACTGAGATAATGCTGCTAAATTTATTTATTTTTTTACCTTGAATGTCATTGCTCTAATTTATTTTTTATATTTTTCATATTTCATATTTTGTTCAAATGGTTAATAGCCTATCTGCTGTTCATATGTTCATTTATTAGTGTGTTATGATTAGAATGTTGTCCCAGTTTTAAAATAAAGCACAGCAATGATATTTGAGAGTGTTTCTCCCTTTTCAGGAAAAGTATCGAAAAAGTATCGAAATCGCAATTCTTGACTTGGTATCGGTATCGAAACGATAATTTTGGTATCGTGACAACACTAGTAGATTAGCAGTTTCTGAAATACTCAGACCAGCCCTTCTGGCACCAACAATCATGCCACGTTCAAAGTCACTCAAATCACCTTTCTTCCCCATACTGATGCTCGGTTTGAACTGCAGGAGATTGTCTTGACCATGTCTACATGCCTAAATGCACTGAGTTGCCGCCATGTGATTGGCTGCTTAGAAATTAAGTGTTAACGAGCAGTTGGACAGGTGTACCTAATAAAGTGGCCGGTGAGTGTATAGTTGACTATTGTTTGAATGTATGCTAGTGTAGTTTAATTGTTTTTCACCACAAATATGAGCATTCAAAGCAGAATATTTTCAAATTTTTGCTCATATTTAGCCTACACAAATTGTGCAATAATCAGTCAATTTGTTCTGTATGTGTGATGAACAAAGTGTGTTATCAAAGTTTGATTCATGTAGGACTGTTAAGTGAAAGTTGTGATTTTTGTGCAAAAATGCACTGAAACAGTCGTTTATTTAATACAGACGCTGCTAATAAGCTTTTATGCATTAATTTAGCAGATAAACTCATCTTTTATGAACATCTAAAAAAGGCATATCAGTGTTACAGAATAAAATTAGCCTTAAAATTAAAATATGATTTATGAGTAAATAGATAAATTAAATATAGAGTAAAGTAAAAAAAAAAAAAAGGTAAATAAAAAGTAAAAATAAAAGTAGGCTATACCATATTTCATATAAGAAAGTATTTGACTGTGGGTTCTGTATTTGTATGCTTAGTGTGATCTCAGAGCACAAAGCTCTGGTCTCTCTGGGAAAGACTTGGTTATCCCTCAGTGTTCTGGAGCAATCTGCACTTAAGACGTTATTCTGGCTTGGATCATCCGCTGCTTCCTTCAACCCACAATTTGCTCAAGTGTGCTGCAGTGGAGATCCGACTAGATAAAAGAGGGCTGGTGTTTTACATACACTCAGCTGGCCTCTTGTGAAATTGAAATATTAATGTATCTATACAGCAGTTGTGTGGAGAACAGGTGATTTACCGAGGTTGTAAACCTCAACAGCTCTTGACAAATGAGAGCTGAATCAAAAAAAAAACTAGACTTTCATCAAGCTCTTTGGTTTCCACACTTTCTCAGTTTCTCAATCTCTGGAAATTCCACGAGGTCAAGGCTTTCGAAAAATAAAGCTTTTGTATTTTCCCCAGTAACAAACCAGCAGAGGGAGACATCAGACAGAAGCAGCTGATGTCTTTGCTAAATCAGCAAGATATGGGGTTAGTTGGGGGGGCTGTATCTCAGTCAGAGTGAGTAAAAGTCTATTTTATATATATAAAACACAAATGTTTTTTTTTTTTAAATCTAGCAGTGGTTTTGTATGTTGGTCTTAAACATCTAGTTGGTTGAATCCCACTTACATTAGCATATTTTGTTCATGAATCCTGTCCTCCATACTAAAATGACCAACTGAACACAATTAAACCAAACGGGCAGCATTCAGACTGGAGTCAACTATGGAATGAAGGAACATTGTAAATGAAAGGCTAAACTATTTTCTTTAGACACTTTTTTTGTTTGTTGCTAAATTAATGTAAAGTTGTGACAATTTGTCTTTTGTTTTATACATTTACAAATGCATTTTGCTGAAGCATTTATTCAAAGCAAGATAGATAGCTACTGGCCCTGGCAAAATATTAGGGTTAATAATACAATCAGCCAAGCCAACTTCCTTATTTCCATAGGAAATTAGGAAATGCGGTTTAATTTGAGTTACGGTAAAAAAAAAACTAACCGGATGATATTTCTTGCTCGTTTTTGCTCACGTGAGCCATGACTCAAACTCATAAATTAATCTATGAAAGTGTTGTCCTGCTGGGAACAACTTTTCAAACATGGGATTTCATTTATTAGCCTATAGAAAGTGTAATGCCTGACTGGAAATTAAATGTAGTTTAAAACAAAACAAAAATGGAAATAAAGATAGGCCTACATTATGATGTTAAAATATTTAGATGATTTTCAATATTTAGTAGTTTTATAGATAGGGCTAACATATAGATCAGTTTTAATCAGTTGTAGCCTAATAATAATTTGTTAAACTGAAAATACAATTTATAATAGAAAATATAGGCCCTATATATTTAACATATTATGACATTATTTTTTTAAAGCAATATTGCATTGGGGAACGAATGCAAAGTCATACTAGTATGAGCTAAAACTGTAGGCTACATTTGAACTAGTTTATTAACACATTCAGCATATGCTATGTGATGTTTGGCTTTCAGTTGTGGCCACGTTAACTTGCGTGATTCACGCATTCAGGCCGAGCTCGAGTGATCTCATATCCTTTAGTGTTTGGGTGTAGCCTGGTGGCCACAGTCGTGAAAGGTGTGGCTTACAGTGCACACACAGACAGAGACGCTTCAGCAAAGGTAAAGTTGTAAGTTTTGTTGCGAAATCTACTGAAATCAGTGTTTATGCCATTCGTGCAGTTCTTTACCTACTCGATTTTGATGTGTTTGTGTTACAGTCCGTGTTGCCAAGTATTCGTGTGTAAAAGACGCGAGAATCATCATGTTTTGTTGGGTTTGCTCTCAGAGCTCAGTGATTTTAACGGATTGTGTCATTCTGTAGTGAATCGCTTATAAAAAAAATTGCATAAAACAAAGTTTGCTATGATACTTGCGTGATCGGGATATAATCCTCCATTTTGACCAAATTCATCATTAATGCGTAAAGATACGCAGCGTTAAAATCAATGGAGCTTCAGCCTATGCTTTTAAAAACATTACCAAAGCTTTTGATTGTGACTAAAAAGTTTAACTATAAAACAGAAGTTAATTAATTTATATTTCTGTGCAATATAACAAATACAATTATGATCTGGTTGCAGAGCTAAAAACCCAGCCACAAACAGCAGGAATGTCTTCTGTATGGGTCAGTACAGTTGTTTATTTCAGTTTTACTTCAACCATTTCAGGATAGATTAACACTTAATTTACTTTCTTCTCCTGGAAGTTTTCTATATATATATAGCCTACAAATAGTTTTTTTTTTTTTTTAAGGAAGTTAATAGTTTATTCAGAACATTTAATACTTTCTATTTTACTTTCAGGATGACTTGGATCTTCTTCTGGATTCGCCCTCCTCCTTGACTGTTACTGTAAGATTGTCATTGTATTTTAGTAGTTGTATACAGTCAATATTGTATTTGAGCATATTTATTTAGTTATCATCAGCGTGATCTGTTTTATTAAGTCAACAGCACACGGCACCATTAAGGAGAAGCCTGGCTTTAATCCAGGGGAGGATGCTGCTGCTTTAAGAAAAGCCATTGAAGGCATTGGTAAGGAACTAACCTGGGTGTGAACTTACACTTCACATGGAACTGAGATGTTGCAATCCTATTTTTTGCCCGCTGTCATTGACCTAATGTCACAATGAGGAACTGTGTGTGTAAATGTTGGCGTTTTTTTAATTCCTCAGGCACTACTGAAAAGACTCTTATTGACATTCTGACTCAAAGAAGCAATGCCCAGCGCCAGCTGATCTGTAAAGCGTATAAGGACGCCACTGGAAGGGTAAAACACCATCGCTGACACACATTCCCTGTGTTAATGTTGCAAATAACTTGCCTGATGTTTAAAAACATGCATATGTTTTTCATCTCAGACTCTCTGCGATGACTTGGAAGGTGATACACATGGAGATTTTGAAGATGTTTTGGTGGCCCTGATCACTCCTCCTGCTAAGTTTGACTGCCATGAGTTCAAACGTGCTATAAAAGTACACAATCTTGTTTCTTTTTGACTGCTAATAGTTTAAATGTCTTTATTTGGACTTAATTTTGAATTGAACTATGATAAAGTCATTAGCTATGTTTCCATCCACCTATTTTTATGCAAATTTTGGAGAGGGGTCTGTCTGCGTCCCGCAGTACTACAAACCACGACCCAGCAAAATACACGCCTCCCACACAAATTTTTTTTATTGTAGTTCCTGAATTACGATTTATTTATTTTAAATTTTTTGGGATTTTATTTCCAATAAGAAGCAAGCAACTTCCATTTTTATTACAGGTATTTTGTGGCAATTTTCCAGGGAATGATGATTTTGTTCTCTTAAGCACATGGGATGAAACGATGCTTTATTCGCAAATGTTTTATGCGAAATTTCAATTTGGCACATAAGTTAAATTTGCAGCTTTAGATGGAAACGTAGTTATTGAAGTTCAATGCTAACAGAATGAGTTTCATCACAGGGTGCTGGTACAACCGAAAGCGTTTTGATCGAACTATTTGCATCACGCTCCAACCATCAGATCAAGGCTCTGTGTGATGCATATTTGGCTGGTTTGTATCTTTTTATGTCACTTATTTAAAAAAAAAAAAAAAAAGGGGTACTTTGTCCCTTGGATCTTATTCAAATGTATGTTTTCCAGAAACCGGAAAGCCTCTGATTCAAGACCTGAAATCTGAGGTGTCAGGGGACTTTGAAAAAACATTGTTGATCCTCGCTGAGGTTCAGTCAAATAATTTTTTTCAGTCCTGCATCATATTTAAATTCATTCAAATGAGTTATGCAGCTGTCATGCCTTCAATTTGTTTGTCTTTCTAACTAAAAGGGCAAGAGGGATGAAAGTACCAACGTGGACGTGGCAAAAGCTAAAGCGGATGCTAAGGTAAAGTGAAGACACTATTTCTGATCTTTTGTCAGTTGTTTAACCCCAACAAAATGCATCAAATGAAAGACCAAAAGGTCCCAAGAAAGACTGTGTTCTGCCCATCAAAATGGCGGTAACCGTGTGGCGATTTTTCTGTTATATCTACACTTGTTATTTTCGTGCAGACCTTGTACGAGGCGGGAGAGAAAAAGTGGGGAACTGACGAGAGCAAGTTTATCGACATCCTCTGTCGCAGAAGCGTTCCTCAGCTCAGACAAAGTACCTCCTGCTGGCTTAGCATTATATCCCTCATTTTATGATGCAGAAATTACTTTAAACCATGTTGTAATTTTGAAGGAACTAAACTAAATGTGAAAGTGATATAAAGAGAACTGAAAGAAATAATGTAGTTTCAGAATCACCCACTGCTCCTCTTTACTGTCAGCTGTGTGACCTTTGTTTCTATCTTTTCCTCTCAGTTATGGTTGAGTATAAGAGTCTGAGCGGAAAGACCCTTCAGGAAAGCATTGAAGGGGAGATGTCTGGAAGACTCGAGGATATTCTGGTGGCCATAGGTGACATTATAAGGCACTATTAGGGGCCGTTCACACAGAACACGTTTTTCCATTCTACTACGCTACTTTTTTCATTGTTTTTCAATGTAAATGCGCCAGACGGATGTGTTTGATCGCTGCACTCTCGCACATGACACGGTGTTATAAAAATGCGGCACTTGAGTTCAAATAAGTTCAACTTTTAAAAAAACGTGTCTCTGTCTCCTTGCGTTTTTGTTTCACTTCACTGACCTGGAACGGCCCCGTACTCTTCCTCATGCAATACATGCGTATTTGTATATTATAATTTTCCACTTGAAAAATCTAATTGAAAATGTCTCTGCTTTAGTGAAATGTGTGAAGAGCGTCCCAACATACCTTGCTGAGCGTCTTTATAAAAGCATGAAGGTTAGAACTGTAATTCTGTATTTGCTTCCCATTTTGACCATATTACAGTGAAACATGATTCCACAACAAAGCAAGTAATCATATTTTTTTAACAGAAACTTGTTCTTGTTTTCAGGGTGCTGGAACCACTGAATCCACCATCACTAGAATCATAGTGAGCCGTTCAGAGGTCGACCTGCAGGACATCAAGACCGAATATAAGAAGCTGTTTGGCACTTCCTTATACTCTGCCATTCAGGTAACAAGCATTAAATGAGAACTTATGAGTCTAGAATGTCTTTGTCTGAAATCCTATTTTGTTCCCTCACTTAAATGCTTAGAATTGATTTAGTAACACCTTTAGTAACATGTGAATGCCTCGCTTGACCAGTGTCTGAAGATGATTTACAGTGGAAATGATAGACATCCTGATCAGTCCCACCCTAAACTAAGGGCCCTGTGTGTGTTTTCTCAAGTGTGTGTCTGCCCTCCGTGCTGAAAGGTAGTGGGTGTGCTGAAAGGTCTTTACAATTGGTTGCGAGGCTGCCATTAGGGTGTGGGGTAGTGTTAGGGGTTAGTTTCTGTTGTAGTATTGTGTACAGGGATTGGACAATGAAACTAAAACACTGGCCAATATAGTGTTGGGAGGTTTCATACCTATATATATATATATATATATATATATATATATATATATATACATGGCCTGGTGGCCAATCTTTACTGATTTTACATTCCATCAGTAAGAGCTGAGTGTGAAGGTTCAATTATCAGAGCAATTGCACAGCTGTACATAAAATATTGCAATCCACACAACATATTGGGAGACAAATCAGAGTTCAAAATTGTTGGTGTGTGTTTTGCTGGCTCATCTGCGACCAAGGACAGCAAGTCCCTGTGGAGCATCAAGAGCTGTGGTGTCCAGGGTAATGTTGGCATGCCCCCACGAAGGACGAATCGCATCCAACAGGAGTAACTGTTGATGCAAGAGGAAGCTGTCTGAAAGGGTTTTAACTCGGATTTTATCCAAAAAACAAAACTCACTGCAGAATTAAATGTGCACCTCGACTCTCCCGTTGCACCAAACCTGTTCGTCAGAAGCAGAGTCAATATATTTATGGTCGGGCTGCTATAGCCAAACCTTTGTTTACTTGTGCCAATGCCAAATGTCGATTTCATTGGTGTCAACAGTGCAAATCTTGGGCTGTGGACATGGAGAAACATGAGTCCACCTTCACTGCCTTTCCCACATCGGTGGGAGTTACGATGTGGAGAAACCCCAAAGAGGCTTAATACCTGGACTGTTGATGCCCAGTGATGTGATGGTCTGGCCTTCCCTACTGTGCTTGATGGACTGCCAAGGACTACCGAACCATTCTGCAGGACCGTGTTCAAACATTGTCCCCTGAAGGAGGTGCTGTGTAACAGACACAGCAAGACTTGTGACAGAGTGGTTTGATGATCATAAAAGTGAAGTTGAACATCTCCCACCATGGCCTGCACAGTCACTAGATCTATGCATTTTTCAACCACTTTGGGGTATATTGGAAGTCAGAAAACATAGTGACCTGGCCACTGTTCAGGAAGAGGAATGGCTGGCCTCTGTGTGTGAAGGGCTTGTAACTGTCATTCCCAAAATGAAATGCTGTATTGGCTGCTACTACACCATACTAATAAAGTGTAGTGGTCGCAGTGTAAGCTTGACGTGAGTAATACAGCGTTTTCACGGATCCCTGTGAACGGGATTGGTTTGACAACAGTGTCGTCTGTACGCGAAAAGCTTTTCCTGTTTTTAGTACTTTGTTGTTGTGTAAAAACTACAACTGAACCTTCCCAGAGGACTTGAAGGCAGCATGTGACTGAGGTTCATAAATTGAATTTGCTAATTCAATTGACTGCATGAAAACAACCTAAGCCATGTTGATCAGGTTCTTTTGAACATCGTACAGAAGCGTTCTTTCAGCAGATTTGCCCCGATGTGTGCCTCTACACACCCTCTGTTAGACCATCAAACGTGCTTTACACTGCGCCCTGACCTCCCCATTATAATCACAAATCTGCTGCATTGAAGCATCATCATGTTTCTTTGTTTGTCCCCTTTCCGTTGTTTATTTTACTTTTACTGTGACGTTGCTATTTCCGTCCTGCTTGCCTCCACCACTCTAAAACCAGTGCTTTTTAACAAAGATATTAAACGTATTTCTAAATAATAAAGGTTCTAAATGTTTAGCAAGTGCAGTATGATGTTTAATGTCAGTAGTCACATATATGATCTTATTTTTTATTGTAGTCTGAAGTATCTGGGGATTTTGGCCAAACCCTCCTGAAGATCTGTGGTGAAGATGGCAAATGAATGTATTCAGCACAAACCCTTCGTCACAGAAGACATCACAGCAGAATTGCTATAATGTGAAAGAATGTCCAAATATATTTCTTTTATTAAAATACTAACAATGAATCAGAAGAGCTTTATGAAATGTATTTCTTGTGCTAACTTTTTTTATAATCATAGAGAACTTGTATACTTGGTAATATAATAACCTTAATCTAACGCGATTGTCAAATTTAGTTCCATTATCTACATTTTGATGTGTCAGGACATTTTGTTCCTGCATTGTGAAATAATCGCTAACAGTGATTGAAGAATGAATAAAGTCAATACATTTCTATTTTGCCTTTTGAAATATTGTCTTCAATGTGTAGTTTTGTCCTTTTTCCAGCAGGTGGCAAGAAGCACATGTTTATGGTCAACAATTAAAATCTCTTGGGATTCCATGAATGAAATGAGCATTTAAGTAAAGCGGCTGCTCATTTTGTCTTGTCACTCATAAGTACATAAAACTACAATTAGGATGACATTTGGTCTTAATTCTGATACTGGAATTAGACTTTCATCCTCATTTTTGGATTATTACTATCTAATCCCCAGAACAATGCAGATTGTTATGAGAAAGTGGTGTATGATGCTGGTAAAACACAAAAGATTCTTAGCCTCTTTTTCCAATAAGGATGCCACTGATAAGATTTGTAACATGTTTTAATTTGCTCTAGACTAGAGCATCTGTGAGGTCAGAAAGGCAGATTGTGAAATGATTGGAGACCCAGAAGAATGATTTTGTAAATTAAAATAATTCTCATGAGATATAGTTTTCATCAGTGGTTATGTTGCATTTGGAGATAAAGACACAATTTGTGAGCAGTAAAGAAATGTTAATGCAATGAATGGAAACTGACTTTACATAGGTCTACCGTAATTCAGTCTATTATTGGTATCCATCCGACAGTCCAGATTAACACGCGTATGTGAACAGTCTCCAGTCAGAAATGAAAACTCACAGATTATTAGTGTTCATAATCTGCAGTTTATACTTCAGTAAAAAGTTGACCTAAACCACATTCTCTCTTTTCAATTAGTCTCCAGACAGCAAAAGAACAATGCCCTGGAAAATCCCTAATGCCTCTAGAGTAGGACAAAACACTCGGATTACAACAGATTTCTGAATACGATTAAGACAATTCAGCATGCTTTTATGATCTCAAACTCCATAATGTAAGACATTTGATGGTATCAACAAGAGATTAAAGAGACCATGCCATAAGGTCAACTTTGAAGTTGCCAAAAGAATAACATTCATTGTTCTGAAGGATTACAATATATTTGAGCAATTTTATACTACGGGGCTGTTGAATGCTTGATTCTGATTGGTTGACGAACGCTCTAAAGGTGTGCAGTTATTTTCAGGGAAACGCACGGCTAAAGTAGTTCCAGACAGATCTTGACCGCATTACATCACAAAATAACTTCTAATTATTTCAGTTATTTTAAAAGTCCTTTAAGACTACAATAGCAAAATAATCAAAACCCGCAACGACACTGACCAAGCAAAACGCAAGCTCCCGCAGTTTTATTCTACAGTTCAATAAATAAGGTAATGGAGTAACTACTCAGTTCAGAGGCAAAGCTACTATGAGTTTTGTTAACTTTTCTTAAGTGGACCGGAAATAATTACTGGCAGTAAACCTGGGAGGATTTACTCTTTTTTTGTTAATTAAAAGACACGCAACGGTAACGAACAAGGCTTTTATTCAGTTTCATCATTCAGGCGGTTTATCATTTCCAAAAGATTAAAACATCAAGTAAAGAAAATTAAACAGCTAACATAAAGTGTACAAAGGATGAGGATAAACAGTCACACTACAAGTTCTGTAGTGGCTGCCTTGATACATATTCAGTGCAAGTATTTTTTGACCCATTGTTTACATTAAGTACTGAGGATTGCTTCCTTGGTCATTTAAATTCCCAGAATCCAGTGCTGATATGCACAAACTCAGTGGTTTAATACATCAAAACAACTCCCTTTACCAAACAAGTATTTAAAAAAAAGACAAAATCACAAAATTACAGTATAGGCCTACTAACTTCTAACATCAGTCAGAAAACAATGCGAGTTAAGGTCATTTAAATAATGGACATTCCAGAAAAGTGAGGCAACGTATATTAACAGTACATATAGTTCCACAACCCATTATACCATGGGCAAAAGGCTCAATAGAAATCAAAATACATAAAGTAACAGACAAAGATAATGTATATCCAGCAGAGAATGTGTATGAAACATTTCTTCAGGCAGATAAACTCAACACGATATGGATTGCACGTAACCCTAAGGTACGTTGTTCAAAGGCAGATGAGAGGTAAAGTTTCATTGTTCGATTCTATTAGCACAACTTAAACTAATGCCAAAGAAAATGGCTCAGATGATTTTATAAGCATGTTTAACCACTGCTGCAGGGCTGATTGTGTCTGTAGTTCATGATGTAGACAGCGGTCTGGTGCCACCAGTAGAACATGACGACCACCAGCACGTGCCAGAGCTGGTGACTGGCACCAAGATAGTTCAGCTGGCCTGTAAGAACAGAGAAGTATTTGCTCTATTTTTTGGTTTGGATGGATTATTATAATCATTTATAGGAATTGAACAGGAAAAATAACCTGGGAAGTATCGTTCTGGGATTTTACTGACGTAGAAAAGGAACGCTGAGGCAGCGATCACGTACATGATCATGACTCGAGGAAAAAACATCTGTAAAGAGATTTAAATGAACATTTAAATGAACTCTTTCCCCATCGTGGTGGCTGAGGAGATCCCCTGATATGATTGTAATGCACTTTGGGTATACAGTAGTACATATGAAAGCAGTGCCCATTCAAAGTGCCCCCTCAGATTTTTCCTCCCTGATCATTTTTTTGTCACAACTTTATTCATATTATGCTCCATAATTACCAGAGCCTATAACGACTCAAATGTATTCTTCTGGATGTGTAATAAATCGGTCAGCATCAGCCCACCCCTTTTTCCTAATATGGTGTCTGTGTATATCAAATCTAGAGCGCTACGCACATAGTTTTGCTTTGTGTATGTTCAAGCAACTCACTCGTCTCGCACGTTGAGCTGGCAATGTTTTACAGATGGTCTTGAAGTGGTAAGTGGGCAAAGCAACAAATCGGCATTGGATTAGTTATCGGATGATATTAAAAGGTAGTGGGATTATTTGTGGTTGACCAGGAAATTTTAACTTGATCAAAAAGTTGTGGATTTGATATTAGCTGCGAACTCAGAGCATTAACTTAAGTTGTGTCAGTGTAACGTTATCGATAGCTAGCCTAGTCTAACCGTAAACTAGTTGGCTAACGTTACTGCCTGTCATACAAAGCCAATAAGCCATAGTAACGTTATCTGATCGGTTTTGAAACATCGGTTCTGTTTTGTCTTGTGTCAAAGTCTCCAGCTGGTTCAATTGTTTTCCGTTTCAGTAAGTCCTTCATCACATATTAATATTAAAATAACTTAATTTCAGAGCACCACAAAGTCAGACCTCAGCACTTTTATGTACCTTTAATGTAAGATCGTTCTTAGGTCACATACCAATTTAAAATCATAACATAAAAACTGCAATGGTACTGTTTTTAAAATCATGTGTGTGAATTTGAGCTTACAGTTCTTTCATCTTTTACATAAACTTACTAAATAGATACTTTAACTTAGTCCTCAGATAGAGGAGGGTTGCTACTAGCTCCGTTAAGGTATTTCTGTCCCTCCCGAACTGCATTGAAATGGTATGTTTAGCAGCCAGAATTTAAAAATTTTCAGGGGGAGAAACCCCCTGACCCCTCCTAACATGATCCATATCACCCGTCAGAAAACAATTGCAAAATCGTCTCAGATTTTGGCTTGCATGACGCCCCTGTATGAAAGCGCTTATTCATTCATTCAGTAACATTAGGCAGTTTTGATTTATATCCCGTTTAATTTTGAGCGCGTTATTTTACAAATGCATATGATTACACATGATCTCGCTTGATTCTGCATCATCTTCACCTGCGTTTTGATCAGGAGATTCAGTATTCTTTCAGAAGATGCTTAATAGCGCCCCTATCGTATGACAGTCAATTCCTTCAATGGCAGGGAAAGAGAAATTATAGAGCAATCTGTCTCCTCCTAATAGTGTCTCCAATAGACGACAAGAAAATATATCACCTTTACGATTTCAGAGTCAAATCCTCCGTTGATCCAGACCCAGTGGCAGGCTGGGATAATGCCGTATCCGGCCACGGAGCAGAACATGACAGAGCGCAGCTTCTTCCAGTGATGCGTGAGGTAGAGCGGATGAATCTGAGCCGCAAACACAGCCAGGATGAGAGCCAGCACCGTCAGCAGGTACACCTGCCTCCAAAACTGAAACAAACATAACGTGTTGTTATAACCTTAGTGGATATTAAAGTCGATCACTCCTAATTTATACTTCAATGAATCAGATAACTATAGAGCCCCTAAAGGGACGTGGTGGAAAATGTGGTATTAAAAAATGTGTGCGTTTGCTTGCCAAACATTTGCGTTCCGGCAAGAAACTTGCATTCACTCACAAAGAACGCAAAACATTTGCGAGAGAATGGAAAAGCAATGACATATAATTTTAATATGCTTATTCCTCCCATATATGTTTTCCATCACCATGTCCCTTTAGGGGTTAAGTCGATAAACTCTAGATAAACCTAGCTTTTAATGTCACTTGCAAGAAACACGTGATTTCAAAGCATATATAAAAAAAGAGTTTGAATTCTTTAAGGTCTTTACTTAAAGTCAGCATTAAATGAAAATTCAAATCCATTTTCTAAATGCATGTTATATATTTTATAACAACGCGTCCATGCATTTTTTTTTTCTTGTAATCTTTAATCAAAATGTCATTACTGAACTTCATGTGATGCTCACGTTCTTCTGCATCGCCCTACACTTTTTCTTTTTCACTCAAATAATATGCCAATATGGAAGAAAATTGCTACTTCCATTTCATTGTGACTTTAAGTAATATATATATAATTCATATAAATAATAATAAATTAAAATAACTACATTTAATTTAATACATAATGAAAGCAATAAAATATTTATAATAAAATAAAAAATGTAATTAAATTAAAGCTGGAAAAAAGAAACCATGCATCCTGGGCATCCATGAAGGCCACTCATTTAAAAAAACATCTGTCATACGCTGTTGCAGTAGAAGGCATAGAAGACTCCAGGCACATAACATCCCAAAATCCCCACGGATATTCCAGCGTAGTCCAGAGCCAGCCAGCGGCGACACGTCTTCTCCGAGCGATGACAACTGAACAAGTGGTAGCCCACAGAACACAGCATGCAAACCTAACCATAGAATAAAACCCATAAATCCACACGTAATCAACATGCACCAATGCTAAATTTCCTATACATTATAATATTCATATTCACATGATGTTAGCTAACTGCGTGACTTGTATATGTGCATTTCTGAAATACATTATCAGATAAGAGATCACTCTAAATTGTCATGTAGACACATGCATTTTCTGCAAAGCTGCTTTGCAAGGATGTGTATTGTGAAAAGCGCTTTACCAATAAATGTGAATTGGACTGAATTGAATAAATTAAAAAAATGCTTATTTGTCCTTGTGCCTTCTAGGGTACTTTATAAAATATAGTTACAATTTCCCCACATTTTCTGTTACCTGAAAACAAAATAGTCCTATTGAATAAATCACATAGTCCTCTCGTGACGCCCCCGCAGACGGCAGGACTGTGGCCATGTCATATACCCCCAGCGAGAAGAACAGCAGGAAGCCTAGCAGATGACTCCAGATGTTCACGGTCTCGTTCGACAGAATGAATATACTGTGGGATACGAGAAATAAAGAGTAAACATGAAGCAACACATCCACAGTTTCAAAAAGGGAGAGAAACGCACCTTTTGAGGCAGAGTTTTGATGGCAGGTGTGCTCTGTATCCGTCTGTGATGTACGGATTCTCCTTCAGAAACACTGGGATCTGCTCATAGGTGTACAAGCGGATCCCTCTGGGCACGAGCACAGGCCAGTACTGATAGCTGCCCAGCTCGATGTAATGGGTGCTCTTGAGGGGGTTCTGAGGCATCTTGGCTCAAGCGGCTTGAGGAACAAGGCAGATCAGTTACAGAAAGAAAAGACCCTGCAGTGCATGCAACTTGGAGGGAGTTAATACAGCTGTAACTTACAAGTCTCATTTGTTTCAATAACACACAAACACAGACTGAAAACGCTGCAGCATCTTTGAAGCCCAAAAATCAGCTCAAACTAAAATAACGTTACATAAAGCATCTCAGCAAGACAACTGTTTCCGATACAAATTATGCTACTGTTTGAGTGGGAGTGTCTTTTTGCTACTAAAATAGCATTTAAATTTAAAAGTCTTCAGTTTTTTCCTGAAAGCTAATATATCATAACCACGACCTAACAAGCAATACATTCCCGTTTATTACTCAAATGTCGCGCATGCATAAATGTTTTGTTTGTGCCGCCGATATGAAGCTGCTGCAGGCTAACAACTCTGCGCTTCAAAGAGGATTAGATTAGGCTTTTAAATCCATTAGATCTCAGTGTAATTACAGCAAACCTCTCACCTCCACGTAAAGACCTGCCGTCTATCCCATTCAGCCCTATATATTCCTTAATTTCTGTTTAATAGCAGAATATGAGCGTCATGTTGATAACCGACAGCTAACTTAGCCGTCCGGCTAAAGGAGAGAAGAGTGTGAGTGTGACATTAAAATCCTGCGACAGACTGACACACAATGCGACAGCAAGTCACTAACTGGAAAGCATATGCAAAGAAATGAAACAATTAAAAAACGTTTTACATAAAAGTATCTTATAAATTTTAATAAAATAAAATTTCAGATGAAGTTTAAATGTAGATAAAAAAAAAAAGGTTTCGCCCAAACCAATACAAATTTAGTTTATCGTTTATCGCAATTATAAATGTGCAATCAAATAATAATAATAATAACATTGTATCCCAGCTATTGCTGTCAAAGTAAAAAAGAAAGGGGGGAAATAAATGTTTATGTTATAAAATTATGCATTTAGTATTAAGTGTTCATGACTGTGATTTAAATCACTTATTTCGTTATGTAGCTCATTTAAAGCTTTCATATTTAAATAACATGTCTGGTTCTCAATCACAATTGTACTTTTTGCCAAAATAATCTCTCATAATATAAAAGATTAGGATTATCATTTGGAATATCCAGACATTCTAACATGCTATTATCAAACATTAAACAGTCTGTTGATTGTGCTTCAGATTAATCCCTGATTACCTAAATAACTGCTCTGAGCTTAAGTGTGCTTTCACTATATAATCAGGACACTTGACTAATAACATCAAGAATTCAGTGTTCATATATCAACTCATTCATTAACCATTTTACATTTTATTTGAAAGGTATTACAGGCTTTAACATTTCATCATAACATCAATCATAAATCACACTCACAAGTTACCTGTATTATTATTTATTTTAATGCATTTTAAATTCCATTTACAACATTATCAAATAATATCACACATGTAATATATTGATTCAATCGTATTATAAATAAAAATAAGAACAAATAATTAAATAAAAATGTTTACCGATTAACTGGAAAATGAACATCTTTACTACTAATATTGAAAAATAATAATTTACATTTTCTCTCCTTTACAAACCCCCTAATAATACAAGAAGCCACCATATTGATTTGTACCTAGAAAAAAAGAATTGTTATAAAAGCACATGCAGAAAAATCAGCAGGATAGACTTATACATGTAAGAATTAAAATCTGATAGTTTTAATTCAGAAGTACAGCTTTGCAGAGCACACTGTATCCATACGGATGTGAATTTCCCAATCCTTCTTGTCTGAACGTGCCTGAAAAGTGACATTTGAACCCTATATTCAAAATGTCTAGGCTATCCAAGTAGTCTCTTAAAATTGATCAAAACTCACTTTAACGTAAAAGGACACATTGTGTTTGGTCAATGACTCTGAACCCGGGTGAATTTGATGCAGCGTCCCTGAAAGACAAAACCCCCCAACAAAAGCAGGTTGTTACACATACAGATATGCAGAAAGGAGGACCGGCTATCCCACCATGCACCCCCTCTTACAATCACACTCATCATCTCCATCTCTTTACCCCGTTATCTCTTATAAATGTGAAATATGACAAATCACATCTCCTAATGCCCTCATTCGCTGATCATATTTCACATTAACTCTACCGATGCTAAATCATCCACACTGGATGTTTTAAATGCACCTCATATGGTAAAAATTAATTGTTTTGACAATATTTTTGTCGCACTGACATCTACGATAATTTGAGGTAATTGAGAGAGATTTGATTTTAATTGGTGGTAAGGAAGCAGCAATGATGGAGGTCAGGCGGGTTGATCAAGCAACACTAATGCTTGACAAACCCTGTTTGGACAGATCTGGTACCATGAGTGCAGAACAGGTACCAGTATCGGAAATTAAGGCCTATTTATAGCAAGTCTGAATCTTTGACATGAAAAAACATGTACAATACGATTACTGTATACAAAAAGATCAGACTTGATATGAACAGATATAAAACTATAACACTCCTAACCCTAAGTGCCAAAGACAAGTAAACAGAGAATAGTATGAGAATAGTATGAAAAAATTATACATTCACATGATTAATATTTCCGTATTATTATTATTATCTTGTTTTTATCTTATTTTTTCTTGTCTTTTAAGAAAGCGAGACATTTAAATCAAATGAAAATGTTTTACAAGAGTCTATTTGTGCAAAGATATCCTGTTGGCCACAGTCAATCAGTTCGACAATATTCTCATTGTGCCCGAGAAGGACATTCAGTTAAACTCAAACTAAGTGTGACAGTGAAATCAGCGAGAGGTCAGAGGTCACTCTCGGCAGTGAAGTGTCAGGCGAGGGCCGCATCAATGACAACCTGAACTCTGACAGTCAGGTCAACCTAATGATTGTAATCCTGACGACTCGTCTGTGATGAGTGTGTGTTTGAGGGTCAGTTCATGACCAGTCGGAGCACCGCAACGACATATATGACGACGAGAGTGTGTGCATGTGTGTGTTTCGATCTGGTCTGTCTGTGACAGGACTGTCAGACTTGTTTCTGCAGCTTATTAGTGCTAATGAGCCTTTTCAGCAGGCCAAATGAGGGAGTCAACTATTAAGCGGTTGCATAAGCAACACAATGGCTCTGTTCCAAAGCCTAGTGAGCTGTCTATATTCAGTACAGTAAGCAGCGTTTTAAGGCATCCTGTTCTAAAAGGTAGGCAGCTTCTAGAATACTCTACTTTCTTTTGGCAAGTCATAGAATTCATAACAAACAGACCAATCCCATAATGCTTAGCGACAAGCTCAGTGAAAAAAATCCATTTGAGAGAAATGACCAAATATATTATGTAATTTGTTCAACAAAAAAAAGTTTCAATTAAAATATACATTTTGTGTGTGTTACTGTATGTATTTTTATGCTTGGTATCACAGGGCTCGACATTAAAGGACAAGTTTGGTATTTTACACTTAAAGCCCTGTTTTAAGATTGTTTCTGATGAAATAGAACGGTTAAGATTGAAATTTGGACACATTTGGACACACATTTTAAACGTGACACTAAACCGCCAGTAGTTGGCGGCAGGCGACCGTCTTAATGCGCGAGTCATTGATTGGTTCACACGATTCGTTCAAATGACTGATTCATTCAAGAATGAGACAGATGTTTATGAATGGGTCATTGAATCTTTGACTCAACCAATTCGTTCAAAACGCTGAATCATTCAGTAATTCAAGTGTTGCTGTGAGATACGTGATGGTTCTGCTGTGGTCTTTGTTTGGAACTATTTTCGCTGCTTAAACAGAGCAACAACAACAACAGTCAATATTGCATCACAAATGTAAGTGACTTCATTTTGACTGCTTATTGAACTGTATGAAATCAATGACACATTTTCAATCGTGATGGTGTTCAGGAAAACAACACTCGTGTGAGGTTGCTTAACTGTATCATTATGTTAAAAATATAAAAACTCCACATTTTACATTTTTATACGCTGTATGTTGTTAACCGAGTTTCTTTTGTGTGTGCTGCGCATTTGTTTAGATGTCTCCTCGAGAGGCTGCACGAGCCTCATCAGCGCAACCTTGTCAGTAATACATTTATTATCCACTATCGATCGCAACTTACAAATGTAATAAAATCTGAATCATTCTCTCGTTTTAGTGATTCCTAGTTATTTTTTTGTTATTGACGTTCAAATCAGGCTACTGTTCGGTCGGGCAAGTACAATTATCTTTTACTTGTCCTTTCAAAAAATCCACTTGTCCTCATGTAGAGCGTTTCAAATGGCCAATTTTAGTTCACTAGAAAGGTTTTGGAATAAAGCTAAGTAATGACTAGTATTTTTTTGTTTTTATGTTTCACCTGTACAAATCTAATAACGTGAAAGATAAGGGTTACACTTAATTTTAAGGTGATGTAGTTACATTGTACTTACTCAAATAAGTACTGAGTATTAGTAATAGTAATTAACTACATGCACTTATTATATAGTTACGGTTTGGGTTAGTTACTTGTAATTATGCATAATTTACTGTTATTACTATAGTAAGTATAAAAAACATGTAACTACATCACCTTAAAAAGTGTTACCAAAATAAGTTCCTTCTTTGCTAAGCAAATCGGTCAATTGACAAAAACAATTGTTCTTCTGTTGATAACATACAGATTTGCAAAGAAGATCTCATTGACTTAAGATGGCAACTGTACCTTGTCATTTGCTGTAGGTCTCATGATGGCGACTCTGTCATATTGTCTACGCAGCAATGCTAACACAGCATCAAAACGACTCTACAAATGCAAATTACACAAAAATACACAAAAGCACGATATGACATTGCTCAATACATACTATCAGGGCTTGACATGAACTTTTTTGCTCACCAGCCACTGTGGCCAACCACTTCTGTCACTTTAAGATCTGACGCACAGATCCATTACGTGAATACTCTTCCAAGACCGGCATTTAGACATTATTTTGTGTGTATTTGACTGTTTAAGCGCAATACACAGCAAAAAAGTACTGAGAGTACTTAGTACTGAGAGGTGGCTTTATGTGCGCTCACTTTGGGTGTGAGCACAAAATTTGCGGGAATTAGTAAAATGATGCACAATACCCACAGCGAAATTTAAGCTTTGTAACACCAACACTATTCATCCGGAGCAAATGAAGCGAGGAGAGGCGGGTATGTGTGTATCAACTCAGTGACATAAGAGAGCGAGAAAGAACAACTGGCATTGTATATTCTGTGGAAAATAAATGTTAAGCATTTCAGATATTTCAGTATCAAATACTACATTACACTTTTTATTATTATCTATTATTTAAGGTGCTTTTTTTAAATACTACAATTGAAAAATGTATAGGCTAGCCTAAAAATCAACCCTGCCAAAGTGTCTAGTAGGAGTGACTGCATAACACACCACTGCTGGAATCCACCCGCATTTGGCGGATGTTAATGTCAAGCCCTGCATACTGTGTACATCATCCAGTAACAAAAAGCCAATGTGTTGACAGAACACTTACTTTAATGGGAGTGTACCATTTGTCTGGGACTGGGGCCTGATATATCGGTGGTGGTCTGGGTGGGGGTCTTATTACAGGCTCTTCAAACTCCTCCTCTGGCATTTTGACCACAGCATTTTTGGCTTTGGCTAACCGAGTCCCTTCCTCTGTAGACCCCTTTTCACCCCACCGGACCTGTGGATGTTGTAAGCTTTAGCGTCTATCCGTAGAACTTTTGTTTTTGTCGTCAGTGGATTGCATTGGATGGTTGCATTACCTCCATGCGTGTAATACCACCAGGCCCTCTGCCACCATAATAAGACGCATCCACTGTGGGCCATTTCTTCTTCGGCAGAGGGTCCACCTCAGGTTCCTGAAACATCACACCAAGCATTTCAAGACATTGCCAATTCAGCTTATTCAAATATATTTCAAGTCCCAATGTACATACAGGTACTGGACGTGGAGGCGGAGGGCGAGATGGGGGTGGATCCCTGATAACCTGTCATAGGAGGAGGAAAACAGCCCTCAGGATTATTAATATCTCATTAATATACACAAGTGTGTGGAAAAGAACAGAACTTGTGCTCACCACAGTGCAGCAGAGAGGCCAGAACCACCAGAACACAATTAAACCCAGCAGAACCAGCAGCACCAGGATCACAATGACAATCACTATCCCATCAGACTATGGGGAATTAAAAGATGAATGACACACATATAACATATTTACAAACTTTAGTTTGATGCGATTAATTGATTTGATACCACTAAAATATATATATATATATATATATAATTTTACATTTATATTAGTTGAAAAATGTTTTTACTAAAAATGTTTTTATAATTACTAAAATTTAAAGTCCCTGTGAACCGGAAGTTGCAAACGACTTTTCTCCAGTGTTGTGACGTATTTCCGAGAGAAACGGAATACTAAATGAGGCAAAATAGTGGGCGTGGCTTTTTTTCCAACTAGCACCTGATTGGATCCAGAAAAGTAGGTGTTTCATTCAGCCTGTCTACTGTCCGTTGGAGGGGCGTGGTTACTGATGTTAAGCCGACACCCTAACCGTCAAACCTACGTCATCAGGGAAGGTCCTCCAAGGCAGAGGGGAGGGGCATTTACAGACTTTGATTAAAGATAACGAAGCCAACATTTTTTTGGTGTGTGGATTGACTTGCATGGATGATCTGTTCACCACAAAACGATCAATTTAGGCAAACAAAGTAAGTATGGTCAATTTTGAATTCATGGGACTTTAAACTAAAATGAAAAATAAAAAAAGTACTATAATAGTATAAATGACTAAATGAACACTGACTGCACCTGCTGTATCCACAGCCTAATGTTTCAGGAGAACATTAAACTTTGGTTTAATTTGTGTCCTATAACTGTTCATTGTAATATTTACTGACCTTTTCAGCTAATTTAGTTGGTTTGCTAAAAAAAATTTATTATGTACTTACACATGTGGTGGCGTATATTGTGATTGGGCTTGAAATGAAAGACTGGCCATTATTCAGACTAATGAGCACATCGATTGAGCTGTTGAGAGAGGGAAAGTCCGTTATTACATGATTTAGTGGCAAAGGTGGAGCATAGTTTGTCATACAGTGAGGCCAACAGCGCTGTGCTAAAGTATTCTTTTTAAAACAACAAGACGGATGAAGTTGTTCGATTTGGGAAAAATCCCTTTGGTCTGTTCCAAACTAACTTGGCAATGGCGAAAAGCAAACGGTGGGTCATTTTGCGTTTCTCTTTAGCTGGCGAACAAAAATGTGCTGCCGTCACACATGCTGCTTTGTTTCAGCCCTGCCCTGAGCCTGCCTCTTATCAGTTGTATGTTAGCTAAGCTATAAACAGAAACTGAGATAGAAACCGCCAGGAAAAGATGATGAACTCGTTCCCTTTGCATGTCGGCTTGTAACAGCTGTAGCTCTGAATGGAGAGCCACTGTTCTCCAACTGAAGCTGGTCGAATGCCACTTACTGCCCGACCTCGGTCAACACTGGAGCTGGACACAGCACGTAATTATCCTTCACTATACTCGGCCTCTCATCTAGAAGGAAGGGAGAGCAGCATGAGATTGCAGTACAATGCCAAATACAGGATGAAACACAGAGGCTTTATTTAAGGACGTAGCCGCGTGCAACTTCCCCATCGGCTAAAAAGAGCAAGAGCCTCTCGAGGCCATGCAGATTTTGGGATCACACTTGCTAACAAAAAAAATAAATAACAGCATTGCGGCTTACCATGCCACTTATTCAGTTGATAAATGTGGAGCTGAATTATATGCCTTGTTTTTTTGTTGATAGGGCGTCTTATATTGATGGAATGCATTGAGTGGCTTACTGTAAGGATCCTGTTGATTGACAGATAATGTGCAGACCACACCCTCTGACGTTCTTCCCTGCGTGAAGCCCCTTCCTCTCAAAACAATGTTGAACGATTCTAAAACACAATGTTGACACTGAAATAAATCATGATCATGAGTCCAGAGGGGTTCAAATCTGGTTTACGTGGACCTTTTTAGACGTACCATTCACGCAAATGCTGGAGGGCTCGAGGTTAAAAATTTCTACACAGGATTTCTTTAAAATCTGTAAACGCAAATACAACTCAGTTAGAAGGCAGCATAAAAACCGCATGTAATTTTTGCTCACTTGCACTAAACCTCACCGAGTTTACGATGTTTTTGAGGGCATGAAATCCATCCACAACAGGAAACACTTGATCTTTGCTGTCTGCAATATCTGCAAGCTGATTATGAACATACGTTAAAAACTGGCATATCATGTCAGAAATTAGCCTTTTCAGGATCACACAGGATCTGTATGTGCCCATTCTTGAAGCAATCTTGCTACCATTTTCCAGACCATAATCAATCTCTAGCTAATGTAAAATGAGCCGGATATGTGCTCTGCAGAATCCAATTACACTCAGCATCATCCTGCCCGGACAAACACATCCAGCACGATCAATATAAAGGATCCCTCTGTTACACTAATGCTGCTACTAATACAATAATATCGTCATGACAACAACCTTCCCATGACAGCAATTATAAGTGATACACCAACAACTGATGGACTACAACAGATTCAGACAAAAGATAATGTCAGAAACTAGATTTGTACATTTTCTGTAGAAAATTGTGTTGGGCTGTGTGAAATGTGTGGTGTGGGTGGTTGTCAAGGTGTTGCTATTAGGTTGCTAAGGTGTTCTGAGTGTAATTCAGCAAGTTGCTAGGGAGTAGATAGGGTGTTCTAGGTGGTTGCTAAGCTGTTATGTGGTTGCTAAGGTGTTCTGTGTGGTTGTTGGCACGTTGCTAGGGAGTAGATAGGGTGTTCTAGGTGATTGACAGGCTGTAATGTTGGTGCTAAGGAGTTCTAAGTGGTTTCTGGCACGTTGCTATGGAGTAAATAGGGTGTTCTAGGTGGTTGCCAGGCTGTTATGTGGTTGCTAAGGTGTTCTGTGTGGTTGTTGGCACGTTGCTAGGGAGTAGATAGGGTGTTCTAGGTGATTGACAGGCTGTAATGTTGGTGCTAAGGAGTTCTAAGTGGTTTCTGGCACGTTGCTATGGAGTAAATAGGGTGTTCTAGGTGGTTGCCAGGCTGTTATGTGGTTGCTAAGTGTTTTTTTCTGCTCAGGTCCCTCCTTCAATGTACTTTTCTTGGGATTTTTATCTGTTTTATTATCCAATAGGTGTAAAATGTATGTCTTAAATATTTAATATTGAGTGTTTTTTTAATAGTATAGGCTATTTTCCACCACAGCAGGTTTCGTGTCTTTGTTGAAAAGTCTTACTTGGTTTGCATCAAAGTCCTTCACGCCAACACAATAAACCCGGGCACCAAACTGCCTCGCCTGATCCGCCTGAGGAAGCACACGGCCAATTCATTCATTACTTCATTCAATTATTACATTTTATTTAAAAAAACGAATGTAGATAATAATGATATAAATGCCGAACATGTCAAAATTTTACAATTGCATTGCAAAAATAAGGTGGACTGATTTTATCTTAGTAAACCATTTTCATGTAAGTGCTTCCAGGGTTATGCAACATAAATATCCCATATACTGTACGTGATGTGCTGCTTTACCTCTTCCACAGCGAGGTCATGCGGAAAGACCTCCAGCTTCCCATCAGTCAGTGCAATGATGATGCTAGATGCTCTTCCTCCCTGGGTAGTCATTTGTTCTAATACCTAAAATGTTATTTTTTTTGTTATGACCTTTGACATACATGTAGAAACAACATGCTTTTAAGAATAAGCTATTCACCTGTTTTAAGCCCTCATGCATGTAGGTTTCACCAGCAGGTCTGATCTCACTCAACTTCTGCAGACCATTATCAATAGCTGCCCTAAACGCCCAGGAAAAACATCAGCTATTTGCTTACAGTAGGATTTATATCAACAATACTACAGTATGACTCACAACAGACTGAATGAAATCGCACCTGTCTCCAGTCAGAGGTAACACAACTTCTCCACTAGAGGAAAACACTATGAAGGACACCCTCATTTTCGGGCTAAAGGAAGTAGAAACAGTTATGAAATGTAAAATCATGGGTGGGTAAGAAAAATGACTGTTTACTGAAATAGTCTGATATACACTGTAACTATTTAGTAGTGCAGTAATTGGTGTAAATTACTACTGTGACACTATTTGAGGTTGACCATTGTGCCCTCATGCCCAAACTCACATTAACTAGGTCACCATACCACACACTAATCCAAACACCCATTGTGCACATACTAAAGTTAAACATAGTAATCTACAATTAAGTTTATATTTAGTTCCACACATGTGCAAGAGATTGAGATTCATACAAGTGGTTTGAAACCAGGCACTAAAAAATGTTGCTGCCTATACATTTTTAAGTACAATCAACTTCATTCCAACATATAATGAAAGTCATTCCAACATATATTAAATTAAACTGACTTAAAAAAGCAATGTAAAAATATATGTTGTCAACGTATTGATACTATGTTTTACATTGTAATACTGAAACTCTATAACCCACCAATAGCTTTAGGTGTCTGTTAATTGATTATTTAAATATATATATATCTTTTTTAACATTGTCTCTTACCTCACAAAACGATTAGTAAGTTGTTCCACAAATGTGTAGATCTCCAGCCAGTTGTCAGACACACTGCCTGACCTAGAATGATGGAGAACAGTGAGTGCTTTAGTTTAGAGGAGAAACAGGGCCATATAAGGGGTCCTGAGAGCTTTGTAGAAAAAATAAATAAACTGTAGGGTACCTAAAAATACCAGGGCTGAGCTCACTGGAGTTATTAATTTCATTGATAACATTTCAGTCACGAGAAAGAGAGTGTGTTTGCACGTTTTTTTTTATAAACACACAGTCTATAAAATATAGACATATTATACAGCCGATTAAATGCTGTCAAACTTACCGATCCAACACAAAATATAAATCAAAGGCTCCATGGCAAGAGCCATCTTCTCCTTTCCCAAATGAAGTCAAGAGAGAGATGCAGAAAAGTTGGAGGACCCAAGGCTTTAATGGCATGATCGCTGTCTTCTCTCATTCCTGTCATTTACTGCACGTCGTTGTTAAGGGAACACATCAAATCTAGTAGTAGAAATGCAGTTGACGCGCGTGGACGGACCGCGCGCAGTTATTTTACTCCTGCATGACAACGCGCGCTGTCAATAAAACAATAAAACGCTCTTTAAAAAGACACTCCTGCTGCGGTCTTCGGGAATTGTTATTCGTTTTCTACCGTTTTCAAATAGACATCTCCTCCACTCGAGATTACTTTCTTTCCGTAAAGTGTTTTCTTATTCAAAGCGGGTCCGGTTTACATTGCAGACAGAGGAACAAGATTATTGCGCATGCGCTGAATGTGCTGTTGCGCTGTTGCGCTCATACAAGAGCGTGTGATCTTACAAGGGTAAGGGACAGATTTGAGAGCACCATGCGTAATGAAAGGCCTTTGGCAACAATAACAAGGCTAATGTAGAGGAAATTTGCGCGATTTATAAATATGCATCAATATTTGATTGTTATCACACAGATGTAATAGGCTATATGGTGTATTGGTTTATAGCATTATGTTAACAGTGATCAACAACTAAAAAAAGTAGCTAGGTCATTTGATTATTTTGTCAATCACTGTCAGACCACCAACCCCACTCACGTCACCCCTCGGTTCACGAATATTTAGAACGTGTGACGTCACTGAATCTCCTCACGTGGACCATATTTGGTACAAAACAAGTTTGTCAAATGCTACCTACAAATAAAAAGCTGTGATTTTGCTAGACTCAGTTGATAAATATATTTTATTATAATATTTTGTTAATACCCCAGATAATCATGTAATCATTGCTATTTTTATATTTAGAAGCTATTCTTATGAGCCTGTGCGTGCAGATATTTATTTCTTGTTTCTTTTGTTATTTATTTGTACTTTTCTTTTTAAATTTATTTTTGTGTCTAAGCCCTTGTTGTATTGTTGAAGTTCATTATAAATTTACTTAGCTCCTGAAGGGAAATGGTGGTGGAGAAAAATGAGATGGGAGGAAAAATAATAAGTCAATGCTTTTGCGTTCTTTTGCATTCCCACTACTTTGTGTTCACTTGCAAAAGTATTTGAGCTGTTTGCGATCGAGCATAAAGTTTCTTGGGGAATGCAAGGGAACACAAAGTTTCTCGGAGGAACGCAAAACAATTGCAACAGAACCCAAAAGCATTGACAAATCTTTTTTCTCGGCCTCATGTTTTTTTTCTTCTTCACCATGTCCCTTTAGGGGCTCTGGATAAATTGAATGCCATCTTTATATTATGGTTTTCTTAATTTAAATAAAAGGGTATCTTCAGAAGCACTGGTTCATGGATTACAGTACCCTGCCTGTGGTTTTAGGGGGTCCATAGCCTACTTTAGATTAGAATTGGGGCGGTTTAGTGTTAGGAACCTTCAGGGGACCCAGTGAAACTGGAAGTAGGGGGTGCCCTAGAGCGTAACCAACACCCCACAAAAAAATCTCACTTACACACTTTACATTATAGCTATATACTGTCAAAAAATTGTTGCATTAACAAATTTCGGGAGGAACACGTTCAAATGATCTATCCAATCAACACGACTATCCAATCAGCATGAGTGGAGACCTATATATATACACAGGCAGTCGACTCAATAGATAGATAGATAGATAGATAGATAGATAGATAGATAGATAGATAGATAGATAGATAGATAGATAGATAGATAGATAGACAGATAGATAGATAGATAGATAGATAGATAGATAGATAGATAGATAGATAGATAGATAGATAGATAGATAGATAGATAGATAGATAGATAGATAGATAGATAGATAGATATAGAGCACCTCGGCCTGAATCTGAATGTGAATAATAGCCTGCAGCACCAAGTGATCATTAACGCCTGAGCGCACTGCTGTTAATATGACAGTAATGAGCTCATCTCAGCAATGTCAGGTTAGACGTTTGAGCCAAAGATCAGGCACACACATCCATGATAAGCGACACTGACCCAGAACGACTCGTATTAGGGATAAGAGCACAGAGGGACCAGAGGTCAGAAGGTTCGGGGCGGAGTCTTGTCACTGTTTCCCGCAGATAAATGATTGCGCTTATAATTTAAGAATCATCGCTCAGAGCATCCTGAAAGATCAGGAGTCAAGACTCACTCTAAGACACTAGGCGGAGAGGATTTTTACCTGTGCTGTGGATTAAAATGGTAAGATGCGTTTATGATCAAATCCACTCTATAAAAACATACAGAAAAAGAATTTGATTTTGAAAGTGTTGTCTCAGGATCCCGAGGAAAGCGCGCGTTCTCTGCTGGACGCAGCGCTCAGAAACGCGCTGAGCAGTGTCGTGACCTCTCGAGCCGTGCCTGCAGGAGCTGTGCTCGGTCCCTGTGCTGTAACACACACCTTTCTGTGGGACAGCGTCGCGTTCATCGCCTGCAAGTGCGCGGACAGACGCCCTACCGCCTGCGTGCTCCAGGTAATTTGCGCGCTTTGAATTTTCGTAATTTTTTAGTAAGAAGACTTGCCATCTCTCTTTGTCACTCTTTTACACAGTGAAGTTTTCTTAGGATTAAAAATAATTTCTGTATATACAGTGTATAGGACATACACCCTAAGGTTTTCTTGGCTATCTAATGAAATTTCCACTATTATTGCCTATAGGGAAAATATACCGTTCATTCAGGACATGGGAACCTCTTGTTTTGCATTTGAGAACTTTACCTTTAAACAATTTTATCTTAAATAACAGGTCTCTTTTTTTTTCAAATATTAAAAGCTGTTGTAACCAACTGGCCTATTTACATATATAAATATATATAAACAGTGAAACAAGTACTTTAATAAGTAGAAACGAACAAGTAGAAATAACACTAAAACAAGTGTTTTTGGAATAATTACATATAAAACATATAATAAAAAACATATAAAGCACATGACAACGTCCTACGACCTGACATTAATAAAAAATTAAATATTAAAATCTAAAATCTTCCTTTGTTATATAATTGGCTCTTATCTGATTGTATGTCAGTGCAGTGTTTTCCTAGCTATTATAAAACTATATGATTGTTTTGGATGTGCTGTGTGTGACTGTGCAGATGAACATGGTTCTTTCTCATAACTAAGAGAGAGAGAGATTATCCTACAAGGCTTAAGAGATACATGTGGATGGAAAGGATCTCAAGCGGACTAGCTCAAGACATTTCTGTAGCTAAAGCCATTAATAGACCAAAAATAGTCCTTCCTTGAAAATGAATTTCAGCACAGCACTAACAACCATAATGAAATAACCCCTCACAATATATAATGCTTTACAACTAAATCTGTTTGAGAGATATGGCAACTTACCTGGTGAGTAATAAAAATGCTTTTACAGCATTTCAAATCCATCAGTTCTCGCCATCTCCGAAAAGCCAAGCCAATGTTGATTCTCGTTTTATTACAAGCTCTGTCACGTTTTGTTTTTGCCAGCAGACTCTCCTCGTGTTGGCTTTTATTATTTATTTATTTTTTTAATAAATCGGTGATTCCCCGGATGTTTAAGATTTAGCATTCTTCAAGTGTGGGTATTCTTGGGCATGCTGACAGATCTTTATAATTTTTCGGTTAGGGTGTGGGATAGGGTTAGAAGCATTAGGTGTGTTCAACTTTTTAATTGTTTTTATAGAGTTCAACTTGAAACAGCGGACCAATTGGTGAATGACATCAAATTACCGTGAGTGATTCAAAACCATACTGAGCCGTCTGCTCTCTAACAACTCTCACGGTACTTTGATGTCATACACTGATCGGTCTGAGCAGCGCCGCTTCAAGTCGAACACAGTGTCTATTTACCAATATGACGAGATGCGCACGGGCGAGTGACAATTTCCTGTCAAAATCATGTCAGATCTAAAATATTAACACTTATAATAGGCTTACCATAAGTCAAAAATATTTTTTGGAAGAAGGATTGATGTATTTATTCATTATTTAATTTAAAAAAAAAAATTGAACAAAAAAAAAGTTAGGCTACACAGTGTACCTTTAAGTTTTAAACCAATGTACAAAACCACTGAAAAACAGGATTTGTGGGATTGCAATTTGGAAAGAAAACCTTAAAGTTACTAAGATATAGCCCCTTGTGACCATTTCACCATGCGATAACGATCTACCATATATGCTATTATAAATTATGCAAATAAATTGGATGTAATTTGATGTAAATGCGTGAATCTTAAGGACATGTTCTTTTGCATTGTTCAGATCGACCCATCAGCGGCCAGCGAATGTCTTCAGATGATTCAGTCGGCTAGGAACGCAGAGGAACAAAATCTAGAGGCATTTATGAAGAACGGACATCTATGTTTCAGAGCCATAAAGGATATTCCTGAAAACACAGAGCTTTTAGCTTGGTATGGGAGAGATCTAGCCAAACTGCTTGGTCTCAGCACAGAGCAAAAGAAAACAAAAGGTATGAATGCATTATATATTTATAGAACCGCATTTTATTGAATGCCGTGTTTGGTTTCAGAATGAATAATGCTTTTGAACAAATCGATTAAGTGAATGATTCAATGACTAACTCATATAGACAGTCACTTGTTTTGTTCCTGAATGCATCAGTGTTTTTAATGAATTAGTTGAATGAATGATTCAATGACTCGATCAGAAGCTACTTGTTTAATTTCTGAGTAAATCAGTGTTATTGAAAGAAATGATTCAATGACTTGTCACAACCTATATTAATTCCTAAATGTTTCATTGAAATGAATGTAAATTGACTTTTAACCGTCTTTCTCTTTTAAAGGTTTAATTTGCTCAGAATGCAAACAGAGCTTTCTCTTTGAATTCCCTTTATTGGCACACCAGAGATTTTTCTGCACAGAGAAACCTACAAGCTTTTCGCAGAAACTCACCATCCCAGAAATTCATCCACTGAGTAGCAAACCTTCCACAGACTTCCACAATTTAGCACGAGAAATGGAGAATTGCAAAAAAAATCGACCCGCAGATGCAAAGAGCGGTAAAAGAAGACGTTCTCTTGAATCAGACACAGATGAGAGTGATGGCGAACCGTCATCTTTTGACAGCCATGGAGATGAAAAGGTGTCCGTGAAAAGGTTTTGTGTTAATGGAGTGAATGGACATTCTTGGTCGTCTGCCAGCAGAAAGTCTTTCAGCGAGGGCCGAAATTCTCAGTGCAGCCCATCACAAAGCCATGACAACAACACGACAGACCCAGACAGGCAGGATTTAAAACCTATTACAATAGCAGCGACCAAGCCTGCATTCTCCTCTAGAGGGTCGTATGATGTTCCAAGGGACAAGAACAGAAAGAGCGCGTTCACGCAACCTCCACGCATCACACCACATATCCCACTGATGCCAGCCAGTCTTCCCATCTACACCACCCCTAACCGGACAGCTATCCTCCCCAGATTTGTACCACTCAACTTCCAAGGCTCTGCTTTGCTATATAAGGACCTTCCCAAACCGTTGTCTTTTCCTCCCAGCGCAAACCTTTGGCCCAAGACCCCCCGGCTGCAGAAACCTCGCGCTACTCCTTTGCAGACGCTACTGCCTCCCTCTCTATCTTCTCTTGGTCTACCTCTGCAAAACTGGTGTGCTAAATGTAACATTTCTTTCCATATGACATCAGACCTGGTGCAACACATGAGGGCCCACCACAAGAGGGCGATGACGGACGAGAAGCAGCCGAGGCACAAGGAGGAGAAGCTGAAGTGTCCGATATGCAAGGAAGCGTTCAGAGAGCGTCATCACCTGTCACGTCACATGACCTCTCATGCATAAGTTTGTGCTAAAAAAAAAAAAAAAAGTTCTGTTCTTTCTACCAAAATAAGCATTTAAAAAATTTCTTTTAAATATTTTTCAAAAATATATATTAAATGTCAACCTCAAATTGAAATGTAATTCTCATTAAGTGTGAAACATTATATATTTTAGCATTGGTTAATGCTAATGCCATCATCAGGGATTAGGGAATGTGAATGAGGTCCTCTGAGTGTAGTCTACTTATAGGCCCAATGAATTTCAGTGAAAACTTCAGTACTTACCTCACTCACTAAACATTATGACTTATATTTACACCCAGACAGCAACATAGTGTCGGTCCAGATCCAGGCCACATCTGGATTCAACGTGTACCAGATGTGGGCCAGATCTGGGCTGTACCCGGAACGTTCTCCTTACGTTATAAAAATGGAACCTAAAAATAACCTACATGGAACATTCCTATAACGTTCTTGTTTGGTTCCCAAAAAAATAATCACATGGGACCATTTGGGAACATTCTGTGTTTGCTGGGACTGTGTTGCTGTCTGGGCAGACCTTATGCTGCAGAGGAACAAGCGCACAGTATCTTCAGCATTTGGTATTGGAACTTCCCTTTTTGCTGTAGACCTGTATATTCGCTGTCAAAGAGTAATTAGCAGGTGAAGTGGATTTACTTATTGTAGAGTTCATGAAAGTTGTCATGAGCTTTGTAGTTGTAAGATCGAACAAGCGGTTCATTCATAAATCCGTATGATCTTACCTTCAAGCTGTGGAAATACAAACTGGAAGACGGAACAGCGAGCGCAGCGCTGAAAAGGGGCAGGGCTACGTAAGGTCTTATTATTAGATTTGATAGTGTTTTTAATTGCACTTTTATAAAATCCATATTCTGGGAAATCTGGCAAAATTGAGCGACTATCTGGTAAATAATAAAATCCTCTTTATAATAGCACTGTATTTTACATTTCATGCTCCTTTGTGTTGTACATTCATTTATTTAATGAAAGAAGCGAAATAAATGCCATTTGAAAGCATCAATGGTACAAATTCATGCTGTCCAAAAACATTCCAGTGTCATTGTTTTATTGTACTTGAAAATGAAAAAGTTGAAATTTTAGCAGATATTTGTTTCATACAACAGCGTTAAACCTGAAATTCTTTGGGAAAGAATTCTAAACGCAACTAACAGATTCTTATCATTGAATTTGTGTATTTAAATGTATTTAAAATAAATGTATTTCTAAATTGGCTACCAGAAGTTTTTGCAGCAATAGTGTTGGACACTAGGTAGTGCACTAGTACTTGTTTACTTGCTATCCATCTCTACAGTAACAAACAAATAATGCTCGTGTATGCAAAAACTAAACAAAATAAAGAAATTAGATAACTAATAATAATAATAATAATAATAAAAAGCTGTATGAATGAAGTGTGAACAAAAAACAAAACCAAAAAAAGACCACACACAAGAATCATCTTAATTCATTGATCCTTTATAGGGAAACATGTACACTGGTCACATTAAACTATAACACACACACACAAAAATAGAGATTTTAATATTGTAACAAATAGGTTCACAAACTATTAATACCACTTACCACAAACAAACAAAAACAATGTAATAATAGAACAGGTCAGCCAGCGACATGCTCTTAATTCACCCAGGAGATCTATAGCGGATAGCAACACATTTCATTAAGGTACTTGAGGTAAATGAGATGAATATGTTTCCTTTAGCATAGTGTTACTGTTACAATGAGAATCCAGCCTCAATTTCAACGATGAAACCACAGAAAAGTGTAATGATTATAAAAGTCCTTCAAAGTCTTCAGTGCCATCAGTCCGTGTGTAAAGACACGATCCCAAATTCACCGTTCACATTCTACTAAGGGACGACCTAGAGGAATGGGAAACAAAGGCCAAATGAAATTGAGCCTTCAGACACACTAGTGGCAGGTCATTGTTGTTTAAAAATGACAACTGAATGTCTGGAGCAAGGTTTTTTTTGGGAAAAGAGTTCAAACCTGAGCGAACGGCGGGTGTCCCTCTCCAGGTTATTTTCAGGACCTTCACTCTCATACGAAGCTAGCTGGAGCTCTGTAATGCAACACAAAAATACAATTATTACACAAACGCAAATAATTCACACAGATTAGTATTTATTAAAGTAGTTTGACATTATTGTAATATTTGAAAACTGAATAGTGATTGGTCCTTTTTCTTGTATTTCTTTGCATACTGGTGCGTGATTGGCAAACCACTTACAGCCATTTCACCATCCAGTTCTCTTAAAGGTGCAGTACGTGATTCCTGAGAAACTGTTGATATTTAAAATAGTCCCAAATAAACACCCCTTCCCTAAAGTGAACAAAATGGATGTCTCTTTACCATAACTAAAGCAAAGCAAAATAATGCTTCACAAAAAATAAAGCAAAGATGACAATACAGAACAAGTGTATATACAAACAATAGTTTGTTGTTAGTTGCCAGCAGCACAACGGCTCCTGACAACAAAAAATGACACGTGTTGCTAAAGCTAACATTAGAACAACAGGGCTGCGTTCAGCCCCAACAAAACATTGCACAACGTTTTTTAAACAGAAACGGTGAAGCGTTGAACACACTGTTCTGATGATGCAAGAGTTGCAACTATGGCAGCTGAGAAGGCGATTCTTTGTGAAGAATTTTCGGAGCCTGATGAAGTCGGTATAAATATGTGTTTAATACAAAATATGCCCGATGTTCCAGTTACTGCACTTGCCGCCCAGAACACAAGAGAACATCCCAATCGAGTGAAGGGATTGGCTACAAGTGTGTTGTGCTGCTTGGCCCGATCCACTTTCAACGGTTTCTCAGAAATCACTTACTGCACCTTTAAGAGCAAGTAGGAAAGAGTGACTGCTCACCATCTTCACTGAACACTTGTGCGCTGATGAGATACTGCAGTGTTTTCCTGTCCCTCTCAAAAGGACAGGTCACCTGCCTCCAGGACAGAAACTCGCTCACTTGCTTGGCCAACTCCCAAAATTTCTGTAAAATAAGTAAAGGGATATTTTAGTATTAAAGCAACAAGGTAACAACTGATATAGTATTCGCATTACATGCCAACTTGCCTCAAAATTGATCTGGCCATTAGGTAACCTATTGACACAGCCTTCATTGAGGAAGTGGATATCCTTTATGAACAAGCTGAAGAATGGAATAACAATCTAAAAGACAAGAAATTCTCATTTAATTAAAATGTAATAAAATGTAAGGTCTGCATGAAAATGTGAATTTTTAACACAAAATTACCATTTCTTGGCTTGTGTGTGCTGTACTACACCTCTGAGTTGCTCCACGCAGGGCAGTGCGGTAGCTGTAGAAGTTGCTAGATGGGTCCATTTGGTGCTAAAACAACAAAACAAACAGTCAAATGAACTGTGTACATAACAAAAATCTGTATAGTTTAAAGCCCAAATGTCTGAGACCACTTATGAAAAGGCTTACATTTTTCTAATGTAATTCAAATTACACAGTCATTGTGACAAACTTGTTTATTTAATTAGTGACAAAGAAAGAGTGCAGTTTATGGCTTTTTCTGGGGTCTACTATAAAATGAATTTCATGCTTGAAGTAAAAAAAACCATGATTTTTCACATATTTAACATTGTTGCAGTAACGTTCCGTTACGAGCGGTCTCTATAGGGGCTTTCGCACCGAAGGTACCTTTCATAGTTGGTACAATGGAGGAGTTCAGAAACGGTGTGCACTGATATAGAGAATAACTCCTTTTGGTGTGACTGTGCTTTGTAACTTTTGCAGACCTTTTTCATGCTCAAACAGCAACATCACACACTAAAGAAAGATGAACATGTATTTAAAGAGGACCTGCTATGCTTATTCTTTTTATCTAAATGTTTCTTTGTTTAAAAAAATGCCAACATCTCAAAATGTTGTCTATTTCTAGGTTAAATTATATGGTCTCAGACTATTGGGATTTTTTTTTCTCCTCTTCATAGCAGCTTCCTTACCACCAGGATGTCAAACTTGTCTGTGTTGACTTTATTCCAGGTTTTCTTCAGTCTGGATACAGGGTTCATGTTCATCCCAGCTACACAGTAAAACATTGTTAATTATGTAAAATCACTTCAATGTAAATAGTGAAATAAATGAATGAACAACAATATCATTCGATGCATGTACTCACTAATGATGGCCATTAATGAGTTGAAGTTGCCGATGTTGAAGCATTCCTGTGCCACATCTATGAAGAACTCCAGCACTCTTGCTCTGTGTTTCTTCTTCACCGGCTGAAAGTAAACCAGCAGATGGCAGCATATTGTCAAAGATTGTCAACCACATAAATCAACTACTACTGTAGTGCTTCTCAACTGGTTTTGCTTGAGAATGCAGATTTTGCTTTGAAATTAAAGTAGGCATCCAATACAATTGGATCATTCAAAAGAAATGAAATGAACTGAACAGGCTCAAGATATGCAGAATTATAAATGTGGCTAGATAAGATTTTCGCCTGCTAGCATTGCTTGGCTTTCCCCCCAAAATAGATGAAGAGAGTGCTCACCATGCAGATTTCTGTGGCTATCAGGTAGGTCAGTCTGTTGAACCATTCAACATAAGCCTCCAGGTTACTTGTTTTTCTTTTGCTGAAGAAACTCTGAAGAATAAAAGTTCAAAAGTGTCATTGAAAGTAATCAAGTGTCCTTATTTGTGGCAATTCTGTTTACATCTTTACATTTTAAGTAATCTTTAAAAGGTTAAATCACCCAAAAAAGAAAATTCTGTCATTAATCACTCCCCCTCATGTCGATCCAAACCCGTAAGACTTTCGTTCATCTTCAGAACACAAATGAAGACATTTGATGAAATCGGGAGTTTTCTGTCCCTCCATTGACAGCTACGCAACTACCACTTCAAAAAGTTCATAAAGAAATCGTAAAACTAATCCATATGAATTGAGAGGTTTAATCCTGATTTTCTGAAGAGACACGATCGCTTTATATGATGAACAGATTTCATTTAGGCTTTTATTCACATAGAAACATTAACCTCATAAGGATTCATTTTACAAACTTTTTTAAATAAATTTTTGTAAACGTCAAAGTGGTAGTTGTGTAGGCTGTCAATGTAGGGAAATCTCTCAGATTTCATGAAAAATATCTTAATTTATGTTCCTAAGATGAATGAAGGTCTTAATAAGATGAGCGTGATTAAATGATCCATTTTTGTATGAACTAACCCTTTAACTACAGATGTATGACAGGCTTACCTTATGGTTGTCTGAAGGCCTTTTCTGAGCAAACGCTCGAACGAATTCTTCAGGGCCAATAAAGCTGAGTCTCTCCTACATGTGAAAAACATGAAGACTGAATCCATAAAGTACAGAAACCGATATTACATGTGGATATCAGAAAACATCAATACTGACAGCCAATCAGCTTGAAGCTTACGGTCACTCACCATCTCGATGTGTGTCAACTGTTGGGCGAAAATGAAAGGGTCATCGCACAGGTTCAAAACACACTCGTCTCTGCGTACTAACTGCTGCTTGGACTTCAGGGCGACCGGGCGGTCCACGGCTGCGGAGGCGCTGGACGTCGCCAGTGACTCTTCATACTGTCCGAGGGTGGTCAGCTTGCGTAAGAGGCGCTGAATGAGTCTCTGCATGGCCCTCCGTGAGAGCTAGTCAAAAACAACAGAACCGTCTCCAACGTCAGCACTATAATACCCATTCATATCTGTAGCCAAAAATAACATTTGGGAACTGTAAGCCGTGCTGTTGATATCACAGCGTGTGCAAAAAGGAAATACGAGCCAAACGACGTACATGCAAATCCAATAATACGCAAACGCATTTGCATTTGGCTCCAAACTCAGGTCATGTTGTTGTCCAACATATTTATATATTCATACAAAAGACGTTTTAGAATTTAGTCAGACTGAACTGACATTAATACAAAATTCAATTCAGTTGACAGACAAACAATAACATGATGCAATCATGATTTCTGCTGGATCATCAGTATGACATCATCTCGACTGACCTCGTCTCCGAAGGCAAGGCGGTGGGTTATCTCTTTGAGGCTGCGCATCATGCGCTCATCCCTGAAGTCGTACGGAAAGGTCTCGGTCCATTCTGTGAGCAGCTGCACGATTTTTGGTGCTATTTCCCGTATTCTTTTCTGTTGAGTAAAGCAAGACAATTAGCACTGAATCTTCTGCAGTCTGCAGGAAGTAACTACTAAATACTCACTAATGATCAAGCATGGTTTATTTTTAGTAAGTGCACATGCACAGGTGTGTATGGTATATATATAGCGTGCAACAGTAGAAATAAGTTAATTAGTATAGAGTCTGCTTACAATTTATACTATGGTGTATCCATGGAGTAATTCGAGTTGTGTATATACGTACACACACACATACATAAGTTTGAGGACTACATAAGAGAGCCTACATAAGAGAGCCTGAAAAAAATGAGAAGACTCATGACTTTTGTGAATCACTTGAACATATACACACACACACACACATACATATATATATATATATATATATATATATTAGGGCTGCCAAATGATTAAATCGCATCCAAAATAAAAGTTTGTGTTTACATAATAAATGTGTGTGTACTGTGTATAATATATATATATATATATATATATGCTTGCAAATATTTAAGAAATATTTGCATGTATATACTATATATAGATTTATATATAATTTATATTATATATAAATTTAAATATTTTATATATAAATAACACATTTTTCTTAAATATATAAATGCACGTGCGTGTACTTATATAAACAAAATAATTTTACACAGTACAAACACATTTATTATGTAAACACAAACTTTTATTTTGGATGCGATTAATCATTTGACAGCCCTTAGGTATATAGTTATGCTGAATTGAAAACCAAAACTAAATGAATTTGCTACGAACCAGTCATGGAGATATGATTATAGTTTATTAATAGTTTAAAATGGACTATTTTTATATTTTCTTTTAATTTTAGTTACAGTTTCAGTAATTGAGTGTGTTTGTCCTTTTTATAAGTTTGTGTTTGAAAAAAAAAGTCAATATAGTAGACCTGCATGATTCTAGATAAATTGAGAATCATGATTTTTTGGGTTTCAAACAGAGATCACGGTTCTTCCAAGATGCTGAACAAACTAAACAAAATAAGCATTTTACTAGAGGTTTAAAAAAAAATATTTTTTTACTTCCTGCACTATTTAAAGAATTGTTTCCCCCCAAATCGGTTTGAATGAATGATTCAATCAAAGGCTTCACTTGTTTCATTACTGTATGAATGATTCAATGACAAATACATTTTTACCAGTCACTTGTCGTCACCTACTGGTGTAACAATATAATGATACAATCTTTATTTGAAGCATCAAGTTACTTTTAAAAAGGCTAAAAAGATATCAGGGTGTATATCTAAGAACTATAAACTTTTATCCTAGCACTCCTGAGATAATCTGAATTACTGAAACACAGAAACAATGAAACTGTTGAAAAGACTTTTTGTTTAGCGGTTTCATACATGATAACTGCTCTCTCAGATGTTTTCTGTGATTTTACTTGTCAAAGGTTTAATAGACGCAGGCAAATCGCTGTCATTTAGGATAGGAATAAGATCGTGTGGGTGTTTGAAATGACATACGACCTTTTAACGATAGTGCAGCTCTACTATATAGTTATAGTTTGTTATTTTAGTACATCAGTTTAAACTAAATGAAAAATGTTGCAACTACCTGAAAACAATTATTTAAACAAATATATTTATTTCAAGCAACAAAACTCATTTTATTGTTTTAGTTATAGATTTAGTTAACTATAATAACCCTACTATGAACCCAGATTCACACCCCTAATGGGATTGAGTTCTGAAGCGGTGTGTCGCTCCTCGTGTCACGTGGTGTTTGCTTTCAATTTGGCATATTAATATAGAACTGATTCATGAGTTGTCACACGGTCACGGGTGTGTTTATTATCAGCTATATTAAACATGGTTTAAACGTGGCTGTAATTTTTTTATATGCATGACTCTTGTTTAATTGTGTTACATAATGTGCAGCTGTTTTTGCACTGATGCCAGACTCATTCATTCATTTGTTATGAATAGTCTTATCTTTTGGTCCGCGTCCATCAAGTACCCTTCACTTGTGAAGTTTGTTTGTTATGAAGTTTAGTTCACTGGATTATCCAAAACCAGACATTACCACACGGTTATGCAATACATCAGTTGCATTTTCAGCCAAGATAACAATATTGTGATGTAAAAATACTCATGTGGTGATATAACATCTTAGTCATACTGTCCCACTCCTAAAATTACAGCACGTACCTTATCCGTCTGTGGGTCGCCCACCCTGTGATGGTCCACACAGAGGTAACAAACACGAGACATGAGCTCAAACGGATGCAGGAAGAGACGGGAGCTTAGTAGGAAGGTAAAAATGTATGATCTCTGAAACAAGAAAATCTCGAGCGTCAATCAAATTTGACATTTACTGTGCAAGGAGAGATTATAATAATTATCATAGGAGAGTGTAAAGGCTGTAGATGCTTACGTCAGGGTAATAGTCCACAGTAGGGACCAAGAGCTGTATCAGGGCTTCCAGAGAGCCAGACACAAGCTTATTATCACGGTAGTGCAAACCCCCATAGTTCTCCTCCACAGGTTGCCGGTGACTGTAAGCAGTGCTAGGGTTGAATTTGCTTGAATATGGAGTTGTCTGTGGCATGTTGGACCTGTGGATGAAAACATTAGTCAGTTAGAAAGTTGCAACGCAGTATCTCTCTGAAAGGTGTGAAATTAACACCCACCACCAGATGAATGCTGGTACATGCTAGCAGTTTATCTACTAGCTGATATCCACCAACACAATGAAAGTGTAGGTCTCATTTCTTGGTTTAATGTTGAAAGGGTGTTTGTTGTGAATATTTAGTCTTCAGTCATACATTATTTAGGGCAGCATTTAAAGAAAAAAACATGACCACCTGTAGTGGGAATTTGGAAATATACTCAACTTCAGATAAAAGTTGATATATTTCACATATTTATAATATTGTGAGGGTACAACTGTGTTGTTGGTATGGAAGCTTGTTTCCACCACAGAATAAAAAATAAAAAAAGTTCTAACTTTTTTTTTCTCAGAATTGCGTACATCTATCAGTTCTGAGGAAAAAGTCAGGATTGTGAGATAGTTGCAATTCTGACTTCTTTTTTTAAACATTCTTTATTGCGGAGTGGAAAATAACTCATTGCTAATCTTCCCACCTTACATTACATTGTTAATGTATAAACACAGCTCTCTCCCCAAAACAGAAAAAAAGGGTATCGCAGGTGATGTGATGTATACAACACCTTTGTTACTGAAGGATTAAATCTTGGATGGAAACCGTAAAAATGTCACTGTTGAAATGAATCAATCTAATGTACCCATTATGGCACTGAACCTATAAACTTGCAATGAAGGATCAAGCTCATATCTCGCTTTTGACTTTTTCCTCGCAATCCAGAGTTTAGATAAAAACAGATAAGAATTGCAGAATAAAACTCGGAATTGTGAGAAAGTTGCAATTGACTTTTTTTATTCTGTAGCGAAAGCAAGCTGACATGTGCTTGGACAATATAATTCAAGGCACCCACACACTACAAGATAATAGGGCCGATTTTGGGCCCAATTCTGGCACGACGCCGTTTTCAAATGAAAACTTTTTATTTGTTTTAGCCGTTCGTTTACATGACAATGGAGTTTTGAGAGTTGTCTCCGTGTAACAATATGTCATGAACACGCTTATTACCTGTTCAGTCTATAGTGTTTTATCGCCATCTACTGGCCTGGCAGCAGAATACAGCGTTTTTAGTCATTTCCGTGGATCCCTGTGAATGGGGATTGTTTTGACAATGTTGTCGTCTACGAGGAAAAAACTTCTGTTTTAAGCATATTGTTGTCGTGTAAACGTACCCTGAAAAGTGCCATGTGCGCGCTTCGAATGAGCGCACACAAATCTTCTCACGTTCTCTTTTACGTATTGCAGTCGAGTGTTTAAAATGGCAAGGTTTAAAATGAGTAGTTTAAAGTAAGCAACGTGTGCTGTTCAGGTCTCACCTGCACTCGCTCTATAAACACTACATACATACTCTATAAATAACAACGGCACTCGCATTGAACAAAGTTTAGGGGTACCCAGAATGCATTTCCATCGACAGAAACATACATTAGCATAATTTTCAATAGCATTTTATTTTCAACAAACCAAATAGATGTGTATTGCATCATCAGATTTGAGATGAACCGCGGTGCAAGTGCGTGACGAACGGTACGGTTTAATATTTTACAGAGAACAGTTAAACACCCCTAACAAAAACGTCACGTTATAAAAGTGCCCCAAATATTTACAATGTGAAAATAAAAAAATAAAAATGCCCTTCTGTGGCATTCCATATAGGTTTCACAAATCTATTGTAGGCCTACAAAATCAGTATAATCCAACATACAGACTGGCGATTATTTATTACATATTATAACAGTGTTTATTAAGTTATGATATCAGTTATCAGCCAATGCTGATGTTATAACTAGCACATTGCAAAAGTTAATTTGTGATATTTCAATTTATTTTATATTATTTTGAATTAGGAGAAATCAAACAAATTAACAAACTAACGAAACTCAAAGCCATTTACCAGCCACAAGGGATGGTGGTCTAAAAAAATTAATTTCTCAACATACTCTGCAAACTCTAAAGCTCCAGGTGTACTCTTAACTCTAAACACTGTTATTGGATTAAGGAAGAGACTGTGGTCAAGCAGGTTTAATGCAGGAGTCTTTTCTCGAACAACTGATCTCCTTTACTGAGTTCGACATTTACAACCTATGTGACAGGCTGACAGGTTAGAAAACACTACAGAAGGAAGAACTGTTCGTTCATTTATACGATAATACAATAGACATGCTTGTGAATAAAATAAATCGTCCTAAATTCTAAACGTACCCAAACATTTCTTATTTGTCTTATATTTCGATGACAGCAGTGACTCACTGACCAACCATGTTACGTGCGAATCTTCCCTGTTGAACGAGTCGTGCTTTTCCTTGTTGCTTATTCATCAATTATTAAAAGGTTAGTTCACCCAAAAATTACAACTCTGTCATCCTTTACTCATCCTCATGCTGTTCCAAACCTGTATGACTATTGTCTCAAGTGGAAGAGTGAACGAGATGTTAGGCAGAATGACAGTCTCAGTCACTATTGACTATCATTGTATGAAAAAAACATAAGAGGGATAGTTCACCCAAAAATGAAAAATTCTCATTTATTGACCCAAAGTTGTTCCAAACCTGTATGAGTTTCTTCTGTTGAATACAAAATAAGATATTTTGAAGAATGTTGGTAACCAGACAGTTTGGTGGTAGCCTTTGATTTAAAATAGTATTTGTCTTCCCTACTGTGGAAGTTAATGGGTGCTGTCAACTGTCTGGTTACTAACATTCTTCAAAATGTCTTCTTTTGTGTTCAACAGAGGAAAGAAACTCATACAGGTTTGGAACAACATGAGGAGGAAGTATACGGACTGAAATTATATTTTTGAATGAATGTGACACTTCCCAAGAGAAGCATAAACAACGTTATTGCAACAGCTTCTCTGAAACAGGTCACATAGAACTGAAAAAACGGGACATTAGAAATACACACAATACACGTAGTTCATGAACACAGCAGAAAGGCGATGTAAACAGACGGTGCAGTGGAAGTACACGAATCTGCCCTTCACTAACTAGCACTGACTCATCAGACCAGACTGAAAACCACAGATGGACTGTGCGTGCAGTCACTCTTACACACATGTAACGTTATGAGCAACACAAGCGAAACGAAAACAAGTTCAAACAGACCGATTGGAAGAGAAACAACTCCTGATATCTGAAAAGTGTTATTAGTGAACAGTTTGACTAAATATGAACAAGTAAACTCAGCGAACTGAAGACTCGGTTTTAGAACGATACGTGTAACTTCAGTAACTTATTGTTTGATTGCACACATTCAGTAGGTAAATAAAGCAAGAGTTATTAACCAAACAAAACATGGCAGCCTGACACCGTCGTTGTAAAAGTTTTTAAAAGACAGTGATTTGCAGAACGCTATAAACTTACCACACAATTAGAAAGGTAAATATATATGAATGTTGGCGATAGAGATATCCAGGGAAGTCCAACAAAAAAAGCCTCCAAAACGGGTGCACACCCCAGATCAAGTTGCTTTCTTACAATGAGAGGTCGCAGATTAAGGTCTTCTTATCTTTCTTTTGCGAGCGATACAGATAATCACTTCGTTTTTAACGTAGCGCACACCAATGCTTCGTGATGATCGATGGTCTCCATTGTTTAACTAATAATCCAGATTGCGAACATGCGAAACTAATATCGAAATGCTGTTACACCGAGAGCATTAAGAAGGAAAACCGGAAAATGCGGTCTTGCCCACAAGGAAAGACTAGCCAATCAGAAGCAGGAAGTAGCAAATTGAAATTTCCGAGTGATCTTATTGGCCAGGACGATGTCCGTCAACTTCATAGACGCGCACAAACCATTAGTTGGTTGTTTTGAAGGTTCAAGTTTGCAACGACTGTCACACACCCTTCTCCTGTTTATATTTTCAAAAATGTATTTTCGTTCATTTAGGCTCTGTGAATGGCTATACACTATAGGGAATGGTAATATAATTTTAGAGCATACACTAAACCAAATTATATTCAAGCACAGTCTGGCCTGAAGTAATGCCTGCGCCAAGTGTCAACAAATGAGGATGTAAATACGCAGAATTCTTGAAACAGTGTGTAAACAGTACCTGGAAGGCTTGTTGCATTTAGTGAGATTTTGAAGTGTGCAAATCTTTGCACTCTCCTGAAGAGCCACCAGAAGTAAAAAAAGAAGAAGAAAAAAGGTAAGTTAGCAACCAAGAAGGTGCGTTTTTTTAACACCTCAGTAAATTGTTAGGCAGCATGGTGGCTGTACTATGCCTGTGAATGTATTTGTAATATGTTAAATTATATTATATTATATTAAGTCCTTATTTGAAATTAGTGCATATAATTACGAGGATAGAGTGCTGCAGGGCAGAAGTATTTTTGTAGGCCAACCCAGAAGTTAGTATTATACCTCACCCTGCTTCCCTTTACAAAGCCATTTAATTTTTTCACAGGCTTTAAATACATATAAAAACCTATGTGGCCAACAAAAGTTTACGATTCTTACACGGTTTGTTCATCATGACAACAATGGTCACAAATTAAGTCTAAATTCAATTTCCAGAAATAAAATGAAAAACGTAGGCTATAAACGAACTACACCATGATCACATGACTTCAACATCACCATCACTAAGCTCATTCAGTCTTTATTGAAAACATTTTCCCTGTAAGTAATAATAGTTTGCAAGAGCATAAACACAACGAGGCTGTGAGAACAAACTAATGTGTAGATGTTTTTTTTCCTGATGTTTACCTCTGTGGGCCAATTTAGCCACTTGTTAGCTTGTTAGCATTTTCCACAGTCCCTATTTCAGGCATTTCACCATAAACCGCTTCAGGACGCAGGAACCGGCAAAAAATGCTATACACTCTGGGCCCTATTTTAACGATCTAAGCTCATGCCATGGTAGTTTAACGACGGGAAAAATGGTTGGCGCGCCCGGTACATGGTCTAAAAGGGTTGTCCCTATTCTCTTAATGAGTAATGGGTGTGTTTTGGGCGTAACGTGCAATAAACTATTCAGAGTTTAATTTCCCATTCCCTTTAAAGCCGCTTGTGCTCGCACCATGGCGGATTCGCTATTTACATGAAGGAATTTGCAAGCTGAAAAACTGAACGCTTCTCTAGCGAGTAAACGGATCTGCTTGTGCGTGAGGTTAAAGTGCGCAAGCAGACCATCAACTACGGGACAAAGTGTATGCGCCTTGTGGACCCGCCTATAAGCGCATATTATTTACGCGCTCTTTAAATAACAAAAAAATATTGCGCCATTGACTTTAGACCAGGTTTCAGTTGGTCAATGGCTTAGTCTATTTCAGTAGCCTCAAAATGGCAATGCGCCAACATTGCGCCTGAACACACCTCGTTTTCAGACCAGCAGCTCATGGGCGAACAAATGAGCGTAAATGCATTTGCTATTTAAACAACGTGGCGCAGGACGTGAAAATGATAACTGCGTTGGGCTGAAACTAGCTTTGGAAGTGAGCATCCCTATGCCCTACTCACTCTGAAGGGCAGAACATGACCATAAATTATTAAATTACTACCTTGTAGTGACCATCGCATGTTCCCTTAGCTAGCAGATGTGCAAAAACGCTGTTTGGAATTAACCCTCTCTGAAATCTCTCCCGGTCTGCCATTGGTCAGTCAAAAAATAGTCCAGCCCTAAAATGTGCACAATTGGTTAGGCAAATGTTGCCGTGTACAGTATTCCCATGGTAAACACTGCCATCCCAAATTTTCCAGAACAGCATAATTCTAATTTCTGTGGGTGTGGTCGACTCTAAGTGGGAGGTTTGTGTTATATAAACCTTGAATTACATCAATGCAGAGGTAGGCAAGTCTCATTTTATAAGTAGGTGGATTTCATTTTGAGCTCATGCCTCTCCAGCTCCACTCAACAAAGCGTCTGTAAGAATAATTCACCCCTGCGAGGCCTTTACTGAATGATGTGCTTCGCCCACACCGTTAAGAGGCACCTAATGGTGAGAGTTTGACTTGAGCTCAGTAATAGTGCTTCAAGCTGAAGCCTGTGTTGGATTCCACCCACGGCGCTGAAGCCCTGAAACCTCCTGGCCCCTGCAGGGCTTCAGCTACAGAAGGACGGCGTTATCACATATGGTAAACACACATCTTCAGCTTACACCCACAAAGACTCAACCGGCAGAGCAGAACCCTTTGGGAACTCCAGTCTTTTATATCTCCAAGCTAGCTGTGATGATGATGTTGTTCTTTATAGACTGGGGTTACATAACCAGATCTACGTCAGCACACGCTTTACAAGAAAGTTTCCTTTGCTATTTTTTTCTACAAAATATGCAACAGCAATGTTGAGACCTTTTAACTGCATATTAAGTTTCCTGTTAAATAAGCATTTTGGCTGGACGATCTTTGGCGATATTCTTTAACTTTTTAATGTTGTATGAGTAATTTATAGAGTAAAATAAAATAAATAAGGCTTAGAAATATGGTACCTTGTTGTCCTCTGCTTGTACTTCTATCCCAAAACAAAAGCAAGAAAAAATGCTAAACATTCACTTAAGGGGAAATTCCATCTGACAATGGAAATGAAACCTGCAAGCCATTGAGGATGAGTGCAATAACATCTGTTGGGTCGACAATGGATAAGCTTGAATAATGGGGGTGGGAGTGTGACTCACTGCTTTCCAGTAAGAAAGTGATTCAGCTCCCTGGTTCACTGACCTTCAAACATGATGCCCTCTGTGTGTGACAGAATAGTTTAGTTCTTCCCTCAGCGGTCCCCATGCCATGATGATGCAAACTGTGTTAATGATCCGTGTTTCACATGCACTCGCTTATAAAAGTGAACTATTCATGTCTGGGCCGGCCACTGAAATAGTTTTTTCCGTGGAATACAATCTAAAATGGTCCCCCTGTTTTCCAGTAAATGTAGGCTACATATGCGTGAATTATTGAGAAAAATAATCATTTTTTGTCAGTTACAGTAGACATGATTTGAGGCCTGTGGTAATTTTGATGATGACTAATCACAATATGTGTGATCCGTCCAATCCTTTTATTCGCAACAAGTGCCACTCTGTTGGCAAAACTTGCTTTGTCTACTAACTGATAGTTGTTTATGATTTTAACATTTCTAGCTATACCCCTTCTACTCTAAATTCCTGATGTTGATTGTTTACATTCCCAGAACTAAAGGTTTAGACAGAACAAATAGCCTATTTTAATAACACCAATTCCTGTTAAACACTTAAAAAACGAAATTATAAAACAGATCCGTCCCATGATTGGATGAGCAGCGTTCAAAGCTGTTGTAAATTACTCTACAAACATACACCTGTGAACTCATTACATAAATATTAAAAATAAATATTTATATGGATTGAATTTAGAACAGCTAAGGGGGGTTTCGCTCCACATAGTGCCTAGCAGCGCCCTTTTGGGTGTGTTCACACTTAACATGTTTGGTACAATTAGAACGAAACCGGTGCGATTGTTCTTTTAGCGCGGTTCATTTGAATAAGTGTGAACGCTGCCATCTGGACCCTGGAGCCGCCAAACAAGTGGACCGAGTCCCCTGAAAAGATGAGTCTCACTCCACTTCCAAACAAACTCGTTTCGACTGAAATATGAGCACAACACAGACAAATAGGCCTACATGTCAACAAACCAAAAACAGGACATGATGTCACAAGATGGGCCCCTAAAAAGGACAGAATGCTCAAGAATACCTGTTTTTTTTTATCGTCAGAATCACAGTTCAGTTCAGGCGTCTCTTCACAGCAGATCTTCATTTGTGTGACGGAGGGAGGGATTCCTGACGCACATTTTATAAACTCTTCACGAGTTCTCAGCTGCTCAAAATAAAACACAATATCTACGCACATAACAAACACATTTACCCCAGAACCGCATTGTTTTGGATGTTTGGGAAGTTCCGTCGTGAAATATAGGCTACATTATAAGCCATCCAATCAGGCTGTGAACATATTATCTCTATGCCTTTAGGTTCGGTGTTAAAATGCCAATGTTGCCTAAACACTAAGCGGACCAGGACTTAATGTTTTTTTGGGGGGGTCGAACCAAGAGAACCGAACTACAAGTGTGAACACACCCTTATAGTTGTTCTAGATCGTCAGCCATCGGCACATATCTTCAGAAAAGAACGCAAGAACCAGCCAGGTCCACAGATCTATGACCAGCTTCGTCTCCATACTGGCGTGATGAATCTGATCTTCAAGCAAAAAGAACTAGATGAAATATTTGAATGCTATCAATCCATAATCTGATCTGACTTGTGATGCTGCCTGAATCACAACCACACCGTGTTCATTTGTTGTTGGTTGCCAGCCTGGATTCTCCCAAGTTTTTTTTCACCATTTCAGTCACCTGTTGGAGTTTGGGTTCCTTGTCACTGCTGTCTCTGGCTTGCTTAGTTGTGGACACTTAATATTCAGCAATATTATTTGACTTCAGTGACACTATTGGATGAGAACTCAACTTAGCTGAATGATGACATCACTGTTTTCTGCAGAGCTACTTTATAGATGAAATGAACTCATTTCATAATTGATGATCTTTAAACCGGAACTATATCAACACTGAACTGACTTCAGCTGAACAATGACAAGTGTTGTGATTGTGTTGTGAACAAAAACAGTGCTGTTTTTTAATTTGTTTGTTTTTTAGAGCTGCTGTACAGCCAAAATGAACAGTTTGCATTTTCTGTTTTATTTTCCTGTTATCACTGTAAAGCTGCTTTGTAAAAATATGTATTGTATAAAACGCTATTATTTAAATAAAGGTGACTTAATTTTGACTAAATTCACTGTAAACCACGGCTTCACAGGGCTTATTGCTTTAATAAAGTAGGCCTATGTGTTTTTTCCATGAAACATAAAAAGAGATGTTTTGAAGAATGCTCATGCTGCTATTTTCTATAATGAGTGACCAGGTACTCTCAAAGTAAACAAAAAAACAAAACATATAAGTAGTATTTTGACAGTATTATTGACTGAAAATCTTTTCCTTTGAAATCTCATTCACATGTTGTGCCAGGTTGGAGAATTATGCCAGTCCCTAATATCTCCATTTGTGTTTTATAGAAACAAGAATGTTGTATGGATATGATGAGAAAATATATAGGCTATTTTATTTAAAAAAAAATAACGTATTAAATGTTAATGTTATTAGATTCAAATTAATAGATATGAACTTGGTGTTTGTTTTTTATTTATATCCAGAGCTACAGGTGCTTGGAAGAGTCTTTCGAGGGGAAGCTAAAAAATGTTACAAACAGGATGTGCTGCATGGCTGTGTCCTTTACATTTCATGGCCGTTGAGAATCTCCTTCATGATACAAATTTGTTTACCACTTACTTTGAAGAGTGCATAGTTCGAGTGTAACATTCCAACAGTGCCTCGTTGTGCAGCCATGTGGATAGATCTGTTCATTGTGTGTGTGTGTGTGTGTGTGTATGTTCAAACTCAAGGGATAGGGAGTGGATAAGGGTGCAACTCTTCAAACTCACATGCACACGCACACATATTGGGAACAGTAAGTACAGCTGGCCAGGAAAAACAACAGGGGAGAGGGAGGGACTTTCAGGAAGAGAGGGAAACTGAAGGAGAACAACCTCAACCAGACAGGATCTCATTCCCACAGTTTTCTCTCTCTCTCTCTCTCTGTCTCTTTCTCTTTCTTTTCCTAAGTGATAAAAGTAAGAAAACATTACAGCGTCCCTGCATCACAGAATGTAAAAAAGTGTTACACCACGTCACACAGTGAACAGTCACAGAAGACACTATCGCTGTTTTTGAAATGTTTGTTTACAGTAGTGTCATCTGTGCAAATTATCATAGCTAATTTTAATTTCCAAAATACTGCTACAATTACGCTCTTGTCATGACAAAATCACCCCCCCCCCCTGCTTTATCATTACCATAATGCAAAAAAATTATCCAATACTTTTCACTTTAATGCAAATAAGTAATTATTATTGTTTTAAATTTGTAAATATTAAATCATTGAAATGTGTTATTATTACTTCTTAATATGCCAAAAAGATTTTATTTAATATTCATATTATAAGTAAACACCAGCCTGACATGACAACACTTGCTCAACCAATAGTGTGAGTTTGGGGCGGGACAATCTGTTTGTTGACCTATGGCACACAGAGGCAGTGTTTGAGAGAATTTGCAGTTCAATTTGGTGAGGTACTGAAAATACACACTTCAGTTTAAATTGTTAATCATTTATATCGTTGTAGTTTCTCTTTGCGGCCTTTGATTAATATTAATATTAATAAAATAAAATAAAAATACTTTTAAGGTACTTTTACAGTAAAAATACTTTTCTGCAACGAGTCACCATTGAGAAAAACTTAAATGACAAAAAACTTAAGTTAACAATACCCTTTGTTTTATAAAGCGCCTTTAAAATCAGCTTCTCAATCTACAACGTTCTCATCCCAAGGCGTAATATAATGACGCTTTTGCCAAAGCGTCTATATCGAACGCGCATGGAACCCTTTAGCGTCAATATAACACGCAGAGAGATGGGTAGGTTTAGGTATGGTGTAGGGTTAGGGTTAGACCGCTAGGAGGCGCCTTCTGACCCATATATTTCGGCGTCTCATATTGACGCTAAAGGGTGCCATGCGCGTTCGATATAGACGCTTTGGCAAAAGCGCCATTATATTACGCCTTGGGATGAGAACGGGCTGCAATCTATCTATATAATTTTATTTTGGCGTGAAGATTGAGCTTAACATATTTTTTTGAAATTGTCTCATTTGAAAAAAAGATAAAACTTCTAATATAATAAACATAATAAACATACGGTTTCTACAGTGAGCTCTTTGCTTTTCACGTAGACTTTGAAATCTTGTCCTCTCATCAAGACAAACAGTCTGGTGGCCTTATGTGGGCCTCAGCACGATCACAGAAGCTGTGAGAGCGTCTACGGTAGGGCGCTCCTGCCAGCCGAGTCACCACAAAAACAAACAATCTCCTGAGATGGCCTCAACCTTACCCAGAAGAAAAACAGCAGATGACCTCACATGGCAGAGAATGCCTTTTCCCTTTTCACTTATTCAGCCGCAGCACTTGGTGTCCGCTGTAACATAAAGCAATGCTAATGGCTTTGTTATGGCAATGTGCTACTTCATTAATAAAAGGTTGTGCTGATAAAGGTATGTTAGCTTATTCTGGTGTCCTCTGAATGTTTTTGAAAAGGCTTGTTAAAAAATCCCCGCCTTGAGAGCTGGAAATGGGGCCAAAGTGGTAAACACAGCTGTGACGGACCTCTATTGTCTCAGCTACAAGGCTTCACAAGAAGCACGGAAAAAAAGAAAACACTAACACTAACTGGAGTGTCATCGTAATGCAAGATAATACTTGTTACAGTTAAAAAGATTTGATTGCAAAGTTTCTAGAAAAAAAGGACGTTGAACTTGTTTTAGGAAGTGCAGTTTCCAGGTGGTGGTTATCACAATATGCCCGTACGGTTGTCAAACACTCCCTTTCCTGTCTTCCCTTTCTGTTTTCTGCTTCACTAAAGTCTGCCTGGTTCTCGATCTAGGAAGACCCCGGGCATCAATCAGTGTGTGACCTGATTTTGGATGACAAAAGACTCAGAAACACACACACACACACACACACACGATGAGATAAAGAGCTTGGATCATCTCAATGTTCCAGACAGACTGTTTTGCTGTGTGTCTACGTCCAAGACCAAAATCAGCACAGCAGAGATTATGCTCACTAAATATCCCTCCACATCCTCGCAGCATGGCTAAACTGCTTATAATATTAGCAAATCATTTATAATTGTTAGTATAATATATGGTGTTTTGGCATTAACATATTGCGCCGTCTACACAGTTTGCTGCCACATATAAGTTCAAAAATATTTCCTATTTAGGGTTCAAGAGTTGAGTTATATGGTTAGTTCTGTTAAAGTCCCCATGAAATCAAAATATAAAGGGGACCTATTATGCAAAATTTACTTTTACATGGTGTTTACATAAATGTGTGTTGGCAGTGTGTGTACACAACCACCCTATAATAAAAATCCATCCACTCCTTTTTTTTAATCCCCATAAATCATAAGCTTTGATCAAAAACATAAGTGTTTTTGTGTAATTCCCTGTGTATGTTGATGATAATGAAAGGGAGAGAGAGAGTTTATGGATAAGACTTTAATGTGCACTACTTTTATTCAACTCTTACAGTGATTTTCTGGAGTAAAACTTACTTCATAAAACTCATCAATAAGGTTTTGGCCATCATTCAGACAGGTTCCGCTACAGCAGGATAATTCTAATTGTTGATATAAGCAAGATGACAACACAAGTTATAACCGTAATTAAACTAAACGATACCTGTTCTTACCACCATGCAGCATATCCTCTGGCTCTAGGCATCATGGTCCAACGGTTCAAACTGAACACATGCAGCTACTGACAGTTTCTGACATTTTCAGTGCGTGAGATTGTCCTGTTTTGTTGCCAGTATGAGCTCTTGAAATGAGTGTGTGTCCCATTTAAAGGGACACATAAAAATGTGGCAAGAGTGTAATTTTAAAGGGTTAGTTCACCCATAAATGAAAATTCTGTCAGTAATTACTCACCCTCATGTTGTTCCAACCCCGAAAGACTTTCGTTCATCTTCGGATCACGAATTCAGATATTTTTGATTAAATCTGAGAGCTGGATCACTCCTCCCTAGGCTTTCTAAGGTATTGAAACTTGTTCCCCTGAAATGTTATTAAAGACATCGTTAAAATAGTCCAAGTGACTACAGTGGCTCTATCTTAAGTTTATCTAGCGACGAGAATACTTTTTGTGTGCAAAAAAACTAAAATATTGACTTTATTCAACTATTCCTTTCCTTCTCGGTCGGCCTCGAGATAGTTCTCGTAGTAAAACTGCGTATCGCTTCTGTGGTGGACGTCACACGCATCACACACCAACCAGCGTCAGCCAATAGGGACCGTACGTGTGACGTAGCCCTACGCTATCACACTCGTTAACGGACTAGAGGCCAACAGAGATGGAAACGAATAGTTGAAATAAAGTCGTTATTTTTGTTTGTTTTTGCGTACAAAAAGTATTTTCGTCACTTGATAAACTTAAGATTGAGCCACTGTAGTCACTTGGACTATTTTAACGATGTCTTTAATAACTTTTCGGGGGGAGCAAGTTTCAATCCCTTAGAAGCGCGTGATCCAGCTCTCAGATTTAATAAAAAATATCTTAATTCGTGTTCCGAAGATGAACGAAAGTCTTACGGGGTTGGAACAACATGAGGGTGAGTAATTACTGACAGAATTTTCATTTTTGGGTGAACTTTAACATGCTATAAAAAAGATATGTATTTTGAGCTAGAACTTCATAAACACACTCTGGGACATCAGAGACTTATTTTACATCTTGTAAAAAGGGGAATAATAGGCTTTAAGTTTTTTAGTGTTCAAATCTTACAGTTTCTCACTTCTGCCAATTCATACTTTGCAGTCACTTGACTACCATGGATACCTGGCGGGCAACAAACGGGTATTTTTAACGTAGAGTAAGGTCTTTCTAGTAGCTATCAAGTCTGTTAGCGAGCTAGCTGCATAACTATGGACTGGATTAACTCCAAGGTAGCTAAATTGTGTAAAGCAGACAAGGTTTTTTTAAGATAATCGAGCAGTAATAATTCCTCCGTAAATAATCTAGCTCTACTGCTGGGTCATCTCTGGTTCTCATTGAAAACCATATCACAAAACTCAAAACAACCTATCACACACTTTTGTTGTTGTTAGCAAAATACGACAGACTGTGTGCGTTCACACCGCCACCGGAGAGAGCATCAAAGTGCTCGGAAGTCATTCATTTTCAATGAATTTTGCCGCTCTCGCCGGCGGCGGTGTTGACTGGTGGCATTGATTGACGAAACTACAGGGTAGCTTAAAGACACGATTAATTACATGATCATACACCCATTGTATTCAAACAAATGTTGAAATTACCTTTGATGGAGTGATGGAATGATTACTGCACAGACGTATACTGTGAAGGTTTCTTATCTCATATGGTTAGTGCAACCAATCGCACAACAACTATCTAGCATGTCGTTTACACCTCAAAACACCAACTTTTGTTTAGTAAAACTGACGACGTCCTGCAAGATCCTTGATTAGTTTACTGGGTTTCGTTGCTGGAGACCGACGTTCTCGCCCGCCAGCCAGTACTTGTGACGTCACGTGCAAAGTATGAATATGGATCAATGATTTTGTTGACATCACTGCACTTTAACTTCTCATCAGATTTTCTGTCCAATCAAATAGGATTCAGACATTGTAAATATTGCCATTGGGATGGATGAAGTCTGCTTACACTTCACAGGGCCTTTAAGGTGAAGCTTCCTCTTGGGTCCTTAAAGCAGCAGTACATAGATGGCTCTCTAAAGAAACTAAGGAGCTGCATTTTTACATCTTCTGATGAAAAGGTGACTGGCGCTTGTCTCTGGGAAACTTTTGCAAACTTCTGTTGGTATGGTGTTTAAGTTGGTTGCTAGGGCATGGCTTAGCAGTTAGGATCCCAGCTAACAATTTATGGTTCCAGAACATTCTGTGAAAGTTAGTTTTTGGTTGAGGGAACATTCCCTTAAGGTTTTGTTAGGTTTTGGTTCCCATGGAAAGTTTTCTTAACGTTCAGGGAACATTATAACCCTGAAGGAACATTCCCTAAACGTTAGTTTTTGGTTTGGTTCAAACTAACCTTTAGAGAACCATAAACTAAACGTTCTGTGTTAGTGGGGATGTTGTTAGACGTTTGTAGGCTTTTGCTAAGGTGTTCTGGGAGTTTGTTAGAGTGTTGTTTTGAGTGGTTAAGCTACTGGTATTATATTTGTGGTCGTCAATAAGGGGTTGCTGGAGTTATGGGTGGTTCATAAGTTGTTGCTGGTGTTGCTTTTTGTTGAAAGGATGTTCTGGTTCATTATTAGGGAGGTCTTAGTGGTTGTTAGTCTGTGGATAGACAGTTAGTAGGGTGTTTTGGGCATTACTAACTGGTTGGGTATACAGGACAAAAGATCCTACCCCCCAAAATATCCATAACATTCTGGTCCCTAGAGCTGCACGATCAATCATTAAAAGATCACAATCTCGATTCAAACACCCACATGATCTTATTCCTCCTAAATGACAGCGATTCTCCTGTGTTTATAAAACCTTTGACAGAATCACACCGGAACATCCCGATCTGCGTCGGCGCTGCCGCTGAGCCAGAGCGAGCAGTTATCATGCATGAAACAGCTTTCAACCACACAGTATCATTATTTATGTGTTAAAACAATTCAGATCATCACAAAAGTACTGGGATAAAAGTTTGAAAGCAAACACTGATGTTTCCGTTCAAAATAGAGCAAATCACCTTTAAAAAAAAAAAATTATTGTCTCAATTACATCAGTTACAAAGTGACTGTTAACAAATGTATTTGTCATTGAATCGTACATTAAAGAGATTCGTTCAAAAGGGCTAATTCATCCAGTAATGAAGCAAATAAAGTATTTATGAGTGAGTCGTTGAATAATTCATTCAAATCGATTTCAAAAAAATAATTAACTCAGATTAATGAAACATTTTAAATAGACTCCAGCATTTTATTGCATGTTATTTTGTTTAGTTGTCTAGAATCATGGGAGAATCGGGATCTCTGTTTGAAACAACAATTCTCAATTTATCCAGAATCTTTATCTTCTTTAATGTATGTAAGGCTATGTTATATTTTTTTAATATGAAAATTGTAAATCAGATAGCTTAGAAAAGTTGCCCACTTCTTTACATGCTGGGAAAAATTATGAGCTGAAGTTTAATACTTGTAGTAATAATAATAGCAATAGTAATACCGCCTCTGCACCATGAATGTGCCTCAGGATCTAAAACCTGTTATTGCCTCCATCTTGTGCGTTTCTTTCAGTCTAAACAGTGTAATTGCCTCTGCCCCTGGGATTAAAACTCGTAATCCTCCACTAGCTTCTGTTGGGGGAGACTCACCTTGTGGGCGGGTATGGGGGCTTTCATTAATCTTCTTTACATCAGATCCCTTTAGTATCTGCACACAGATCAGCTTTTCCCTTCTCAGTCACAGACATATCCATTCTACTCAGATGACAAAAGAAAAAACACAAAAACAGCCCTAATCATGGGGGATTTGATTGATATTCCACACCACTAAACATGCAATCTCTCAGATGATGTTGTTAATAGAAGTTGATGTAAGTTGGGCTTATAATAAACTTCTGAGAATTATGATCTTCATTGCTTTTTGCTGTTGCCCTTCGTGCCTCTCTCTCTCTCTCTCTCTCTCTCTCTCTCTCTTCAATATGTGTGTAAGTGTGCCTTCCAAGCACTGTGATGGATGGACAATGCAGTTCTTCATCCTCAGCAGAGTTTGAGGGCCACCAGCTGTCCCTCCCCTCCATCAAGCATCTAGATTCAGAAGATCAGATGTCAGAGGAATTCCCCTGAGCTCGGAGGCCTCTGTCTAACGGTGTAGAGCCCTCATCTGCGGTGTCTTGCAGGCATGCAGATCCACATTGATTGAATTTGAATGCAATCTAGAATATCAGTCAGATTGTGTACACGCTTGTTTGTGTTTATACACCATTGCTAGATGCTTTAGGGCAGTGGTTCTCATAAATGGATTGCAGGTCTGTTCTGATTGGGTTGCAGACAGCGAGTCTGCAGTATAAATACTTTTCAGGGGCATTTATGAAGCCATTTTCTAACCATAAACCCAGAATGATGAACATTGTAATACTTCAAATGAAAATTCGTTGTGTCAGTACACGATTTGTTTAATGTTTTCATCTCTTATGCTCTCCAAGGCAGCATTTATTTGAGAAAAAATACAGTAAAAACTGAACATATTAGTAAAATATATATCAATTTAAAAGAACAGTTCTCTATTGTAATATATTTGAAAATGTAATTTATTCCTGTGATCAATGCTGAATTTTACGCATCATTACTCCAGTCTTCAGTGTCACATGATCCTTCAGAAATCATTCTAATAAGATGATTTGATACTTAATAAACATTTATGATTATTATTAATGTTGAAAACGATTGTGCTGCTTAATATTTTTTTGTAGAAACCGTGGTATTTTTTCCCAGGGTTTTTTGATGATAGTTCAGAAGAACAGCGTTTATTTGAAATAGATTTCTTTTGTAACAATGTAAAAATCTTTACAATCGCTTGCTGTGTCCTTGCTGAATAAAAGTTTTTCGTTTTTATTTTTTTTATTGCTTCCCTTGCAACAATGATAGTTTGTGTCAACCACAAAGCATTTTATTCTGTGAATTATTGGATGCCAAGAGCATGAAACCATTGAAATGCAAGAAATCCTCAACTCAACAAGTCTGTTTAGTTTTTCAAAGAGTATTGAATGTATAATGTAGGAGGTTTAAGTGTATGTTGATGTTTAATGTATGTAAACACACTGTTATGCAAGAAAAATGTCAGACTTGTCTGACAATAAAGTATTAAGTATTATAAAAAACTGTAAATTGCTGTTGCATTTAGAAAAATTCATACATTTTAAAAAAAACTATTCAGTCAATGTCATTTTTGCAAGGTGTTTATTACGGAATTTGAATGTGACAGCTTTAGGGAAACCATATATTAAGTGACAACTGTTTACATTTCCTCTTTAAATGTACATCAAAGAAAACATATCATTATTATTAGCAGGAGCATTTTAAGTCTGGTTTCAATTGTTTTGCCATTGCACAGTCCCAGACTTTTTCCAGAGTCCTGCTGTCTACGTACACTCCGGATACGGCCTGTCTCATGGCAGTCAGAGCTGAAAAAAGTGGATTGTTATGCAATCTGGTGTCAGCCTACACCATGATCCACGAATGAAGTATGCATGTAGCCCAGTTACTCGGTCCAACGCTGGCTTTTTCCATCCGCTACATATTGGAATAATTAGGAGTGTTTGGAGGGCCGACACTGATCTGTCAAATCAAAACTTGTGGGTTTTGGAGCAGTCTCAGGGACACTGCATTTTTGATAATCGCTGAAAAAGCTTCTTGGGAAGAAAAATGTGCATTGAACTACTTAATATAATGTACTCTTCCTTCTCGTTATGCAACCATTTCAGGCTCAATAATGTGTTTGAAAGAACTATATTTGCTCTTAAAGGGTTAGTTCATCCAAAAATGAAAATTCTGTCAGTAATTACTCACCCTCATGTTGTTCCAACCCCGTAAGACTTTCGTTCATCTTCGGAACACGAATTAAGATATTTTGTATTAAATCTGAGAGCTGGATCACTCCTCCATAGGCTTCTGAGGGATTGAAACTTGTTCCCCCGACATGTTATTAAAGACATCGTTAAAATAGTCCAAGTGACTACAGTGGCTGAATCTTAAGTTTATCAAGCGACCAGAATACTTTTTGTGCGCAAAAAAACGAAAATATCTACATTATTCAACTATTCATTTCCTTCTCGGTCGGCCTCTAGTCCGTTAACGTATGTGTGATAGCGTAGGGCTACGTCACACGTACGGTCCCTATTGGCCGACGCTGGTCATGCGTGTGATGCGTGTGACGTACACCACAGAAGCGATACGCAGTTTAACTACGAGAACTATCTCGAGGCCGACCGAGAAGGAAAGGAATAGTTGAATAAAGTCGATATTTTTGTTTGTTTTGCGCACAAAAAGTATTCTCGTCGCTTGATAAACTTAAGATTGAGCCACTGTAGTCACTTGGACTATTTTAACAATGTCTTTAATAACTTTTCGGGAGAACAAGTTTCAATCCCTTAGAAGCCTATGGAGGAGTGATCCAGCTCTCAGATTTAATCAAAAATATCTTCATTTGTGTTCCGAAGATGAACGAAAGTCTTACGGGGTTGGAACAACATGAGGGTGAGTAATTACTGACAGAATTTTCATTTTTGGGTGAACTAACCCTTTAAGTCTTAGTGTTATTTAGTGTAAATATTCTCATTACATCAAAGGTGTCATGAGTTTTTTTTTTATATATATGTTTTTAAATGTTTCCTGAGGTCCACTTATAATGCTAATAAAGTTTTTTGCACAAACATTTTTTATAATATATATATATATATATATATATATACAGTGAAGAAAATAAGTATTTGAACACCCTGCTATTTTGCAAGTTCTCCCACTTAGAAATCATGGAGGGGTCTGAAATTGTCATCGTAGGTGTATGTCCACTGTGAGAGATATAATCTAAAAAGAAAAAATTCAGAAATCACAATGTATGATTTTTTAACTATTTATTTGTAAGATACAGCTGCAAATAAGTATTTGAACATCTGAGAAAATCAATGTTAATATTTGGTACAGTAGCCTTTGTTTGCAATTACAGAGGTCAAACGTTTCCTGTAGTTTTTCACCAGGTTTGCACACACTGCAGAAGGGATTTTGGCCCACTCCTCCACACAGATCTTCTCTAGATCAGTCAGGTTTCTGGGCTGTCGCTGAGAAACACGGAGTTTGAGCTCCCTCCAAAGATTCACTATTGGGTTTAGGTCTGGAGACTGGCTAGGCCACGCCAGAACCTTGATATGCTTCTTACAGAGCCACTCCTTGGTTATCCTGGCTGTGTGCTTCGGGTCATTGTCATGTTGGAAGACCCAGCCTCGACCCATCTTCAATGCTCTAACTGAGGGAAGGAGGTTGTTCCCCAAAATCTCGCAATACATGGCCCCGGTCATCCTCTCCTTAATACAGTGCAGTCGCTCTGTCCCATGTGCAGAAAAACACCCCCAAAGCATGATGCTACCACCCCCATGCTTCACAGTAGGGATGGTGTTCTTGGGATGGTACTCATCATTCTTCTTCCTCCAAACACGGTTAGTGGAATTATGATCAAAAAGTTCTATTTTGGTCTCATCTGAACGCATGACTTTCTCCCATGACTCCTCTGGATCATCCAAATGGTCATTGGCAAACTTAAGACGGGCCTTGACATGTGCTGGTTTAAGCAGGGGAACCTTCCGTGCCATGCATGATTTTAAACCATGACGTCTTAGTGTATTACCAACAGTAACCTTGGAAACGGTGGTCCCAGCTCTTTTCAGGTCATTGACCAGCTCCTCCCGTGTAGTTCTGGGCTGATTTCTCACCTTTCTTAGGATCATTGAGACCCCACGAGGTGAGATCTTGCATGGAGCCCCAGTCCGAGGGAGATTGACAGTCATGTTTAGCTTCTTCCATTTTCTAATGATTGCTCCAACAGTGGGCCTTTTGTTCACCAAGCTGCTTGGCAATTTCCCCGTAGCCCTTTCCAGCCTTGTGGAGGTGTACAATTTTGTCTCTAGTGTCTTTGGACAGCTCCTTGGTCTTGGCCATGTTAGTAGTTGGATTCTTACTGATTGTATGGGGTGGACAGGTGTCTTTATGCAGCTAACGACCTCAAACAGGTGCATCTAATTTAGGATAATAAATGGAGTGGAGGTGGACATTTTAAAGGCAGACTAACAGGTCTTTGAGGGTCAGAATTCTAGCTGATAGACAGGTGTTCAAATACTTATTTGCAGCTGTATCTTACAAATAAATAGTTAAAAAATCATACATTGTGATTTCTGGATTTTTTTTTTTTAGATTATGTCTCTCAAAGTGGACATGCACATACGATGACAATTTCAGACCCCTCCATGATTTCTAAGTGGGAGAACTTGCAAAATAGCAGGGTGTTCAAATACTTATTTTCTTCACTGTATATATATATATATATTGTCATGCAATACAAAAAGTGTGGAACAATCATTGCACTTAAGTAGGTATTTGATGCCTCAATGGTAACAGAGTTTATTATATGTCTGAAATTTATAAGATTCAATTTCAGTACATTACTCAGTTTTTTAACATATTTTTTAAAGGTAAGAGTTGGGTCCAGGCCAGGGTAACACCCAAATACTTGATTTCGTCCACAATTTTAATTGTATGCACATTTACTAAGACCTCAGGACATTTCTTAAATTTGTTCTTTCACTCTTCGAGATGTCCTGTTGTCCATCGGAAGTCTATCAGAAACTGAACAAGCATCTGTATACTGTATCCAGTGTAGACAGCTCAGTTATTATAATGGCTCTAACTTGTGTAGCTGAGAATATGTTTGACTGAACACATACGGATTTTTTCCCCTGACGTAGCAGCTGTTCTCCGCCCACCACAGCCACATTAATGGCAGTAAACACATGGCCAGAACACACTGCTCTATATCACAGGATACAGACCTGGCTTGTGTTCGTTCCGAACAATTACGGACATTCAAACTTAAGTGAATCAGTCAACAGTTTGTCTAAACTGCTTCAGTGCTGACCTATCGTTCTCTTCCCCTTCATTTGGATCTGGGCCACGTCACTGGCACACAAAAACAACAGGTTTTTAAAGCTTTGGCAATAACAAACATGTTTCCCTGTACGCTATTTATAAGGGTGTTAAGATGATTCAGTAGTGCAACAGAAACAACAGAACTGTTATGTTTTTTCATGTTAAAGAACAAGGCATAACCCAGTCAGAGGGGAACAGAAAGCCATTATTGTTATTAGTGTAAGGCAACCGTTGGACGTGAGTCAGAAATCAACCAGGAAAGGAGGAAATATGTCCCAGATAGTTCAAATGTGGGAGAAAAATGCTCCCTTAATAAATTCATCCTTTTTTAATGTGTTATCTAACATTTGCTTTTCTTGGCGTATCTGGGTATGGCTGGGTTTATTGTTTTGGGTTTATACAGCCACACAATCTGCATTCACTGTCTATGTTGCCTTACAAAAATGAAACTGTGACGGTATCAATTGGTAATATCATGGTCACAACTTTTTACTCATGGAAATGTTGCAATAACGTTTTATCCTATGCATTTAACCCTTTCATGCATGAACTATCACATTACTTTTTGATGTAACGAGTAAAGTAACGTTCTTCTCTTTGCAGGTACCATAATGCACCATAATGCACTACGGCCCACAGAGGTTGATGTGCAACTGTGCAATCAAAATGCATGCACACGCAAGAAAGGACTTTTTGAATAGGCCTAGCAGTCTACTGTAGTGACCTTTATGTGTGAAAGGGTTAATACAAAGATTTCAATTCATTTGAAATTAACAGTCAATTAGCTGATTCGGTTGAAGTATAAATTAAAAGGACACATTGTGTGTATGTTTTTGTATGGTTAAAAAAAAAAAAAAATCCAGGGGCAAATACTGGAATTCCAGGGGGAAATTGTTTTCCCACACTAATCTGACCATAAAACAGGCCTAAAGGAAAAAATACCATAATCCTGTGAGGGAGATATTATAATCTAACTTTAGATGTGATATGTAAAGGGTAAACAGCAACAGGGGATAATCATTGATTTCAAATGGATTAAGAAAACAGTAAAATAATTAATGCTTTCATTATTAACTCCACAAAGAGACATGCTTAGGAAGCGATGTTATTATAGTCTTAACTCTCACCATAATAAAACAGTGTAAATGGATGTTTTGATGCGGCTCTGGTTATGTTGTGGGATTGCTCCCTCTAGTGGTCATTGTCAAAATTATTAGACTATTTTGACTTCTGCATAGTGCTATGACCAAACTAAAATCAAACACGCCAATAATTTTAAATTTATCTCTATTTTGTTAAACTTATAAATGTATAGTCTATATGCTAATAAGATTCCTATTTTTTTTCATGTAGGCATTTATAAAGATATAATTATAAATTCTGATGTTTATAAATGTATGCATTGTTTGTAAAACATCAAAATAAACAAGTAAAACAGAATGAAAACAGAGTGATAAAATGTGACTCTCGAAAAATGGCTTTACCATGATTATGATTGTTCACCGTATCACTCGAGCTATCATAAATGAACAGATCAATAGCCTATGCCAAAAAGGAACTAAAACAGATTTAGCAGTTTTAAGATTTCACTTCACATGATTTGTTTGAGGAGTCTGGACGATTTCTGAGTTTTCCCTGTGGCGCGAGTAGCAATATGAATATGCATAAAGGGAGGAGTTAACCCGTCACACGCCCGTGACGTTGTTTAGTGGACAGACTTGCAGGTACAGTGATTTAAAGTTAACCATGATTTAAGGTCGCACAATGGACGTACTTTGGGCAATATTAAATCAATAAGACATCACATTTGAACCGCAGTGCTATGAAACATGTGGATTCACATTGCCTTTGAGCAGAGGTTTTTATGGCGCGTTTTTGTGCTGCTCTCTTTGACTGGTGGACAAGCTTTCGGAGGTGAGTGTCAGCAAACTCATTAAATTTATAATATAATATAATATAATATAATATAATATGAGTCATTCATCAACATCACCTTTGTCTAATATAGGCTAATTTTGTTGTGTTTTTTTTCAGTAGGCTAGTTCATACATTTGTATTTTATCTCAGTAGAACTTAATTAAATTTATTTTAATAGGTTTTATTCTGTTCAAATGGAACGATTTTTATTTATTTATGCAAACTGCATGTAAACAACCAGTTATAAACGGCACATTTGGAGGTAGTGACACATAAGCAGTAATTAATACCTCACACAAAGTGACTTCTACACATGTCTGAAATGGGATTAGATATAATCCGATCTGTCCAAGTTCATTTTGTTTGCCTGCAGAATGTGGGAAGCGACCTCTCCCAGTCCAAAGCCAAATGGAGATAGTAATCTGCAATGAAATGCATTTTTAAAACATCTTAACAACACTGATAGAAGGATAAGATAATGTTTTTAAGCGTTTACAAATATTCATGACTTCGTGGGTGTATTTATTCTCTATTGAATATTTGGTAACACTATTTTACTGTGTCCTTGTTACATGTAATTAAATACTGTAGTAGTTACTATAAATTATGCATAATTACCTACATGCAATTAAACCTAAAGTAATTACATGTAGTTAATCGTTATTACTCAGTAATCAAATGTATAATTACACTGTAACACTGACCTTAAAATAAAGTGTAACTGAACATTTCATAGTTATGTAACAAGCACAAATTTTCCAGTGTTTTTAAGCTAACAGTGCATTAGGATGGATGCCACAGACTCTTTCTAAAATAGGTGTTTATTGTTTGCTGCTGCTGTGTGTTTCTCGACTAGTTTATGCAGTAACTTGGACATACTTTTGCTAAATGTTCCTCGGGTGTGGAAAAATCAAATAATTACATTTAATTCCCTGCCTCCTACTAACTTACTATGATTAGCATTTTGAAAAGCATATTCATCTCCAGTCACTGTGCTTATTGACTCCTATTGACCCCTTTGACACAGTGCTCTAGAAATTAAGCTCTTAAAAGGCATTCAGCACATTAAATGCATTAATTGAATTCTGATAACTCATTAGAGGGCAGCAGACACAACAGCACTTAGTCTAAACTGCTTTAGGCACAGCTGTCACAGAGCTGTTCAGGCCGATACAACTCTTAATTTACTCGGGACAAAAGCAGTGTCCGATACATAGTATGTAGGAATAATTCATACACATGAGGACAGACAAAAGTGGATGGGGTTAGGGGGGGAGCAATTGTGTGATACTAATTAATGTGTTATAGCTCTCAAAAAGCAAGGTATGTTTCAATGAAAGATATAAGTTATTTGTATTTGGATTTTGTTTAAGGAATGTGACCTGTGCCCTTACTACAAAGTGCAGAATGTGGAAAAATGTGTAATGTTTATGTATATGCTGTATTAAGCACACACAAATAACTTTTTTATATAATCCTTATTGACGCGAGTTCAAAATGCTTTGCAGCTTCTTTCTACGGAGATGGTTTTGTGCATTTGAAAACAGTTGAGCTGTCCAGTCAGACGTCTTTCCATGTACGGTTCCGAACCTCTGGACCCAGTGGCCTGCTCTTTTTGGCAGCTGGAGAGATGGACTTCCTCTTGATGGGACTGCATTCTGGCAGAGTACAGGTGATTCATTAAATGCATCAAATTCATGTTTCTGAAAAGCGGTCTTCATATACAACACTGTATGTCCACTTTATTGAATCCTGTAATTTGATGTTTTGTTACTCTTAATTGCATATTAATACCCTTATGTTACTCATGCATTTGGTAGAATAGAGTTTAACTTATGTAGATCAATGTGCAAAAGAGAAAGAATGTTTTATTTTAAGAATGCAGTACAATCATTGTCGATCAGTGCAGTTTTTAATTGCTGTAAGAGAATGAGATTAGCTAGGCCTACATAGTGAAATATTGTGATCAGTTTAATAAACAATAAATCAGCTTAACTTTGTTGGAATCTTACAAATTAGTATCCTTCTAAATGAGCTTAAACTTATACCCATTCTTGGCGGTTACATTTATCCGAGTTGTAAAGTACTGCTTAAAACAGATATTTTTGCCCACAGGCAAAAACAAAAGGCAAGTGATTTCTTGTTGCTTCCAGACAGAAAAAGTATTCACCTCTTTTCATGCCTTTTCAAGTCTTTTCATGCTGAGGAATACTGACATGTTGACTCTGTTACCTGTAGTTAATGTAATATGAGTTTCTTAGTAATATTATTTGATACACAAGTGTATATAAACCATAAAGTTATTTAGGAAGACCTCCCGGGACAGGAGAGAAAATGACTGTTACTGTTCCAGTTTAATCCAGTTTGTCAAACCTTGAGAGGAGGTGCATCATTTCAGTCAGTGAAACTTAACACATCGATGGGAGACACAAAATTACCCAACACTGTGAAAATTACTCAGAACCCTGCCTGTTGGTAATAAAGTCTGGGTAATAAATGAACCCAGCTAATTTTAGAGTGAAATAATGAGCTTTTCAAAGATGATTTCCTTCATTTCTGCTAAGATCTTCTGTCCATCTCTGTCAGGTGCGGATTGATCTTGGATCTGGGGAACGGACGGTTCGTTCTGAGAAGGGTATCCTCTTGAATGATCTGACCTGGCATACAGTAGAACTTCAACATGACCATGCCAACATCACGCTGACTGTGGACAAAACCTCTATAACAACTGTTAAAATGCCAGGACCTGATCTTAAACTGGAAGTCCAAGATGGGCTTTTTGTAGGTGGTGTTGGGGATCTGGAAAAACCCTACCTCTCAGCAGATAAAACATCTTCTGGCTTTCGGGGGTGTGTCGATGAGGTTTTGTTCAATGAGCATAACCTTCTATCCTCCCTTAGGCCTTACTCTGGATACAAAATGATTCATGAAGTGTCACTTGGTTGCAGCCCAGAGTTTTCAGCCACTGTAAACAATTCAATAAGTTTTTTCAGCTCCAAAGCATACATGTCGCTGCCAGCATGGGATGTACCCCAAGAGGGTGTATTTGAATGCGAATTGCATACAGTGAATTCAGAGGGGATCCTTTTATACAGCTCTGCAGGCCAAAGTGACTATATTGCCCTGAAGATCCAAAAGGGTCACCTTGTTGCTAGCCTTAAAATAGGTGCAACTGAAACAGTATTGCGTTCCTTGATGGTCGTCAATGATGGGACATGGCACATTTTGCGGCTCTATTTGTCTCCTCTGAATCTTCAGTTTACTCTGGGTTTGGAGATGCACAATTCTAGCTTTGGGATAAATGCCAGTGCGCTACAGTTTACTGGGCCTCTGTACTTAGGTGGGGTTGATATCAGCACTTACACAGAATTCCACAAGAATGGTTTGCTCCCTATGGTAGGCAAGCGAATTGGAGGAGGGTCGTTTAAAGGTTGTCTTCGAAATATCAGAGTTAATTACCAAAGGATGGGCCTTCCAAAAGCGTTGGTCACCAAGGATATTTCTGTTGGTTGTGAACCAGACAAACGGCTTGGACCCAGTACCACAAGTCCATCAATTATTACTATGGATTATGAAAATTTGACAGATGTCCTACCAGATGAGCTGGAGAAGAAAAATGTCCTTTTACTCAAGGATTTGGAGGTTCTTGAAGGTGGACGAGCATCACTTGAGTCTAAACACATAAAGATTAACCTAGAGTTCCGTAAGCTTGGGATCCGACATTCGCAGGTTATGTTTCGCATTGAAGAGCAGCCGGTGCATGGGCAACTCCGACTGGATGTTGACCCTAATCTGGGGGAGAACACCTTCAATATGCTGGACCTCTTGCATCGACGGGTAATGTATGTCCATGGAGGATCTGAGGACCTACATGATTTTTTCATGTTTTCTATCTTCACCAGCAGCAAAAAGGAAATGCCTAGTTATCTCAGAGGGAACCGTCTGCACAGATTTAACATCAGTATCACACCTGTCAATGATGCTCCTGAACTTAGCCTTCCTGAGGGCAGTCTCTTCATTCTGCTGGAGCACTCAAGACGTCGTTTGAGCACAGATGTTCTCAGGGTCATCGACCCTGACACTAACTCCACAGACCTGATGTTCACAGTGCTTGGAAACCTGAATGCTGACTCAGGTTTTCTAGAAATAGAAGAACACCCAGGCCGGGCAGTGACCTCATTTTCCCTAAGCGATCTAGAGCAAGGTAAAGTGAATTATGTCCACAAAGATGTCAAGAACTCCAGAATGGCTATTAGGGTGAGTGATGGGGACAAGGTAAGCAACACTGTGGTATTCAGGATCATCGCTGTTCCCTTAGAGCACAAGATTGCCAATAACACTGGAGTCGAGGTAACCCAAGGTGAAGCAACCTTTATTAGTAACAAACATCTTGCTGTACAAGTGAATGTCCCTAAACAAGCAGTGGATATTCGCTATGACGTCACAGTGCCACCAATCTATGGTGAGCTGCAAAGGCTGCATTCAAGTGGACAGTGGAAGCAAACAGGCACATTCACGCAGAAACTTCTGGAAAAGGAGCGTCTTCGATATCTCAGCACTTTCCATGGTACGCAGCAAAGTAATGTCACTGACAGTTTAAAATGCAAAGTCACAGTCGGTTCAGTCATTACAGATGAGTTGTTGTTTTTGATTAGAGTACGCTGGATACGTTACAGAATAACCAGAAATAAGGTAGCAATAGATGGTGAACACAAAGTCACATTGACACCTCAAGAATTCCATGTTGTCACTAAAGGTGCGAGACTTTCGGAAAACGACCTTCACATTCGTTTGCTGACATTACCAAGGAGAGGACATCTTCTTCTCGTTAATAAGATTTTAAAAAAGAACTCTACTTTTAGCCAAGATGACATTACTAATCGCAAGTTGCAATATGAGCTCTTAGAAAGGCCAAAGGATGATACAAGGGACATGTTTCACTTTCAAGTATTCTCGAAATTTGCCATGTCGGGGATTCATGAGTTCAGAATCAGCATCAAAGCAGATATTCATTACATCATTTTAAGAAATAATGGACTTTCTCTCTTGGAAGGGGAGAGCAAGGTCATTACACAGACAAATCTTTTCTCAGAGACACCCAGCTTAAAAGCAGTACACTACACTGTCACCAGCAGCCCTAAACATGGGACATTGAAGAAAATAAACCTCTCTAATTCCTCTTCCAGCAATGACAGCATAATAGAGTTCACCAATCAGGATATTTTGCAGGAACGCATCATGTATGTCCATGATGATAGTGAAACCACGCATGATGCATTTACATTCCTGGCCTCTTTTGGCTCTCTGAAAAGTAAAACCCCAGGCACGGAGGGCACATTTAATATTTCCATCCAGTTGCTCAATGACGAGAAACCCGTCCGTGTTGTGGATAAAGTTTTCCATGTGGTGCGTGACAGCCAGCGGTTACTTACACTGGAAGATTTGTGCTACCATGATGCTGACACAGACTTTGAGGATGAAGATTTGCTTTATACCAGACGAAAGATCCCAATGGGTGAGTTAGTCCTGGCAAATGACACCACACACAAGCTTTATCAATTCCATCAGAAGGACTTAGAAGAGAAGAGAGTGCTGTTCATTCACAAAGGGGTGAGTTTAGGCCGCTGTGTCCTCTTCATATCAGATGGCAAGCACTACACATCAACACTACTTGAAGTGTCGGCCCAGGATCCATATGTTAAGGTGGCCAACAACACAGGTATTTTGGTCCAGAAAGGCCACGTGGCCATCTTAACAGTTGCTAATTTAAGTATTTCCACTAATATGGATGTCAGGCATGATGAAGAAGTGGTCTTTGAGGTTTTTCTACCACCAAGCCATGGGACTCTTCAATGTAATGGTATTAAGGCAGATACTTTCACACAACATGACTTGAAGATGGGTCATGTAATGTATCATCATGATGACAGCGAAACACTGGAGGACTTTTTTAACTTCACCAGTAAAGTGAAAAGCCTGCATCTGGATGTGAGTGTCGCAGTTAGGGTGTACCTTGAGAGTCATCAGCAGCCCCCAAAGGTCATTCACAATAACCCAATCTTGGTGGAGGAAGTAAAACCTGTCAAAATCAACAAAGACGTTCTCCAGGTGAGTTTTGCTTTATTAAAGTCATTTTCAGACAACTTGGTTATGAATACAGACTATTTGACATTCTTATTTGGTCTGTTTCAGGTTATTCATGAGGATAACAAACCTTATGAGATTGTGTATACAGTGAAGTTGGCACCCGCTCATGGTTTTCTGCGGATATCTATGGTAGAAGAAGATCATTACCATGGCAGTAAGGAGAATCCCATCGAAAGCTTTTCACAGGATGATATCAATAAAGAGCATATTCAGTATGTTCAAACAGACCATGGATATATTAATGACTCTTTCTCACTTGACGTAACCAACGGCGTTCTAACAATCTATGATCTTGTAGTCGTTGTGGATATTATCCCCTTCCACATCCCTCTAGAGGTGTCCAATATGACCCTGTTAGAGGGTTTTTCTAAAGCTCTCAATCAGGACATCATCAAAGTTGTTAACCCACACTTTCATGGACTCCAAATCTTCTATCTTGTAACCGAGGGGCCTCATCATGGCCGGATTGAACACTCAAGGATCCCTGGTGTTCCCATTCCTTCTTTCACAAGGGCTCAAGTGAGTTCTTTTCACTCTCTCCACTTGTTTACTTTGTCTCTCTTTACTCCCATTAGGCAATCGTTTTAAAATATGTTGTAAACAGCACTGTTTAAGAAAATATATCTTTCAAACGTAAAGATTTTGTACATGTACTAATCTTTATTATAAATATTGTTAAAGAACTGCATTGTGTACTTTTTTTTTCTTTGCCACAGGCTGAACAGGGGTTCATATTCTATGTCCATGACGGAAGTGAGACCATGGCTGATAATTTTACAGTCGTGGCCAATGATACAGATATCCGGAAGCAAAGCTTGCCTTTTGTGATTCATGTCAATGTAACACCCATAAATGATGAACCTCCAGTTATAACTGTCAACAGGATCCTCAAGGTGAGTTTTCCCCCTGAAACTAATTTGTACTAATTCTACACTACAAAGATAACTGTATTGCACTTACTAACCATCTATTTGTTTAGTCAATTGTTTAGTTAAATGGTTTAATTAAATTATATGAAACAAAAATAAAAATAAAACACACACACAAAGTAAACCATGACTTTAACGTGGGTGATCTCCTTCCCACAGACCTGACAAATGTGTGCATTATCTAATATCTGACTAATGTCGGCATCTTTTTCTATTTCCATCATTGAAAGATTATTTAAAGAACATTGGTTAAAGCAGCATAAACTGTGAGGAGGACTAATCTTCAGATGCCCACTTTCACCAGCAGGAGGCTCAGTAAACACATTTTAAAATGGCTTCTGCTGTAAAATAAATAAATACTGTTTCTAGTGAAAAATGTTAAACCTCACTTCACAAAATATGACCAAAACTGACAGCATCGTGTTTATGTTATTAGGTGTGGGAAGGTTCTGTGACAGAGATAACCACTGAAGACCTCAGTGCTGAGGATCCAGATTCTCCTCCTGAGAGCCTAGAGTTCATCATCACTCCACCTAGTAATGGGCATCTAGCCCTGAAGAGCGCCCCCTCCAGGCCTGTTCTGAACTTCACCCAAGAGGATATCAATCGTGGCCAGCTGGTCTTTGTACATAGCGGTTAGTTTACATTTTAAAGTGCCTTTCAGAACTGCCCATTAGATTTGATAAGCCATTTTGCTTGATCTCTTTTGCTTGAATAAGTTTGTGGTATTTATGTTTCAACAGGTGCATTGTCAGGAGGATTTCACTTTCAAGTCAATGATGGAGTGAACTTTGCTCCAAGGAAAATCTTCAGTGTCACAGCCCAATATCTGGTCATCAGCTTAGAGAAAAATCAAGAACTTAAAGTTTTCCCAGGTTAATTTTTAAAGTGCTTTAAAGAACCCAATATCCGCATTTCTTCTTTCTTGTCGCTTTCTTCAACTTAAACTCAAGTGTCATTTTATACCAGTGCAAATTGTGGTTACACTTTTTAGTAGGAAGAGGTTAGTTAGGGTGTCTTTCACATAAAGAGATAACCTAAGGACATTATCCTGTAGCAGACTGCAGCAGCTGGACTGTGTTGTGTGAAGCTCAGACTAGCCTGTTCATTGAAACAGTAATGGTGCCGTTTTCTGTATGATGTAAAGGATTTATTCCATGTATCCTTTCCACAGGTTCTTCAAAGTTAATTTCTGAAGATAAGCTGCTGATAATCACAAATGACTATGATGATATTTATGGGAATCGCACCATCACCTACACCGTGACCTCACCTCCAAAATTTGGAAGCCTAATGTGGAAACGAGCAGAAAATTCCACACAAGAAATCTCCTCCTTCACCCAAAACATGGTATTTATTAAATCTGCCTCTGAGTTTTGTTGAAATGTGTACGTCTTTTAAAAAATATGATAGGCGCATCGCTAAGATTTGAGCAAGTGTATTCTGCTAAGATTTGACATTTCAGGGATCAGCAAATGCTCTATTACAGATGTCATCCTGCATGCTTTTGTCAAAATTAAATTTCATGTAACACTATTCGAGCATAACATAAAATTCAGACAAAAATTGTATTGTGGTATTGCAACATGGGCAAAAAATTTTTGTCATCACAATGTTTGTACGGGCTGTAAGAAATGTGCATGTTAGCCGAGACAACCATTCGAGTGAAATTCAAAACATTTATTTAAAATATGGCTCTTCAAAATAATTAGCATATCTAAATATTTAAAATGTAAATATTAACATAGTTAAGAAGAAAATAACACAAATATGTGATAAATATGTGAAATGTGATATTAAATAGCATTTATGTGATCATTCGGTCACACTTTAGATTAGGGTCCAATTCTCACTATTAACTAACTATAAACTATGACTTTTGCCCTAATTACTGCTAATTAATAGTTAGTAAGGTAGTTGTTAAGTTTAGGTATTGGGCAGGGTTAAGGGATGTAGAATATCGTCATGCAGAATAAGGCATTAATATGTGCGTTATAAGTAGTAATAAACAGCCAATATCTTATGTAATATGCAAGTAATATTATCAAGTAATATGCATGATAATTAGCAACTCGTTAATAGTGAGAATTGGACCCTAAACTAAAGTGTAACAGATCATTCTAACTTATAAATAAGCTTAATCACCTGTTATTTTAGGTGAAAGAACGTGCTGTGCTGTATGCACAGAGTAAACCTGTTGCCTGGACCGCTACAGATTCCTTCACCTTCACTGCATCATGCCCCCCAGCATCCCTCCATGCTCACACCTTTAATATCCACATCTCTTATGAAAATATTGGCCCGGAGCATAGGAGTGCACTCTTTACAAATACTGGTAATTCTTTCTGACTTCTCGTGATGTTTATTTAATAAACAAATTGAACACAATTATTATAGTACCTCTACACTAACAACTTTATATTCATTATTCAGGGGCTGTTGTCGCTGAGGGTAGCAGTGTTCTCATAGATAAATCAAAATTGGATGCCTCCAACCTTTTGGGAAAGTTAGAAGAAGAGGAACGTAATTTCTATGAGGTCTGGTACGAAATCACCTCTCCACCGCTCCACGGTACAATTGTTGTAGGTGAAAAGAACCTGACACATGAAAGACCAAAGTTCTCCCAATTCAACCTCCACAAGCATGGAGTTATTTATGTACATGATGACTCTGAGACCACTCATGATAACTTCACTTTTGACGTGTGGCTAAACCCCAAAGGAAAGCTTGCTCAACGACCCCAGAATGCAGACTATATAGTATCAGGAATATTTAATATTACTGTGACCCCTGTTAACGACCGGCCTCCTGTGCTCAAGACGGGATCCCCTAGACTTAAAGTGGTCAAAGGGGACACTGTGACCTTGGACACTGAGAACCTTTATGTGGAGGACCAAGACACTCCACCTGAGGAGATTATTTATACGGTAATCAGCAAGCCCAAAAATGGCTTCCTTGCTTTGGACGGTCAACTCAGTAAGTCTGCTATCACTTTTACCCAGGCTGATGTAAATCAAGGAAGGGTGCACTTTGTACAAAATGGGGAACCCTCATCAGGGGTCATCTACTTCAGTATAACTGATGGTTTCCACAGACCACTCTACAAGCTCTTTAGTGTAGAGGTAGAGAATATCACCATCAGTGTGGTCAACAACACCGGACTGACTCTGCTGCAAGGTCAGACCACAGTGACTCTGACATTCGAACATCTGGCTGCAGTGACCAATGAGAAAGATGCATCCATTAAGTATTTAGTTACAGGCCCACCAAGTCATGGGTGTGTCATGGTTATGGAAGAGCCAGTCACACACTTTGACCAAGAGGACCTTCACACTGGCAGATTATTTTACAATATGACTGACCTGTCGTCCTCTCAAGACAGCTTTGAGTTCACAGTCTTCACATCCGAGAGTAACCTGACCAACCAGGTGGTAAACATCACAGTCAGGCCACTGATCCACCTTGGAGAGCATGTTAGGATCCCAGATGGTATCCCAGTGAAGTTAAGAAAGGACGTCCTTGATGCAACAGAATTGGCCTCCCTTAGTGCTAGCGATCCCATCTTTGAAATCCTTGAGCCGCCGAAACATGGCAAGCTAGTCAAAGTGACATTTGACCTTGGAGGAGCCTCTCACTCGCTGGAGTCCTTCACATTCAGGGATGTGGAACAGGGCAGAGTTGCCATAGAGGAAAACATCAATTTCCAAACCATTTATGGCAACACAACAGCGGCCAGGTACAATGTCACAGCAGTCCATCCACTTAACGACTCATTTGTTTTCCTTTTGAAGGCAGCCAATGTTCCACCTGCCATGGGCGAATTTGTGTATTTAGTAATCCCTTATGACCCCATTACAGGGAAGCATATGCTTTTAGAGCCGACTAAGTTGCCGACTTTCAACAGAACAACAAACGCTATGTCACCCATGTACCCTCCATCTCACTTAGATACAACAACAAGACCACACAGGACTGCTTCAAAGCTGAAACCCCGAAACCGCTGGGGGAACCACACACGAAGCAGATCAACGGTTCCTCATGTGCCCCGTACCACGGTGGACAAGTCGGACCCCTCCCCAAAAAATACATTAGTGAGGATGGAGTCTTTACCAAGACCTTCATCTGATCCCCTGCTCATCATCCTGCCACTTCTGGCCTGCCTCCTCCTGATTGTCATTCTTGTGGTTCTTATTCTTGTCTTCCGGCACCGGAGGGAAAAGCAGGCCCACCCCGCAATGATACAGACTTTGACTGGGAACCCTGATGAAGATATTTTAGCCAGATGCCCATATCTGGGTCAGCCTGAGAGAAGTCTCACTGTTCCTTCGGTTATAGTAACCCCACTCACTCCGAGCTGCCCTCACGTTTTAGAGGAAGTACATGATGCAGCCTTGGTGCCAGCGATTGAAAGAGCTGTGTCTCCATTTCTCCTTTGCACATGGAGTCCACTTGACCCTGATTCTGCCCAGCAGTGTACACCAGCAACACCACCCCTTAAACAAAACCAGTACTGGGTTTGATTAAACTCCTTTTATCACATCCAGATGTTCCTTGAACCAATTTTGTGAACTATCATTGTGCATGACCATCATCAGAGCCAACTCTTAGCGTTACTGGCAGAAGAAAGTATGCTTTTAAGTTTCATACCATACACTGAGAATCTGAGAAAATGTCTACTTATACTATTGTTGGCATGTGGATTTTAACCTTATAGACGGAAGGTCTCTTGGCTTAGCGTCAAGGGAAAGATCGCCAAATAATTGTAATTTTAACACGTTCATTTTTTATGTTAGTCCAATTTCTGTCCTGCCACAGCTTTCTTGTAGTTTTGACGTTTTGTTACTTACAAAACACAGATAGTCACAAATTCTTTGTTATTACAAGGTCAGAATGTTGTGCAGTTATATTTACCATTATTCAAAGTCAGAATGTTTTTTGCAAAAATTGTACCTTTACCTTTCACTGGGGCAGTACCCTCAAATGTACACTTTTGTACCTTCTGTAACTCTATTAGCACACTGAGGTACTATATGCATCCTTTAGGGGTACATAAGATTGTCCACCTTTGAGGATGCTACCCCAGTGACGAGCTATGGGTTTTTGCACATTTTTGTGCTACAGATAGAATGAATGAACATGGTTAATTCAGTTCACAGACTGCAGTATGAATTGAATATTATAAATTTAGATCCTTTGCCACATTTTAGAGGACAAATAACACAAGTTTTTACATCCAGTGTTCTTGGTTTTATTAAATACGGACATTTAACTACTCTATTCAGGCCTTCATGTAGTAACAATAAGGGCTTTCACACCAGGTAGTTATAGGAACTAAATGTTCCCCTAGGGCCATTTTCTTGGTTGCATTCACACTGCTAGTAGGAACTGTGAAGTGACGTGAAATGGAGATGTATAAGTTATGCGATTAAAAGAGCAAAAAGGAGGGCTAAAAGACTAAATCTACGACAACTTGCAGTGCTAGATATCATAGAGGCTGAGAATAGAACACAATGCCGCAGACAAAGGCGACAGGTAAATGCCGTTGACATTAACTTTCTGTATGTTTATGTTCCATTATGTAAGCTAGATCGTAGAGTAAGTATTTGTTAACTGTTAACACAGCTTTTAAAAATGGCAGGTGCCAGTGTTTTGTATGGCATTGTGTTCGGCCCATCAACTTACGTACACTTGCGTCACTGTCTAGTTCCTATTGTGCTGGGTTGTAAAATTGTTCCCAGTTTCTGCGGTGCAAACACGCCAAAAAGCAGGTACTTCCGCCAATTGTTATAGGAACTATGAAAACGTTCCTCTAGTGCGAAAACCCCTAATAGTTTAGTAATTATAATGTCATTGTAGGATCACCTAATACAGTATTGTTATTATTTAGGCCTACCGGTAAGTAGAAGAAGGAATGTAAATTTTCGTTAACATTTTATAATTAATATACAGTAATAAAGTGCTAACAAATAATTTGCAAACTATTATAGTTAATTTATAGTTTATATATTATAGTCTCTACATTGTTAATATATTAATAGCCTATATAAAAATAGTGAGTTCTTCACAGTTCTTTTTTTTTCTCTCAAAATGAACACAATTTAAATGATTTTAAATGAATCGTTTTCGTGGGAAATTGCATACACGCGTCACTCGCCCGTATGTCTCTTGTCATATCCGTAAATAGAGAAAAGTTGCTCCGGCTACTTTGATGCATGTATAGTGTGGGAGTGGCATAGGTTTTCAAAGATGGCGAGAACTGAGGGATTTGAAAGAGATGCAGAGATGGCGTTTTTATTACTCAACAGGAGAGTTGTTATCAGATAAATTGCCATATGTAGGCACCATGTACAGGTCCTTCTAAAAAAATTAGCATATTGTGATAAAGTTCATTATTTTCCATAATGTAATGATAAAAATTAAACTTTCATATATTTTAGATTCATTGCACACCAACTGAAATATTTCAGGTCTTTTATTGTTTTAATACGGATGATTTTGGCATACAGCCAAATGAAAACCCCAAATTCCTGTCTCAATAAATTAGCATATCATGAAAAGGTTCTCTAAACGAGCTATTAACCTAATCATCTGAATCAACTAATTAACTCTAAACACCTGCAAAAGATTCCTGAGGCTTTTAAAAACTCCCAGCCTGTTTCATTACTCAAAACCGCAATCATGGGTAAGACTGCCGACCTGACTGCTGTCAGAAGGTCATCATTGACACCCTCAAGCAAGAGGGTAAGACACAGAAAGAAATTTCTGAACAAATAGGCTGTTCCCAGAGTGCTGTATCAAGGCACCTCAGTGGGAAGTCTGTGGGAAGGAAAAAGTGTGGCAAAAACGCTGCACAACGAGAAGAGGTGACCGGACCCTGAGGAAGATTGTGGAGAAGGACCGATTCCAGACCTTGGGGGACCTGCGGAAGCAGTGGACTGAGTCTGGAGTAGAAACATCCAGAGCCACCGTGCACAGGCGTGTGCAGGAAATGGGCTACAGGTGCCGCATTCCCCAGGTCAAGCCACTTTTGAACCAGAAACAGCGGCAGAAGCGCCTGACCTGGGCTACAGAGAAGCAGCACTGGACTTCAGGCATTTTGGCATTTCCTTCTCCCCAGTCTTCCTCTAGACTCTGGCACCTTGATTTCCGAATGACATGCAAAATTTGCTTTTATCCGAAAAAAGTACTTTGGACCACTGAGCAACAGTCCAGTGCTGCTTCTCTGTAGCCCAGGTCAGGCGCTTTTTGCCACACTTTTTCCTTCCCACAGACTTCCCACTGAGGTGCCTTGATACAGCACTCTGGGAACAGCCTATTTGTTCAGAAATTTCTTTCTGTGTCTTACCCTCTTGCTTGAGGGTGTCAATGATGACCTTCTGACAGCAGTCAGGTCGGCAGTCTTACCCATGATTGCGGTTTTGAGTAATGAAACAGGCTGGGAGTTTTTAAAAGCCTCAGGAATCTTTTGCAGGTGTTTAGAGTTAATTAGTTGATTCAGATGATTAGGTTAATAGCTCGTTTAGAGAACCTTTTCATAATATGCTAATTTATTGAGACAGGAATTTTGGGTTTTCATGAGCTGTATGCCAAAATCATAAGTATTAAAACAATAAAAGACCTGAAATATTTCAGTTGGTGTGCAATGAATCTAAAATATATGAAAGTTTAATTTTTATCATTACATTATGGAAAATAATTAAATTTATCACAATATGCTAATTCTTTGAGAAGGACCTGTAAAGCATTATCTATTGTGAAGGGTCATTTCATTATGGTTGTTGGTTGTATGGTTATGGTTCCATGTATTTTCATGGAAGTGTCTATTAATGGGTATAGGCACAGTAGCATCTTCAGCTAGTCAGCTTGAGATCCTTTCCATTCAAAGTGGTTATATCTCTTAGTAGTGAATGTTTTGAGCAGCAGGATAATCATATTCACACACAGTCAAGCAGATCCAAAGCACAACTCTTTACATATAAGCTAATTAAACAATAATGATCGGTTAATTACAGTGACAATGCATGAAGAACTCACTACTGGTATATAGGCTATACATATATTAACAATGTAGAGACTACAAATATATAAACTAAGAATTAACTATAAAGGAATACTTTATTACTGAATACTCTACTATAAAAAAAAATTATCTAAAAAAAACAAAATTTTTTTTTTAACATTTCCTTTCTAAATGGTTTTCAAAAAAAACTAGAAACATAGCATTATGCTGCACCTTAATGCCTTATGTTTATTCATATTTGCTGTAAACAAAGTCTGTCAGATTGGCATGAAATGAGAGAACTGAAACTACTCAAACGTACATTTTAGAGAAGTGTCTAAATATTAAATAGTATGCTGACCACAAAAACAGGTCCACCCTCATAAATATCGCACCACAAATTTCACACTCCTAATAAGCAAGATGGCATTAGCAGGCTATTCAACCGTGATTCTATTGAAAAAAGGGGAATAGTTACCAAGTATGCTTTAATCATTAATATCCTTCAAACCCACATCTCTGTCTATTTTTTTTTTTTAATTGTTTTGAGGTGAAAGATTTGTGTTTATCTTGTGATGCCTAGAACTTACTATGGGCTTCAGGTTTATGAATGTTTATGTATGCATGTATTTATGTCTGTATGACTGAGAGAAAGTATCACTGAGTTAGATACACTAATGTAAAAAGTATTGTTCTTATTGTATAAATGTATATTCTAATAAAATAATTTTATGAAATCATCATAAAAGTATTTTCTAAAATACTTTGGACGTTTTTAACTTGTATGATTTATATATATATATATATATATATATATATACAGTATATATATATATATATATATATATATATATAAACACATATTAGTGGGTTACTTAATTTCTTTAAAGCTCCAATTATTTAGAAAACAAATGCTTCATAAAAACTCAAATGAGTGTAGTCCTTCCTTTTCTCCTTAGTGTTGTTTTAAGGGCAATATATGTGGGCTTGTTAGTGATCGGGGTGTGGAAATAAATTCTTCATGATTAAGGACCTGAGTATGTGAAAACAGACGCAGGCAGTGAGTGGAAAGAGAAGCCTAACTTTAGCTCTTATAAATAATTCAAATGCAGTGAGAGATTGACTGCTCCGACACAGCTCGGTTTTTACCATAGTAAGCACAGAAACTAATGGTAGTATGATCTCTTTCAATAGGTCAATTGATTGGTGCTCTGAGGCCTTGAGAATGTGAATCATCTTTGATGGTTGTTTATTTTTCCACTTTTCTTTCATTCCTTTTAAGTGGTTCTTAAAAGTCTTCCTGTCGCCAATCCTTTTAAAAATCCCTTAAAACTCACCTTTTATCACCAAAATCACATATTTAAAAGTTTTTTTCTTGAAAAAAAACTGTAATGCCTTAAAAAAGCTTGAATGTAATTCTACACCCTTGTCTCATTTAGTATTTGCAGTTCTGTGAATATGCAAATTAGCCCCCACTCACTCACTCCAGCTCAGAGATCCACTCGTTAATCACACGTTGACCTGATTGGTTACTAGGTAGTTTGTGACGTCAGAAACACTCAGCAATGGTGTTGACTTATGAATTTACACATGGTTTGTCTTAAAGCATAAGCATAAAAACACCACATAGACATATTAACAATATTAAAACCTTGATTTTAACCACAGGGCGACTTGAACCCTTTTTAGGGGATGGACCACTTAAAGAGTAAAACTAAAATTGTGGAACACCTAATAACCCAAAACTCATGTGAGATTTTCATGAGGCTCTCCATCTGTTTAACCAATCCTGTCTTGAGCCAGTTTTCTTTTTGTTCCTATAAATAACCTTTTCACAGACCACCAGTGGTCCAGAGTTTGAGAACCACATCTAAATTTTTTAAGTTTCACTTCAATTTTTCTTGCTCATCCAGCTGGTTAAACGGTCTCGATAACAATTTGAGCTCCTAATATACATCCACTAAGCTCTCATTTACAGTAATTAAACTAGCTAAAAATAAAAGTCTAAACTGAATAATGGAAGTGCTGGTAAACTAGTACCGTGAGTGATCCTCTCAGCCTCGTCTGGAATGTCTTCTAGATAAAGAGGGTTTCAGCCCATGTTTTCTAGGTCATTGTTCCTTTGCACTTCTCCTCCAGGGCTGAGAAACTGTGTCTCGTCTTTCTCTCGCAAGCTCTTAATGTAAAACAGACACAGGCCTCTCGCTCGGAGCAGATTAGATAAAGGTTAATAATGAAGCGAGAGTAAAACTTGCACAGACTGAGAAGGATCATAAGCAGCCGTAACTGACAGACCAACACATTAAGTAATTCGAATGCATAATGTATCTTTATATCTGTAATATAATTCAGCAGAATCAGAAGACTGTTCAAAAGACACAAATGCCTTCAACTCTACTCTTATTTAGCATCACCACAGTTCATAGACCAAGGAATGAGTCCATAGTACAGAGAGCATTTCAGTACACGCATACAAGTAAGTGATCTATGTTGTTTATATCGACTGTAGCTACTAAACCAATTAAAATGTAAACTTAAAATTGGGGTTATGTTTCAAGGGTTTCAGGACAACTGAAACTAATTTGGACCGTTATGTATAATCAGATTATATGATTTTACTTAATCATAACGTAGTCAACATTCTAAGGATCATTGTCAGTGTCTGGTAAGTTTTCATCATTATTTCTTGTTTGTAACTCAAAGCCACCCCAAACACGCCTACAAGACAGTAACTGTATTTTCATGAATCTATAATATAGATTTGCTTATTTGTGTTTCATTTCAGTTCTGGCCATTCCTAAGCCTGATCATACATGTCCAGGGCTTCCTCCAACTTGCCTGTGATTTTCTGAAAGAAGCTGATCTGCTGCTGTAAGAAATATTGCATCTGTGCCTTGAAATCACGCACACGTATGCGATGAAAGTGTTGGATCTCAGCTAGCGTAGCGCAGGAGATGATGTTGCAGCGGTCATTGATGCCTCCACCTGCAGTGCCATCTTTTTCCTCCCCGTGTTTCTGGCTCTCCTTGGCCTTAGTGAGGGCTCCTGGAGAAAGACAGAGGATGGAAGTGAACAGAAAAGGGAAAAGAACAATGGTTTGGTTAAAAGTCTATAACACACAATCACATCTGCAAAAACACACACATGCACTCTTTGAGAGTTTTCCATTTTGAACACATTAAAATGCTAGCTCAGACCAGTCATGGCTTCTGATTTATGGCTAACAGCTCTCTTTGGAATTTCTCAAGGAGAAATCAATATTCCCTGTGCACTATAAGTCAATTCTGAAATGAGCTCTTACTTTACTTTCTAAATTCACTTTCCTGGTCATGATTCATCAGTGCATTAGTATTCCAAATGAAAAATTCGAATCTTGTATCAAAATGTAGTAACTTGCTCTTTCTCCCAAACAATTGTCCTTTTTCAACTGACTTCATTTACTTTTTAACCCCCTCCCCTCTAACTTGGCTCCGTTTTGGAATGTAACGCCTACTTTTCACAATCCAATCAATTCCAGATGGATAAAATCCTGAACGAAGGTTTTTTTTTTTTTTTTTTTGCACTGAATATCCTGATTCACTCTGAGGCGAATACGAAAGTAGAATAAGTTGCGAATGTCGTTTCACATTGACTTTACGTATACAATCACATATATTAGCAGTCTTTTCCCCCCTCAGAACTGGACTTTATAACTCGCAATTGCGGGTTTATATCATGCAATTCTGAGATAAAAAGTCGCAGTTTTTTTTTCTGTGGCGGAAACAAGCTTCCATAGTTTCTACATCCAAGGATTCAGAAAAACTATCTGTGAGTTAAACTGTGGTGTAAGCATTCAATGCTTCCCTGTGCTGGAGCAGTAAGCTTAGGATTAGAGCATTCAACACAAAAGCTTTCCCAGCATCAGTTGTTTTAAAGAGACAAGCAATTTCTCATACAAAACCGCATTAACAATTTGCGTCATAAAAAACCCAGAGATATGATTCAATAGAATGACATCCGTCAATTTAATTTCACAGTGAAGGAAAATAGATTAGTCAGAGGTATACACTTCCCCCACTAAAGGGAAGTGAGGAGTACAACAGCGTTGGCTTCGTTTCACCATACCGACACACATCTCAAGCTGCAAGAACTAGCAGAGCCCATATGCTCTCTCTCTTGCACCAGGGAAAAATCAGGACATGCCATTTGACATACTGCCGAGAGCCTGTTGCTATGTGCCATTTTCTATTAGCTATAAAAAGTTAATGAATCTATTTTACATCAGCAGCTTCCTTCACTAAAACTGCATACATCCATTTCAGTATGAATAAAATGCTTTTTTAGTTTCATGAAACAGCAATTTACCGTACTGATTAAGGTTTCCACTCAAATATTAACCTGACACTGGATAGTGTGTCATTTCTTTAAGCTGATGGCAAGTACATCAACTACTGACCTACTGACCTATATCCACATTTTATTGCATGCCATTCTGACAAGTGGTATTTGAGCAAACACATGAGAAAAATCCCAAACCTTTCTGAACATGGATAATGTCTGGAAAGTTTGCAAGGTGTCCCTGGTAAATCGCTAAAAGATCAGAAATTGGATCCAAATCCTGACGAGGCTGCTCTGCAAAATAATCCCCAATGGTCTCATAGACTTCTCCAGTGTGTACTATGGCCTTGTTTAAAGGAACTGAGTATGCTTGCTGGTCGAATTCAAAGGCCTGACTTAAAAGTCTGAAAGCTTGTCCAACTCTCTGATATTCCTTTTTAAAACCAGTGATCTGCTTTCTGGCAAATTCGTTAATTGTGACATTGACCTGTATGATGTTTTCGTCCATTTTTTTGGTGAACGTTTTGAAACCATCTATGTTGCTTTCCACCTCTTGTAAGTCAAGCGGTAAAGCTGGAGGACAGATAGTGAGGAAGAAGTTGGCGCCGACTAAGTGGTCCTTCTCGGCTTTTCGCTTGCCTTGCTTCCAGGCTTTTTCGTCATTGCTGCTGCAGGTGAGGAAATGCTGGAAAACGTCACAAGTGGATAAAATAGGATGACTTGTCATGTGATTCATCCACCATATTAAACCTTTCCTCCTCTTAGAAATGAAATCTTCTTCAAATCGACCTGTGGCTTGTTTTTCTGGCAAGTGAGGGACCGAAATGACAGGGAACTTTTCTACAAGTCGCGCATAAAGCCAGTCAAAGTGCTTGTATCTTCTATTCACCTGGCTTTGAGTATGACTAGGTGTGAGTCCATAGGACATATAGCTCTTCATGCCTTTGAATTTGGTCTGTTTTGTAGGGTCATCGATAGTGCAAGTGAATGGATATGGGTTATCTTGCCATTCCGGACCGTATTGACCCATATCCACGAATATTTTGTCTCCATCTCTGACCAAACCTGAAGCTTCACCCAAAACAAAAGCCTCGCCGCCTGACTTAACGAAGGTTGAAAACCTGTTGAGATTTTTTCCAACTGTTCCTGTGCTTTTGGACTGTTGTGCACTACTACCACGTCGAGACACTGAGGTGTTTGTGCTGGTCGCTTGAGTACTCCCGCGTTTTTCAGGTGTTCCTCCACGTTCCTCCGACGTCACGCTGTCATCCCAGTCATCGTCCCAATCCTCATCGCTTCCTTGGCTCGTCTGAATACTGAGTTGCTGTTGTTTAAGAAGTCCCTGGTAAACAGCGGAATGAGTGGGAGTCGACTCGTTTGAGGTGTCCCTCCTCTGAGGACTAGTTTGGCAGTAATAGTCCTGACTAGCGGATGTGCCGTTATCGTGTAGTGATGTGTCAGTCCTAATAATCTCCACGTATGATGCAGGGAAGAGTCCCGTCTCACCTCTGGTGTTCGTGCCCTCCAACCAACCATCGACAACCTCTTCACTACTCAAAGTTAGGAGTTCATTCTCTGTCACAGAGATCTCACCGGGATTTTCAGAGATAAAGTCGTATAAAGCTCTCGCTCTGAGCGCCATAGTTGTGTGGGAACGCTTTGTAAACTCAGTTTCCAAAGTTACAATACACTCTCCGCGCCGTTCCGTTAAATTAACCTCTTCAGGAATTTACGGTCTCTGCTTTCTACCAAAACACGTCGAAAACTTTTGAAGACATTATCCTGTTGAAAACAGTTTAAAATTCCTCTCAGAAGGGTATTGGAAAAGTGGGGTTTGTGTCCGCCTGCTGCCTCTCTTCGCTGAATGCGGTCCAGGGCAGAATAATCGAGGGTGGAGCCAATCAGAATAATCAGCCTGGGGCAGAGAATAAACCCAAATGCCCCTGCGTGCAGCAGCACTGTGACTGACTGTCACCATCGATGTCTTTTTCAAAACATGTTGTCTTCCAATTACCTCATCGTTTAAACAAAAATCTTATAATATCTTTGTTATTAGTTCTTTTTGTTGTTGTTGCTCTGCACATATACCAGATCAGTATCAGCAATTACATTATCAGGAACAATCTGTAAGAATCATTATATATATATGATTAAAAAAAATAGTTAGAACATTCCAATAGTCACAAATGTATATATTGTACATACAAATGGATGTACAAATGTAATGTAAATGTTTTCTTTTGTTGTTTGTAAAACACATTGGGCAGGTTTGGGTGTTAACAAGATAATGTGTTTATTAGAAACATTTATACCATTTATAAAGAAAGCTTAACATTTATAAATTGTCATAACTTATAATAGAATACAAGTCATTGTGTCCAATTATCAGCCAAATGTAATATAATCTTAAACAGATGAAAAGTGAAACATGAAAAATACTTCTCCAACTTACCTAACATTCATGTCAAATAAACGTATGCAGTTTATACAGATATTTTTTTCACTTTTACAGAACTGTATAGTGATTAGGTTAAGTGTTTATAACAGGAAGCAAATTAACCTGTGAGCTTCATAATACACTGTGCCACACAGACACAGTTGTTCTATTGTTTCATGGCCTGTTTATCCAAATGAGTAGGCCTATTATTGTTTCAATTTCTTCAAAACTTTTTATACATAAACATTATGCAAAAGGCCTATGTTATAACATTAAAGGCAGAAAAACACAACATTTTAGCCATTTTGAAAGAAACTAGCATTCCCGAGAACGACGCGTCACTATGTAGCCTACATATGATCAGATTACACAAACTATCCTCCTGTCGCTCTCCTTGAAGAACAGTGTGTTACTTTAACCAGTAGAGGTCACTATCAGACCAAATATCTGGCACCGTTATTTCCTTGTCACGTGGTGTAAAATAACCTGTAGCCTACGATCTCCTATCACGTGATCGCTTCGACGTTCGCACTACTTGCGTTCTTAAAATTATACAAACTCCTTCGTTACGTGAACGAGCGTCGTAAGGGCAGTCAATACTATAATATCATATCGGGTTAAACACTCAAAAGAAGTAAGAAACAGAAAGAATTTCAACCCCTGTTGGATGAATGAACGTAATACTCAGCGTGACAGTGACGTCACGTCGAAGTCGTGATGCTTTTGCCTCTTGTCTCGCGAACACACAACAAACAGCGCCTTTCTCCGCCCACAGCATTAAGCTGTATTGCACGCGCTGTATCACGTCTGGAGTCGGAATTATTTCGACTTAAAAAATACATATAGTAATGTTTTTGAATGTATTAAAAGCCTGAATCCTTTTTTTTCCCATCAGGACTTGTTTTATTCACATAACCGTGCGTGGGACTTACAGAGGAAGAGGAGTGCACAGCTAACGCTGCTAGCCGCTTTATTAATATATTATTTTTCATATCTGAGAGGCGGGGATTCCAAAGCCGTCAAAACATCGACTTTTGGATGCATTCAATTAACACCAGCGTTTCATTTCATAGTCGCCCTAACTCAGGACTTCTATTTTCCGTAGACAACAGCAAGAAGCTATCCGGGAAATACATGGATTACCTGGTAGAGTATTCTTTTATTTATTTTTGAAGATGGCCAGAGCCTGTGGGATCAGGTGTTTTGTTGTCATCGCTGCTCCCACGAATTCAAATACCTTTCTGAACATATTATGTTTGTAACTATAACAAATATTCTTTCTCAGTATAATGGTAAATTCACTTACAGTTTCTTGTTTGTTTTGCTTACAAACAAATATTAGCCAATAGAAGAGGGTATCCAGAAAGGATAGCAGTTCTGAGCAGTTAAATGAAGAGCTTGCCTGTAATATCAACACATTTTTGTCCATCTCTGATACGTTTTTCTCTTTTTGTCCTGCTTTTTGAAAAAACAAGTATTGATAAGTTGCCTATAAAGTTTTCACTTTAGATAGTAGTTTGCTGCAAGGTATGATAATTTATTTAGTCTATCTAATTTCATTTGCTGCTCTGAAGTAACAAAACCTATCCATGTATTATAGAAAACTCACATGAGGGTGAGTCAATGTTGACATAAACATACTTTTTGGGTGAACTATGCCACCTTAAAATCTAAAAAAAAAATTTTGCTTTTTAATGGAATATTTCAGTATTTATTATAACAAATTTTTCCTTGTGCATATTTTTTTTTAAATTCATGTGCCCTCGTAATCTTAATCAAAATAACCTCCCCTCCTTGCACCTCCTCTCTGATGACGTGTTTACTGTCGGGAGGGCGGAGCAACCTGTCACTCACATGAGATCCACCAATAACAAACCACAACCATACAATCCTCTTCATGGACAAAGTCTTCAAGTCCCGCCCTACATTTTATCTTAACCGAGAAGCCGTTTCACTCTGATATACATCACAATAGAGAAGAAAAGACTAGAGTAGAAGAAGAATAGAGTGTGAGTGCGAGTGTGACAGTCTGGTTCCAGAAGTATTTTTTCCATTCATTTTCTCCATAGGGGAATTGATTTTTAACGATAACATAAAAACCTTTAAAGACAGCCCTACTGTGAGCTACGACTTGATGCTAATTGCTTCTGTTGAAGCCGTCAGCCTGCATTATTTTAGAGCTTACTTTAAAATTAATCATGTTTAACAGCACAATTCGTGATGAAAAACTACATTACCCATGATGCTGTGCAGAAAATTCCACCAAACAGAGTCGAAAAGAGCAAAATGCCACAAATTAGGTCTTTAGCTCCACCCACTCCCATGAAGCACTGTAAAAGATTGTTTTTTTCATTTTTAAATGAGTAGTTTTATATTTCTCCATTGTTTTTTAATTGATTATGCTGTTCGCAGTGCTTCATGGGATTGTAGTTCTTTCGCGCACTTAAGCCGTTAGTACACAATCTTGCACCTTTGTCTTTTTGTCCAATTTTCAAAACCTTTTTCTTTTTTGATTCAGCTCATAGCTGGTTGGCTTGGTTCATGGCTTATAACGCTTTAACAAAGACTTTAAAAAAATCCCCATGGAAAAAACGAATGGAAATAATACTTCCGGAATCAACACCGCTGAAAGAGTGGCCTATTCAGTTCAATATTGTCATCTCATAGTGACACAAGTCACATGTCTCGTGATTATCACAACTCCATTAATGAATTTACATGGGATGATATGTGGTTACAGATCACATCTAATCTTTTTTTTATAACATTGTTTATTATCAGCTTATTTGGCCTCGGCGGGACCTCTTTCAAAGTCCTTTTTTGCACCATTCGTGTCATATAATTTGCCTACAATAATCAATGTCTGATAATAAGAGTTTAATGAGTAGGCTATCCCGTACTGTCATGTTGGTGCTGCTCCACGGCGTCTGGTGCCAGTAAACTTCTCGCACATTCAGTGCTTTGATACTTGACTTGGACATATGCAGCGAGGTCACAGGGGTGCTTCCTTTGGGATGTTCCGGTCAGGATTCTCAGAATAGAACTATTTCCTCAAGAAACGGAGCCGAAAAGGCTGGCGGTGTGTGGATTAGGAACATGCTTGATTATGTATTTTTTGTCCTGACACTCTTGACTTTGGGTCAGTGAGGACAAGAGGATGCTGTCAGACCCATCTTCTCATTAGGTTCATGTTTGACAGAGCAGAAAATAGAAGGGCTTGTCTTTCTTGAGGGTAATACCTATTTATATTTCACTAGAATGTGAAAAGTAGGTTGGATTAAAACATGTGCGCACTGACTGCACTCCAATACAAGCATATCTTCATATTGTGCACAACTGTAAACAGATTGTATGCCCTTTTCATCAACAGTGGGCATAGAAAAAGGTTTTGCGAGCTCAGTGAAAGCTTTATCAATGTCAGCTCCTGGGACTCATGGCATGCATAGTTGGCTTCCCTCTCCCCGAAATGGGTGGAGCTTAAACCTTTTGCCTTTGCAGTTGGCATGGAAACCACATCATTGTATCTACGTTTCTGGTATGTTTTTTTCCAGTGCAGCGTGTTTCCTTCACGCTTTTTATGTGCTGGCCGTCCGGGGCCAATGGTTTTAGTGTTTGTTATAACTGTTCAGGTTTCAGTTCATTCTTTTTGGTGTCCCCATGGTTTTCCATTATTAAAGGACACAGTGCATTTAGTGCAGACTCTTAGCTCGGTTTAATTATGGATCTGGCCTCATTTGGTCTGTGGTCTGCTTATTTTGAAATGAATGGGAGAAAACAATGATCCTATTGTGTTGTATTTTATTTTGTTTCCTCACTCTGTATGGTTAATTTGTGCGTGGATTCTCAATGTATTTTAGCATTCATCCAACAGGCGTTTTGGTGGCTCTTTGATTAAATAAAGCTGGATCTGATCGCATACATTAATTTAATCCCTTCGAATGTTATTCATTTTACAGGCAACTAAGCTAATTTACAGCCAAATCGGAAGCTTTATGTAATGGTTAACTGAGTATAACCACGGTAAGGCATGAGGAGGAAGTATGTTACTAATTTCTTGGCAGTCAAGCACAAATTTCTATTTTATATTTCTTTTATTTTAATTGACATGTTTTTCATTTGTAATATAATGTAACACAGTCCTGAAAATAGGCCTTATTAGAGGTTCATTTATTTCATGCTCATTTGCCCTATATTTTATTTACATTTAGATTACCTTTCCCATCATCTGATGCTTTATATTTTTTATATACTACCATTCAAAAGTAAGATTTAAAAAAAGTAAAGAAATGAATTATATTATTCAGCAAGGATGCAATAAATTGATCTGTATTGACAGTAGTAAAGACTTTCACATTGTTGCAAAACATTAAAAATAAATGCTGAAGTATTAAATAAAAACTTTCTATTCATCACTTTAAGACTTTATCATTTAAGACTTCTGAAAAATGTATTAAGGTTTCCACAAAAATAAAGCAGCACAACCATTTCAACATTGATAATAATAAGAAATTTTCTTATTTTATGCACCCAATTTATGCACCCAATCACCCAAAAATGCATAAATTGCATTTTAAAATATATTAAGTAGAAAACAGTTATTTTTAATTTGCATTAATATTTCACAATTTTACTGTTTTTAACTAATAAATGCAGCCTGGTGAGCGTAAGAGACTTTGAAAAAATATTACTCACCCCAAACTTTTTGAACAGTCATGTATATTTTATTTAAAATATTCAATAGTTGCAGCTCTAATCTCTACCAGCCCACCTCTCAAAGAGTATTTGAAATACAGTATCTTTAGTATCCTAAAGAGTAATTCAGCTTCTGGTTTTACTAATGCTTTTTTACTATCGTATCTCATGGACATAGGCCTAGATATTGTGAGTGAAACTGGATCAATGGCAAATGGATTTTATTGAACGGTTAGTTCTGTGCTATTGCATTTTATGACAGAAGGCAATGACTATTCGCTCTTCTTGTTAAAGCTATTAAACTTTTTTTTTTACGTTTCATTGTTGACGGCTGTATTGTTATGTGACAAATCATATTATCTCATGGAAAAATATGTGTCCTGGAACATTGTGTTTAAATTGTTTGTTTAACTTTCACCCTGGTGAGCATTAAAGCTTTGGTTTGCGTTTAACTGCCAAAAGCAACAGCAGTAGTTGTGAGCTCGGCTGTCTGTTCAAGCGAGAGAGCAATTCAGGCAATGCAATGAGGAAGTCAAAGACTAGAGGTAAAGATACAATGATTTACTATTGTAAAGACATTTATTGGCTGTTGCAATTACTCAAATGTATTTGATTTCCCGTGATTGAATCCTTTAAATGTGATAGAAGCAATTAGCAAAGCTGGTCACTATTGGGTTTTCAGTGGGAACCTGTGTGCTAATGTCCCCAAAAATGGTTCTTAACTGGTCTTTTTAGCAGAGATGAAATGTTTTTAAGTTTTGTTTGTAGCCTTAACCTTACACCTGAATTTGTTGCCCTGTGCTTTTGTACCAGATTATGCTCTGATGCCATTAAACAATCATCTCTGCATCCGTATCTTGATTGCTAAACCACTGGAGACCATCTGAGCACATGCATCACTCATTTCACTGCTTCCGTGACAATTTAACTCCAAATGTTTAACACCAGAGACCAATTTCTGCTCTTCCTAATTGCTTTATAATTAGCTCCAGAGTATTAGGTTTCCAAAACGCTCAGGCACTCCAAAATTAGAGCAGCCTTTTCCCTGGTGTGTTTTCAAACTATCACAGCTTAGGTAAAATTGAGAGGTTTGACACAGAGGCTCTTGAGGTCTGTTTATGCTCTCGGGCGGCAAAGCCCGGACTCGCCCTGATCGATTATCTGCCTACTGGTTTTGCCTTGTGGCTTTTGCTCACAGTATGTCATTGGGGCAGTTCAGCACAAGTCTCCTCTTCTCTATGTGTCTTTGGATTTCCTAGTAGGGCTTAGAAACTTCATGGCATGCTCTATCATGTTACATATAGGTCCTTTCCTTAGTGTCCACAGTTCCTCTAGGCTTCCCACAGTTGGAGGTTCTCCGTTCCCCCGCATTTGTAGCTGACAGGAGTCAGGAACGCCATCTCTGCTCTACAACCTTAGGTAGTTTACAGAAACATATAGTCTGGAGAAAGCATCAGTGCATTGTGTCTCCAATAGATCTTTTTTTAAATAAATAGATTTGTTAATAGTGACAGCTTTTGTCTTTTATGTTTTGTCAGGAGGTGACCTGCAAAGATCTGACCCCATATCTCCCACTGATAAAATCAACATGAAGAACATCTCTCTCCTTAGTCAAGAATGAATTATGTTCTCTCTTTTAATTTTCTAATTGTATTTTATATTCTCAATTTGAAATGGATTATATGGTTAGCTATGGTAATGATCTTATTAATGTGAAGTAAAATGGAAATTGTAGATTCTGGTTGGGTGGTCTACACCCAGATCTATTAAACACCACATGAAATGTGTGTTAATATATTTTTATGGAAATGCTCGAAAAGCTAATCTTCACAATAATATGGATACACCCACGCGCCCGTGATGTGTCATCAGTATTTTCTGTCTTTTTTCCTAGAAGAGAAAGTAAATATCTGCTAATTTAATTCTATTTTGTCCGTTTTTACGGGTACACAAGTAGAGTTGTCTACCCCACAGTTGGCCTCAAAGCACAGAGACATGGACTAAAAGCCACAAAACTCTAAAAGAGGTCTTTAAGCCTTTGTAAAGTGAGTTTTTTGTGCCCCGTGTGATCTAGTGCTAATGGTGTGTTAAATTGTCGGTTTATCAGAATGATCTTTTAATGGATGCTCTAAGGTCACTAGTCACAGTGACTCTCATGTTTATTCAAAAGGCTCACTTTGGTTTAAAGGCCATGACAAGCCTCACTGCTTGAAAAGTGGAGCATTCAGTCGCACACGAGAAGCTCAAAGGCTTTGCACCTGTTCTTCTGTCTCACCCACAGAAGGCGACAGACCTCCCACAGTCCGTTCACTGATCAGTGCACATAAAAATGGTCAGCGCTGGCAAAAATCAAAACACTTTCAGTTTGATTGGCTGGCTTTGCAACATCCAGGAGTAAGGGGATGTTTTTTTTGCTTCCAAGATCCCCGATTAATACAATGACTTCCTTTGAGGGAGATAACCAGGGTTGCAAGTTTCTCTGAACTCTATTGGTATGTAATGACAGAACTTGTGACCATACACTTTGGGAATTGCACCCCAGGTTAGTTGCATTAAGATGATACTCATGATACTTAAATGATTCAAAATTTTCTTTATGATCTGGGCCAGAAAAGATAATATCTTGTAGGTTCAAACGACATACTATCATCATTGTGCCCTTGAGCAAGTCTCTCGCCCCAGTTTGCTCCAGGGGGAAAAATGGTCAGATAATTGACAAATTACTGGTAATTAGGAAGTTTGAGTTGATGTTACTAAGATAGTGAATGTAAGCAGCCTTGTAGAGAATCCACCCTTAGGCTAGATTTCTCTTTGTTTATCTGTGGTTTACTTTGTGAAACCAGTTAGGTGGTGTTTTCAGTGTCACTTTTGCACACTAAATGACCTTAGTTTATTGGCTAGGTTAAAGTGGTTTATATTTCCGAAAGCATGCATGCAAACCAGAAATAAGCAGATAAGCAGGTTAGTTGCTCAAACATCAAATATGCAAACATCAAAACGGGCCAGAAATGTGATTTTCCCTTTTGAAATGTTATCAAAAGTGACTTTGACTGTGAAGTGATTGTGGGATGCACCCAGGGTTATTTGAATGTCTCAGAAACTGCTGATGTGAAAATAGACTAATATAAATGTAGACACTAATACACAGTGTCAAGACCATATTCAGAGTCAGAGTCCACATTCCATCAAGTCCAAGACCATGAAAATATGGTTATGGTCTTGGTCCTTAATTCTGACAAGATTGAGAACATGGACGTTTTCGAGTCTGAAATTCTGAATCATGGTCTATTTCCATGGTCTTGGACTTCAGAGCATTGCACCTCGGTCTCGACTCTGACTCGAATGTTCTTCCCTTTTTAAGTGCAGGTTTACAGAATTAGGAATGTGTAAACTACATATATTCAAATAAGTGTTTGCTTAAATTAACTAATTAATTGCACATTTTTATGTAATTAATCTATTAATCGCACCTAACATTTTTTATATATTTTTATATTGAAATAATTTCACATTGAGTGAATAAATGTAGAAACAACATATAGGCAGTATATTTTAAATAATTGTTTATTGGCATCTTTTTTATGAATGAAGGCCAGTATTACTGATACCAATACTGCTACTGATGTCCCTATGAAAAAAATATTTTTCTCAATTTCGCCATTAATTATAGCCATTCAACATTACAGTATAATTGAAGCTATTAATTTTAACATTTATTAGGCTTTAAAAAATATAACAAAAACTTAAAACAATCTTCACATAAACCCCTTATATAAATATATCACGGCTCAATTTTTTCTCTTGGCCCAGTCAGACCAGTTCAGATATTTACTTGACCTGTCAAAATGCACAAAATGTTATGTTTTCATTGTTTTGGACCCATGCAACCTTTAAGGTTTTCAGGTAGGTCTAACAGGTAGGAAATATAAATAAACTGAACGAAGTTATCAAACACTTCAGTCTTCACTGCATAAATAAAATAAACATCAACCCTTATTAAAGCTACAAAAGTTATTAATTCAAGAGCAGTGAGTGATTTTCTCTTTTTCATTTGTCCTTTGATTAATATTAATGACTGACATCACAGCATCAGGTTTATTAAGTTGCTGTCACTTTAAAGGGGTCATCGGATGCCCATTTTCCACAAGTTGATTTTTTAGGGTCTTCATGTAAAGTTTGTAACATACTTTGGTTAAAATTCCTCAATGGTTGTGTAAAACGACACCCTTTTTACCTCCTCAGAAACAGCTCTGTTCACAGCGACCCGTTTCGGTGCATGTCTCTTTAAATGATAATGAGCAACTGCTCATCCCACCCCTCTCTTTCGTTGGGCGACACAAGACACGTAAAGTGTTGCCTTGGCAGACAGTATACAAATGGGTGAGGGCGGAAATATGCTAATACTGGACAGTCCGTTAGTGGTCGTGGGCGGAGCAATGCAGAGTGTCCCCACTCTGCAAAGACACATTTATACGCAAACACCACATAAAAGTGAATTTTGCATGACCCCTTTAAGACCGACGCACATGATGCAGATCTGACACGCATCCCATTTTCTTACAACTCTTTACATTCATTTAAGACTTCATTTAACTAATTTAAGACTATGCTAATGAGGATACTCGACAAAACAGGCATTATTGGCATAATTGTATGTTTATGTCCGTTCAAGCGCTGCCTGAAGCGCACGAGTTTTGTGTGTGTCACACAGACAGGAGATTCACAGATGTGTGCCAGTACGGCACTACGTTCTGTTTCGTGTCTTATCGCAAATGGTTTAATGGTTTAAAAGCACTTTAAAAACAAATCTTTGCGTTACTGTTTGTATCACTCTGAGGAAGCCTCTGGAGCTGAAATTCAGATATGGTAATAGATGTTTAGCTTAGCTTGCAAAACTATAAGCGGTAGACCAATCACAACAATCTGGACCATCTGACCAACCAGAGCAGGAGGGGTTTAGGGAGACAGAATCCTTTATTGAACTGTTTTAGGCACTATGGGAAAAGAAGTGATGCTGCAATGTATAATGTTGAATTCATGTATTTACATTGCATTTAAACACTTGTAGGCTATTGTAGGAGACCTCAGTTTAGAACAGCATAATAGGGCTCATTAAAATAAGATGTCTTCTTGTGTTCAAAAGCAGAAGGTCTTAACATCATGTTAATTAAACAGCATGCTAAAATATCAACTAGTCAATCAGCTAGTTGGATGATATTAAGTTAGCGTACTGTTGGTGGTGGAAGTGCAAGCCGGATCAGGGTTTACCGTCCCGAATCGTACTGTACTGTACCGTACCGCTCGGTGGAAACGAGCCATTAGGTGTTACAGTAGGAGGGTGGACGACATCTCTGGCAGACGGCGGCCCACATTGGAGACTGGCTGGTGTTGGAATGGAGACGCTAACCATGTATTCTGCGTTCTTCACTTCCGTGCTTTGATAAGTCAGGATGTGGCAGTTGGGTCGCAGAGTTCCTCTCGAGCGGGGGAATATCCCACAGTCCAGTTTGACTATTGTGACCCAGAAGCTGCTGGGAATTGGAATCCTTGTCAGACCAAACAGGATACCACTCAAAATACAGCCCATCAAAGGTGGGAACTGAGTGCAAATCAGCACGGAATAGGAAAACAAAAAGAAACTTCCTGAATGAGATCCCAGTGCACTGGGTTTGTAGGCTTCCCCCCGGCCACTCCAGATTCTGGCACCATAACTCAAGCCATCGCTCAATGGCCAGTCACTCACTGCTGATAAAGACTAAATAAAATCCACATTCATCGGTTATTTAGGGCACAGCTTGACCTTGTAGATGATGTAATTGTTTGATTGTTCCTAAGGGCTGAGAATAGCATTATTACCTGAAGTGTTCTATCTGATGTTTGGAGATTAGAGCTTGTTATTCAACAAGTTTAAATGTTGAAGGAGGGGTAACGGTGGAGATTTATATCCCCATCAGTGGAGGAGCAGCGGGAGGAGCTACAGCTTTGCTGGGCATTGTTCAGCCCCTTCCTTTTATCCTGCTGCAGTTTTAATACTGTGAAAATCCCCATGTGCTCTGTTGACTCAGAACTCCACTGCAGTGATGTTAGAGATAGTTCAGAAAGTTCTCAGTTTACTGTTGAGCAACAGCTTTTAATTCTTACTTAAAGGAATAATAAATAAAAAAAAACGACAACCTGTCACTCACATGATATCACAGCAATAGCAAACCACAACCCTCCAATCAATTCCTCATGCACAAAGTCAAGTTCTGCCCTACATTTTTTCTTGTCCTAGAAGCCGTTTCTGATATGTCACAATATGGAAGAAAAGACCGTTGCAACTTCATGTCTCATGTCAACTTTAACTATATAATGGCTGAATATGTTGTTAGGTTACAGGGAATCTGCATTTCCACAGCAAATCTCCAACTTTTATACCCCTTAATTGTTTTTTTTTTTAGTTCTAGATATTAAACATGTTTGGCCACCTTCAATCTTGCAATGATGGAGCTGCTTGTGGTTTTGGTCAACCCAACACTTCATCACTTCTCCTTCCAGCTAGGTTTGTCAAACATAACTTCTTCCAGGACAGCCAGGGACCTTGGAATTGTGATCAATTATCAGTTAAACTTCACAGACCATATTGCTATTCTTGCCTGGTCCTGCAGATATGCCTTGTACAACATTAAAAAGATTAGGCCCTTCCTATCGGAGCATGCTGCACAACTCCTTGTCCAAGCTCTTGATCTATCCAGACCGGACTATTTGCAATGCTCTTGTTTTTTCAGGCCATTCAGAATGCAGCAGTGAGACTGGTCTTTAACTAGCCGAAGAGAGAGCACGTCACACCTCTCCTAATAAAATTGCCCGGGTTGCCAGTTGCCGCTCGCATCAAATTCAAGGCACTGATGTTTGCCTGCAGAAAAACCACTGGCTCTGCTCCCCTATACCTGAAATCATTACTTCAGACTTATGTGTTCTCCAGAAGCTTCCGTTCTGCAAGTGAACAGCACCTTGTGGTGCGATCTCAAAGAGGCACAAAATCACTTTCATTGACCTCGTCCTGGACTGTTCCCTGCTGGTGGAATGACCTGCCTAACTCAAGCCGAGTCTTTAGCCGTTTTCAAGAAACACTTGACCTATTAATTCTAAGACTTACTATTCTATTGTCTATTTTTTATTTTATTTTGATAAAATAAAAAAAAACAATAAATAAAAACGTATGTGTACTGTGCTAGACTAACTGGGACTATTCACAGCACTTATATTGTTGGTTTGATTGCTTCTCATTTGTAAGTCGCTTGAAGTTGCTTGTATCTTTAAGACCGTACATCTGTGATATAATTTTCCACTTTCCCTTACCTTTATCCTAGAACAAACATGCCGTTTGCTTTTATTGTGCGCCAGCATGTCTCTAGTGCATTTCAGGCATGGGACTACCTTTCCCTCCCAGCCGTCCGATTGTGGCATCAATCATAGTTTGGGCCCTTCCTATTTCCTGTTGTTGGCCCTTTCCTGCTGGCAGTGTGCCCAGCCTGTATTTACCTGGAAGCACCATCATAACAGCAATGTGAAGTATGATGGGCATCTGTGCCATCGGTGGCCGTTTCCTTATAGAAAAAAATACCTCTAGGGCCTTTGGAACTTGTGAAAACACCCAGCCCATTGTGATAAGAACTCCAGAATTAGTCCATATTTGGCCTTCCAGATTTAGCCCTTTGTACTACCGCTGCTAATGATTAATCGATGAACGATTAATTGTTGATTATAATTTAATCAATAAAACTAAGTTTAAGCAAGGTCATCATTAGAGTGCATAGTTTTGAGGTGCATGGAGCTCATGTGCAGCAGACACACAAGGAAAATAAAGCAAGCATGCTGTAAAGTATTCTAAGTGTATTGATGTCTTCAAGTCATGGTAGGCTAGATGTTTATTTCAGAACATAATCAACCAAGGGTCCAAAAAACACTCCAAACTAGTGATTTTACCTAACATAAGAACTATTTACTTGTGTAAACACCACAATAAAAGTACATAGTATAAAGAACAAGTAATGAGATCCTGTTGGATGAGTGATGATCTTCCAGAGCTGTTTCAGCTTAGGTCCTATTGTAATGGAGTAAATCAAGACCTGTCAATCTGAGCGATCGATCCAGTCCAAGCGACTGACCACTACATATCGTCCCCACTATAGCCACTCACCACCCCTGAGATCCAGTTTCCAATGGTTAAACTTTCAAATGACGTTGGCAAACACTGCGTCAGGATCACAACACGATCAGATCTCAGAAGTCCTATAGCTTTAGCCAAGCAGCATGTCATGTGTAATCTATTATTATCTTTTATGTTGTGTTTGGGCTCGTTCTAGACAACCTGTTCTAAATAAAGATATTGGATCTAGTATGGTTTACTAATGTTTCGCAAAGTTGCTAACAAAAACATGGCACAAAAGCATCATGTGTTTACTGTTTACAGCACTTTGTACTGTGTTGGCGGCACTTTTTCATGCAAATACTTACTATAGGCCTAGTTTGGTCTCCAACTTAATGCTTGTTGTTTTCTGATAGTTGAGACATTTTCAACGATGACACAAGTCTATCTCTTATGTACAATGATTTTACAGTTATTTTTTAAGCTGTGAAAATAGAGCACTTCTAATATGTCAGCAAATTTAAAGCACTTGTTAAAGTGTAAATTGCAGGTTAACCACCACAACAAATTAATGTGTAAATTAAAGTGCTCAATATGTATATATGTAAACATTTCTGTCTTAAAATGCGTTAAAATAACATTTATTGGGGTTTCTTCAACGGTAGCATTTTTTTTTTTTTTACAGTTACTGGGTGATGACGTCATAAGAGGGAGTAGCAACCCATAAGCCCCTTTCACACAGCGCGTTGATCCCGGGAAATTGCCAGAACGCCTTCTGTGTGAACGCAAACACGACCCTGGATTGATGCCGCGATCGATGCCTAGTTGGGGGCCTAGTAACATTGCCGGGATCAGTCACAGCTTTTTCTGGCATCTACTGACGAAACGCAATATTGCCTGTGCTAAAATGCAACTAATTAGCGATGCTCATTGTCAGAAAGAAAAAGAGAGATCGATGTCAGTGTGTTTGACAGGTGTGTGTGTGGGCTGTGCCACCCGATGGAATCAGCAGTGGAGAGTATGTGCTGCCGTGAGGTGAACGCGTTTAAAGGTGCCATATGTAAAAATTGAGGTAAAAATATCCAAAAAATGAGCTACACGCATCAAAAGAATAAGAAATAAGTGGGATGATGTCATTAAAAAAATGACAAGTTATAGTGCTGCCGAGATATAAACCTGAATTAGCATGCTAAATTACTAGCCCTGGCCCGGCCGGTGTCATAATACCAGTTTCGGCCATGTGAGGCGCTATGCGGGCAACATACATAACCACCAGCCAAACTGCAACACACGAATAACTCGCACGGCTTGTGGGCGTACTTGAACCTGATGTCAATCGTGTAAAGGACAAAAAAGGACTTTGGTACAGCCCACTACTACATTTCAGTTCAGGGAAGAGTTCAAAAAAATGATTGGTCGATATTATGTATGAGGAATACATTTTGGTAAGTTGCAGCATACTGTATCATTCAACAGTGTTCGTGTTTTTTTACTATTAGCTAGTAGAGATGATCGGATCTGTCGTGTAACATTTACAAGCGCCAAAACGGTATTTATTGTTTGAATTGCATAATAAAATTGACAGAATCTGAGAGCTGAGATTTTTTTTTGTATCATAACTAACCTGCTCTGTCTAGTCTGTTGGTCTCCGTGTCCTCTTCTCTTTGCTTTGCGATTTTTCTGTGCGTGACAAAATTGATGTGTGGCGTGAGAGCGTGTGAAAAGTGTCAATTCCGTGTGTCATAAAAAATGTAATATGAACAAAACTAATACCGTAAAACTTCACATAATAGCCCGGGCTTTTATTTTCCCAAATCGTCGAACTGCACCAGCTTGTATTTGAGACAGGCGTCTATATGAGACCGGCCTTTATAATTTAGTGTTGAGATGTTGTTAATTGAGTCTCTAATCTCTAAAAATCTCCAAATGCTCCACGTGAAACTGCGGTCTTACTATCGTGTCAATTGATTTGATTAATATGCGCGAGGGAGAGAGAGCAGGACCGCACTCGTGTTGTTTGAAGACCTGAGAGTGCGCGCGCGCGGCCGGGGCTCTCTCTCTCTCTCTCTCTCTCTCTCTGCTCGTAACGCGCCCTGTCAAGCGCAGCGGCAGCAGTCATTCTATTCTACATCCCTCACCGATCAAAATAGGCTTTGGCGGGACAAAGCGGACTATTTGACGGTTTTAGAAGATTAACAACCCGAAACTAAAAAACAGACTAGAGTAGGCCACCTTTCTGGAGGTATACTGCCCCCATCTGGTATGGAATATGTGGAGTATGAATTGATTTTTTGACATAGGGCACCTTTAAGTTTAGTGGAGCAGCTCGACCCGCGACCGGCAAATCTGACGTGCCTCACGCAGCATCCTGGTGTTGACGCATGCTGCCTGAACCCGTTTGTTTTGCAAATTGCTTATTCTCATTTCTTTAAAACGACACCTATTTTGTGGGTTAATCAAGTGGTTAAGTAACCTGATATAACTTAGTAGCCCCTCCCCCTACTTCATATTGAAGAGGTTAAAGTTAACAATTAATTGACTGTTAATTGAAACAACAATAGATAATGGGAAGTTATGAAAATTGACATCCCTACTTTGTACTGTTGAAGCCTATATGATGGTGATTATCAGTGATGTATCAGCCAGTCACCAAAGTGTAAAGTTTAGGCCGTTGCTGCTGTTGTGTAATTTTCTCTATGCATGATTAACTGGGTAAAGGGAGTGTGTTTATATGCTTGTGATACTTGAGAGACTATAACATGTCATTGAACATTGAAGTTCAACTTCCACTTTTGTCTTATTTTGTGGGTCAGTGGCATTTTTGAGCAGATTAATTAATTCGTTCGTAAGTAAACAATACTTTAAAAATGCAATTCATTCGTGGGTCAATGACATGACGGGTAGTTTTTTTGTCAAAAGGCCTTAATATCAATATCAAACAAAGATATGACATCCAAAGACCTATGTAAGGTTGATTTCACTCTTCAGACAAAATCTTCTATTTTAAAGATACAGGGTTAAACTATGGGATAGTCTGGGGCTCGAACACAAACAATGTCAAAGCATTCACCAGTTTAAAGCACTCTATAAACAGAAGGTCTTGTCACAGTACAAGGAGGGCGGGGCTTAATCGTCTGGTGATGTGTTCATGTGTTCATAGGCTGTGTTATCTTACCTTGTAGGTATTCTGATTACCATTGTTGGTATTACTATAATTGTTACCCGTGGTAATATATGGTGTGTAATTAATCTTTTTTCATATGTGTATATATAAATATGTAATTGAGAGTTATGATAACGGTAACAATTAAGGAAGCAGCTACCTTTGTTTTTCTTTTTAATTGTAACAGGTGTGTCTTAATAAGTTTGACCTCTTCCCACTTCGTTTCGAGCAATTGATTGATTTATGTTGTTAAAGTAAGATGAATGTACCTCGTTGTACAGACTGAATCAAATGCTTCTTTTTTGCATATCACTATATTGCTCAAAATAAAATTATTTCATTTCAAAATTTAATTTAATTTAATTTAATTTCAAAGAAGATGTGCATACAACCATTAGTGAGCCAGAACCTCTAAATTCACAGTCCTCAAGATTATGCTTCAAAGAAAGACTGGATGACTTTCATGAATATATAGCATCTAACAATCTAATCTAAATGTTTAACAAGAACAATTAAATGCTTAATTAAAAATAAAAAATAAATCATTAATAATATGAGTTAAATGTAAATATGTTAATTCCAATAACAATTAAATCAAGCGTAGCGTCAGTTCTGGCAGGTCACGCTAGTCAAGCTCTCATCAGTGACTCTCAGCTGATCCACGTCTACCAATAGGAATACGACGCCTATCACTGTATACATATATAAGCTCCTTCAGTATTATCAGCAGCTGTGGTGTTTCTCAGGAGATAATTACCCTCCTCCCTCCCCAGCTCCTCCTCTCGTCACTCAGGATTTGGCATTCTGATTCCCCTAAAATGAGAATAAATTCTCGAATTATGCTGTACTTTAAAATCTTGAATTAATGATGTCTGCAATACATTTATGTTGGTTCTGTTCTGTTTACCCTAAGAGGGGTTATTGCTGCTCTTATCCATGATAGGCTGCATGGATGTGCAGGGAGTTCTCGTCCAGGACAGAACCAATACCGCCAATCCAAACCGTGTGCTAATTATCAATCGTATTTGATGATAGTGGTCCTGACAAAAATGTTTTCATGTTTAATGTACTTTTTTACATTAATATTATATTAAAAATAAAATGTGCTTTTTAAACTATTTTTGTCTGTGTATTGTCTTAAATATTCATAATGTCAAGGGCAGCAGACATAGTCATTTGGTATAACCAGCCTTGGTCATTCGGTAAAACCAATATAAATGTTTAAATAGAAAAATATTGTTTTTAATAACTAAAGGAACTACAATAATACAAATATAAAGCAGATTAGTCTTTTTTCCCTACATTTCCCCTTTTCTCATTTCCCTGTGCATTGTTTAACTTGAATAGGAGGGTTTAGAGTAGTCCAATAAAAGGATTAATTTATGAGATCAGTGATAATGTTATTTTATATTTACATTTACAGGTTTTTTAAAATAATTTCAGATATATTTATGGTTAAACCGAATTTTTTGGTGACAAATTTTGTCCATCTTGTAAAAAATGAGCAGCAGTGTTAATTGATTGTAAAAACCACATAATCTCATTGTTAACACTTAGTAAAACTAAAACACTTTTACGCTTTTAAAAACCTTATTCGTCAATGACCCACATGCGGTGAACTGAATGTTCAATTGAATTAGTTTATTTATTTTTAAACTATATTTAAAGCACACGTGCTTTCATCTTCATGCATGATGACAAACATGAATCGGAGAAGCTTTCCACTATTGTGGAAAATGAAGACTTCAAAACACGCCACTGTATGACCTACTGTCTTTGTTTAGAACCTTATATCATCAATTACAGGTCCAACCTGTTTTACATAACAGTTCATTACTCGTTCTCCTTCCTATGATGGTCTGGTGATGGAGCATTTCTGCATGTGTATTCATACAAAGGGTCTTTCTGCTGTAGCATTGACCAAGTCATTTTTATATTTGTTATATTTTACATCATCAGATGATTGAAGAACACTCATTTGAACACTGTTGGTGCTGCCATCTTGTGGATGTTGAAGTGCTTCTAGCATTTACTTACCAAGGAGCTTCATGTTACAATAAGCATATCAGTTTTGAAGATATGCCAGTAGTTGTTGTACTCAAGGTGACAAATAATACAATGGCTTCAGAACACTCATAAAAGTGTACATTTATGTGTTTATTGTGATTTTTATGCTGTAAAGCTTGATAGTGCCTAGTTAATTTTGCTTGAAGAGAGCTGCAGATTTAAATAAACTATTACTTGACGTAAAAAGTAAACTTTTCTAGCATTTTATTTTAACATTTACATTGTCATTTGTAATCCATTGAAAGAAAGCAATGCCCAAAACATACTTGGATCATGGTGACGAGTTCTGAATCTCACTTTGAGACTCACTTTTCCTTCAGAACATGTACAAAATAATCTAGTAATGTTATTTTCCCTGTTTGTTTGGCATTGGGTTTTGTCAACAGAGAAGTATTTCCGAATGCAGCAGGATATTCATTGGGAAAAACAATGTAGGGCGAGACAGGATTTTATCCTCTAGGAATTGCTTGGATTGTGAATACTGGTCTCTGTACATCAGGTGGTTGGAAAAGTGGTGAAAACAGGATGGGTGACACCAGTCTGTACATTCATTTAACTGAAAAACATTTTGGAATAATGTGCACCGATAAAGCCCAATGAAACCACATTTATAATACTTAGATATGCTTGGAAAAACGTTGAATTATAATACATGGTGACTTTTCAGTTACCATCAGTGGAGACGGATGCTTTTTCACCCCATAATGTTAGAAGTTAGCAAAACCTTGACTAGGCTACTGTGTTTGGAAAGTCACTTGCTTTGATTGATGTAAAGCACAGTGTGTTCACTAGAGGGCAGCATTTGCTAACCATACACCCAAATGCAGTCTGTATTCAATTTAGAGTGAATCCCCACCACACCCCTCCCGTTTTCCTCTAAGTCACATGTTTAGGCTACATGATGTATGAATGAAAGAACTAATGCATGCGCTGTAGTGATTTCTCACTGTATTTGTCACAGTTGTCTTTCAAGTTATGTGCTCAACCTGACTGAGTGTCACATGGGAACTTAATGCATTTAGCACAGATATTCACAGCCTATGTGTGATAAAGGAAACCACTATTCCAATGGCACTCCTCACTCTCTCATTAAGAGATTCCTCACGCTGATTTATCTCTTTTTTTTCTGTTGTTAGTAGCATCTTGCTACTTGCAGGATTAATTTCACACATTGGGTCCTATTATCTGTCAGAGTTCAATTCATAATGCAGTGCCCGTATAGATTTTATTCTCAGCAAGTTAGCTTAAGTTAGATGAACTGTCAACATTGTAGAGTGCAACAGTCGAGTTCCCAAAGTGAAAGTTCCAATTATTTTCTCCATAGGGAAATAGATTTTTAACAACCTATTAACCTTTAGAGACAAGCCCTACTGTGAGCTACAAGGTTATTAATCGATGGTGTGTGCTTTGATCCCGTTAGCCTGCATAATTTTATTTTATTAAAAAATAAATAAAAAAAAATGCATGAATTCCTGGTATAAAAGTACATTAACCATGATTCTGGCGAGAAATTTCCATCAATCAGAGAATCGAAACAGGCAAAGTACCTGCCCACTCCCATGAAGCACCATGAATGACGTAACAGCTCCCTACACTCGCGCTCCGCAAACTGTGTGTGTGTGAATATATATATATATATATATAGTACAAATTTTTGTTCTTTTGCTATTTGTCTGATTTTCAAACAGTTTTATGCTTCAAATCTAAGTTTGTAGTGCTGATTCACCTCGTAGCTGGTTGGCTTGGTTGATGCCTTGTAGCACTTTTTAAATTCTCTATGGGAATTCTGAAAAGAAATAAAATAAAAAGAATTCTGGAACAGTAGCTGTGTCCGAAATCGCATACTTCCCTACTATATAGTAGATGAAAAACAGTATGTCCAAATTCACAGTACTGATAAAAGTGCAAGCAAAAAAGTACCTGGATGACTTTCTACTTCCAGCGAGATTCTGGTGTGCATATGAAACTATAGGACATACTTTTTTAGTAAAATTCAAAGTAAGTACTACTTACTAGGGCTGTAGTCAACCAAAGAAATCCTTAGTCGACCAAAGCCTTGTCCTGCGCAACGATTAGTCGACAAAAAAAAAAAAAAAAGACGCGATGTTTTGATTGAACATTTTTTAACAATTGTCATAGAGCATTTATAAGACAACAACGAAAAAATATCAAAAATACATAAAACTATAATAATAATACAATTCTTTGAAAATTAAGTGATTTTTTTAACTGCAAAAAGTGAGGAGCACTGTCCTCCTAGGTCTATAGTAACTTAGCCTAACAGTCACAATCGCGCACCTGACCACACCACACGCTACAAAAATATAACTGCTATCTGCCACAATGAAAAATCCTAACAAAAGCTCTCGTTTACAGGCTGTATATTCTTCTTTACTTTGAAAGCTATGGGTTAACTTTTGTCCAGCCGATCTAGGCGTTTTAAAACAAACACACAAAAAAACCCAAAGAGCCTAAAAAACAATCCTAATAATAATAGGCTGTATTGAAGGACCGCATATAGGTTTATTTTCGTTTTGTTACATTATTTAGGCTATTTTCAAATGCGTCAAGTGTACAAATAAAAACAAAAACATATCAAGAAAACACAATCTATTGAGTCAGCATGATAAAGCCGTTAAAGGGACTGCTCAGTGCTCACGTCTTTTGCGCGCTCAAGTTCGATTTCAAATGTAGGCGCGCGGTGTGCGCGCTCATGATGGAAGCAACGCGGTCGCGGTGCGACGCGCTCTTTTTTTCCAAGTGCGTCCACGCCGCATCGAGATAAAAACATATAGTGTATAAGCATAAAAACCGAAACAAGTAGCGTTCTAACTGAATGAATACAGCTAAACTACCTCCCTTACTGAGCACGAAGCAGCAGCGAAGCCACAGGTGCGAACCGAGTGTTCTATGTGTGTGCGCTAAACTGTGGCGCTGAACACAAAATAGCCTAAATTAAAGCATTTAAAGTTGGGGATAAACCATAGGCTAATTATATTTAGAATACAGTAATATATAACTGCTTATAAAGGAATAAATATCAAGGAGTAAATCATTGAAAAATTCTTTCTATTGGTAAAAAAAAAAAAATAAAAAAAAAATTGCAACTGGTCGACCAATAAGAATGTCAGTCGACCAAGACGGCATCGACCGATTAGTCGACTAAACGACTAAAGTTGACAGCCCTACTACTTACTAAAGAGAGTATGCGATTTCGGACACAACCAAAGTCTGCTTAAAAAGTGGGTGGGCACTTGTTGCACTCTACAGCCAGCTTCCTGATAAAGACATTTGAAAATATGTATCGCCCCCTTGAGTTTCGGATGCATGAAACGCATTTTCTAAAAAGCAATAGTCAAAGGCATCTTTTAAAAAACCTAGTTTACCTACCTGGACAGCAATTTTAGCCATCATAGATGCACTCGTGATGAAAAAGCTGTTCCAAAAGGCAGGTATTTTTCTTTCAGGAATCCCAGAATGCTCTGCAACAAGCTCAGGGAAAAAGAAAATCGAGAGAAATGTTGATTGTAAATATTAAACGTGAAAAAGCACAGCCAAAAGAAATCAAATTTAATTGATTATTTTACTGTTCTGTCTAATTTATGCTTATTAGACTATCACTCTGTTAGCTTAGCAACATGCTAACATCAAACTCCCTTGAAATCAAGTCTTGCTCTGTTGCGGCCTATGTAGAGCTCCCTAAATCAGTCACTTTTGAAGGTCCATCTGGGTCAGGATGCTGTGTAGGCAGTGGAAGGGTTTTGCAACAGTCTTTTTTTGAGCTTTAAGTCTCTTTTAAGAGATAGAGCTACACTGAGCCAACCAGATAAAGACCTTCAGATGTGAAATGTACTTTGTAACTCAAAAATATGGCAGACAGAAAGAGACAAATGTAATAAAATATATTGCACTGACTGTAAATAGCTTTGATTTTACTCAAAAGGGGCCATACTACCCATAGCATCGCAACATAACACAACGCCTCCTCTTTGTGCAATGTAAATGTCAAACATGCTTTGATCTTCCTTGCGTAGACTGTAATAGAAGTTATGTGATTGGTTTAAGCAGTAATACTGGCTTTCTTCTTTATGTGTGTGTGTTTTGGCTCTGTTGAAATTTATTGGCCAATTTTTTATTTGCTTTATCACTCAGTGTTATGACGTCAACCGTGGGGCTCTGACAGCAGCTTACAGAAAACAGGGCTGTTTTTTTGGTGGAAATATATTGGGGTGCTTACTTGTCCCAGAACGCTGTGGTGACTTTCGGCCCTTATGTTTTCAATGGAGGCACTGTGCGGTAGACTTGTTTTTTTCTTTCGCAGTAACTTTTTCTCAACCAGATGGTGTCAACAGATGTCAGATGGCTTTGAGATGTGTTTCTGTTTCTAGAGTGACACACGCATACACCCACAGCATTTCTCTCGGAGAATCACAAGTCGCCAAAATCGCATAAACATAAAGATGAGTGGGACGTTTTTTTTATCTAAATTGTTGTAACCTTTCTAACGCCCCCCTCCCTTTCCCCTGTCTTGCCGTCTTTGTCCCGTCTTCAGTGTTTCAGGACGTTCTGCTGTAAAGGACCTCCCCCTCCCAGACCAGAATATGACGTGGTTTGCATCGGTCTGACGGGTTCTGGGAAGACCAGCCTGCTCTCCAGACTTTGCAGTGAGGCAACAGACAACATCGTCCCCACCACAGGTCAGCCCACCATCATAGAGCAATACCAGACACGTCCTGCAAACACAAACACAGATCTTTGCACTTCCTCTTTGCCAAACTCTTTAAAAACACACCCCCTTTGTATTCAGATTTTACCTTTGTGATAGTCTTTTAAAGAGTACTTGATTAAATCTCGGTCAGTGTAGCAATGGAGGTGTTTTTGTGAAATCCTCATGGCCGCGGTTGTTAACCTTGTTCAACTTTTATTTACAGGTTTTAGCATTAAAGCTGTCCCGTTCCAGAATGCCATTTTAAATGTCAAGGAACTCGGAGGTAAATGTTCTCTGTTTTTCATGAGAATACTACTTTTATTTTAATTTTTTAAAATCACAATTAATATGGGCCAATGACAAATAAGAGTCCACGATATAGAGAAGGAAAACATCTTTTTAAAATGTTTAAAACACAGATGCTAAGTCTTTAGAAAATGTATTTTTTATTTATTTATACTGTTCCATATGGTTTTGAATAATGAACTTTCAGTAAAAGTTCACTCTGGCTGGTTAGCACCTCTGCACTACCATTGGTATGTGGTAACATGGAAATTTTCTCCGGCTCACTTCTTCTGTTCAGTCCGTCGAAGTTGAACAACCGCGAGTAAAAACATGAACACACTGGAGAACCGCTTTATAGTAGAAAAAGCTTGGTACTCACACTTTAGGCGACACACTTATCCTGCAAGCTGTCGTCATCACTTTCCTCCTGACTGCTCTCTTCACTAAAACACCATTTGTTCTCTGTAGAAATTAAATATAGGTTCATCTTGGTTAAAGCTGTATTTATTTTATTTGATTAACATTAATGACACAGAAAACAGCAGGAATATTAGGCTGCTGTCACTTTAAGACCAAATGCACGGACCGAATATACTGACACACATCCGGTTTCTTTCTCAACTGTTCACTTATGACATAACCGAGAGAATACTTGCTGAGACGGTATTTTGATATAATTTTGTGTGTATGTGTCCCTTCAAGCGCAAGTAAACGCGAAAGAGGAATCCTTTCGGTGTTCGAGCGCTGTCTGAAACGCGCTCTCTCTCTCTCTCTCTCTCTCTCTCTCTCACATCAGTGTAGACAGTTTCAGTGTTTTTAATGGTTATTGTCTTTTGTTGCGCCGCGTCAATCTGCTCGCATCCAATGTAGACACTGTGTTATTCTCACCAAGGCTGCATTTATTTGATCAAAAATACAGTATAAGCAGTAATACTGTGAAATATTATTGCAATTTAAAGGATCTATGTTCTATTTTAATATAAATTAAAATGTAATTTATTCCAGTGATCAAAGCTGAATCTTCAGAATCATTTCTCCAGTCTTCAGTGTCACATGATCCTTCAGAAATCACTCTAATATGATGATTTGATACTTATTAAACATTTCTTCTTATTATCAGCATCGGAAACAAGATTCTTTGATGAATAAAAAGTTCAAAAGAACAGCACTTATTATTTTTTTTATTATTATTATTATTATTATTATTACTATCACCTTAATGTGTCCTTGCTGAAAAGTGTTACCTGCCCTTAACCTTGGTAGTGTGTGAAGTACATTCAGGTAATTGTAAGTATTAATAAATTAATAGATCCATACAAACAATTATAGCATTATAGCATTGACCCATTAGTGAATTAGTGAAACATCTGTAACAACATTTGAAACCATTACTTCACAAATGATCTTTTGAAAAGTAATCCTTGGCAACACATCATCTAAAACAGCATGAGGAATATGATTGTTATTTGACACAGATGTTACACGAGGACCAGACCAGTAAGGATACACACTCATTTCTTTGATGACTAATAGTTTTCTCTTCAAGGTAAATTGAACCCCAGGAAACGCCAGTGCTTGGATGCGGCACGCAAAGGAAATGTTTCAGATGTCACTCGCTCACTGAACCCAGAGCCATCTTGGCCCGCATTTCCTTTTTTCGTAAGAGTGATGGGCTGCAGATTTGAATCTGTCTTTAAAATGAGTGAGTGATGATAAGAATAAGAGGGTGTTGTGGAGGCAGGGAACCCTGAGGGAAAGGAGGGACAGATAGGTGAGGAGAAAAAAGGCTGGCTACATTACTGCTGGAACTGAGATTCCTAAAGGGGGGGTGGGGGGCGTTTCCACCTGGGTCATGACGCCCGTAGAGTTAGAGAAAAGGAAATGTCACTTGTTCAAAGGAAAAGTTCACCCAAAAAATGTAAATGCTAACATCATTTACTCACTTTCATGTCATTCCAAACTTTTACGTACTTTCGTCGAACACAAAAGGATTTTTGAGGAATGCACTGGTTGTATTTTTTTTTTATGTAGTTAAAAAGCCAGGGTGGATATAAAGAATGAAGTCGACATTAAAATTAAATCTTTTTTGTAAATGTTGAAGATCTTATTGTGAATGATTCATCCATGTATGTTTCATTTATCAAAATGTCAAGACTCGATCTTTGGTGAAAATGAAAGACTTCTCTCTGATGACATATACAGACAGGACTTTACAATCATTTAGTCCACTTGAAACCGTTTCTTCCCAATAAACTTCACATTAATTATTCAGTGCAATGCCCAAATTTTAAAATCCAATCACCAACCAATGGATGAACCTCATTCTACATTTTTTTTTCTTTTTGATAATCTGTTGCACTCAGATGTACGTCACAATACAGCAGAAAAGATCTTGACGCCAGTTTTGAATTTCATCCTGTTCCTAACAAAAAACATAAGAGCATATAAGTTACATTTACCACATTCATGATTCTTTTATAGTGCTTTTGTGTCTGTTTTAGTTTAAGGCTTATTTTATTCTTTTATTCTTACTCACCCAGTTGTTACAAACCTGTATGAGTTTCTGGTGAATGCAAAAATAAAAAAAATTGGAGAATGTTGGGAAGCAGACAGTTGATGGTAGCCATTGACTTCCTTAGCATTTTTTTCTACTATGAAAGTGAGTGGCTACCGTCAACTGTTTGATTACCAGCATTCTTCAAAATATAATATTTTGTGTACACCAGAGCAAACAAACTCGCACAGGTTTGCAACAACTTAAGGGTGAGTAAGTGATGACGGAATAAAAATTTTTGGGTGAACCATCCCTTTAAATCCCCATTTGTTTTACATGGAAGTGAGCGACCGGCACATTCTTCCTTTTCCGTTCCTCTGAATAAAGTAAATGATTTTTGACTGAAATAAATCCTTTAAAATTGAATTATTATTATTATAGGATAATTTTTGGGGAGAAACAGCCCACATTGGGAAGTCATGTTTAAATTGACGAACCTCTGAAAAGCGGTATAATTATGTCCTATTTTCCTTTTGGAAACCTTTCCTCCAGACCTCCAGCGAGTTCAGCTCAGTGTCAGGGGCCTGCGGAGCGCGACCTCTTTCCCCCCAAAAACATCAGTGTAGGGTTACGGCTGGGACATTAACCTTGAACCTGACGCGGAAGGCTCATGTCACACTTTATTGATGGAGGTTGTGCGCCGGCATGACACGCTGGCTCTCCCGTCGTTTCCGGCACGGCCATCGAGACGGTTTCCCAGATTCTCGTGTTATTGGTTGGTCTGCCCGTCTGGCCCGTGTTTTGGGTTTGCGTGAGTGATGTCAGGAAGCCGGTAGACGTTCAAAGTGCCGCGCTGTCTGTGCGTATTTCCCATCAGTGTCACGATGACACCCTGTGCGATCTGCCGGGCTGACAGGCGCACCAGAGAAGGGAGACCCACATGCTCACATTTACCATCTCGCAGCAGCCATCTGAAAGCACTTAGCAGGCTCTCTCTCTTTGTTTCTCTGGACCCCAGCCATGATGTAATGATTTCTGCGAAAATGTGCTTTAGTTGCATTATCACATGAGATTGTAATGCACCGGCCCGTTACTGATAAATGCTGTTTAGTTCCGTCACATCGTTCTCTTCTTAATGCACATGTTTATGCATTCGAAATGAAAGTAAACCTCTGCTTTTCGAAGCCCAAGACTCCACAAGACCTCCCAGTGTTTTGCTTTTACTTTCACAGCCAGTAGATGGAGACTTTGAGTAAAATTAAACCACAAAGAGACTGTTGATGCACATTTGTGACTGATGGGACATTGTGTTTTGGAAAAACCAGGCCTTATAGGAAAGCTGTATATGCCAAGTAATTGTGCATTAATATTTAATAGTGCTTGCTAAAATTGCAACAGCAGATCAAACACTTCTTAATTAGATGAGTCAGCCTCGGACATGGCCTGTCTGTGAGGATCCCAAATATTTATTGCGAGTCACAAATTGTCTAAACATCTGCAGAAAACATTATTATTTCTTTGGCCAGCTATCGCAAAGTGTGTTTGCTGTTGCTGTCAGGGCTTGCATTTCAGCGGTTGGAAAGCTGTTGCTGAATACCACAGTGGATAATACCTAATGAGAACTGGAAGTATTACATTGTACATCATACACAGCGATGATATCGGGAAGTCGAGCTCTGAAACTCAATCTGATAGGTGGAGTCTGTTTCCAAACATGAACCAAGACCTCTAAGAACAGTTTTAGAGCTGATAATTTGGCGAGGCATGACTAAGAGCTCAATTTGTGGTGTGACAAAGGCTCAGAAGTTTGGAAGTGGAACCATTAAACTCGCGTCCAGTGTGTTTAGTGAAGGGAAAAAAAGGATTGCGCAGCTGCTTAGTGTCAAGCAAACAGCTTATGCATCTTGGCCGAACATCAAGAGCTTTGAATAAAGCTGTCGATTACTGTCTGGCATTGATTTAAGACGCCACCTTCTCAAATAGCATTCTGTTTATTATTTCATACTTTATGATGAAAACAGAGGAGTAAAGCTACTTTTCCGAGTCTGTTATCACAGGAGAAGATGCACACGAGGCATGCTAGTAATTAATATGGCGCATTCCAATCAGAAAACTCATAAGAACAAGAGGTAAAGACAAACTGGTCTCTGTTTTTTCATGGTTAGGGTACAGGCCCCGCCGTGACTCACTTTAACCAAAGCCATGCTGCTCTTGTGTGTCTTGGTGGCCACATTTTTGTACCCCCAAATTGCTGTGCACAAGAGAAACCATATGTTCACTGTAAAAGTGGGCCCATTTGAACTGTGCTGTAGACTGGCCATCAGAAGAAACCATTTTAATATGCTCTCAGGGTCGACTTAAAAAGAAACACTGTTGCGTTGAGCGCTCTTCATTTGGACACGGCTTTCCCCACAGGCCTCCCCGAGCGGGAGTGCGAGTTGGCATGCGTTCTTGAAGTCATAAAAATACATAATGCAATATCCGCAATGATTTTTGAAAGGAGGTCGGGGTCCTCACCAAAATGCATTCCAGCAATGTTCGAAGTGATACTGTGTTGAAACACGCTGAAGTCCGTTTCGCCAATACGTTTTCCAGAGCTTCTCATTGTGCTTTTTTGTTGTTGTTTTTTTTAAAGCTTTACGTTGTTTTCGCCTTGGGCACCATCTGATTTATGTCTGACAGGAAAACCACCTTTTTTTTTCTGTGAAGGGGTTAATGTGTGCATTAAATGTTATGACTTCCTTGCTGCGTTCCTGACGGTGTGAATTTATGTTTTGTGTTGCAGGAGCGGACTCAATTAAAAAGTACTGGAGCCGGTACTACCAGGGCTCTCAAGGGGTGGTGTTTGTTTTGGACAGCGCTTCGTCGGAGGAGGATCTGGAGGTGGCGCGTACAGAGCTCCACTCGGCCCTGCAGCATCCGCAGCTCTGCACGCTTCCCTTCCTCATTCTGGCCAACCACCAGGACAAACCTGCTGCCCGCTCTGTACAAGAGGTAACACGATACATGCTTAACACTTCCCTTCCTCACCCTGGCTAACCGCCAGAACAAACCTACCGTCCGCTCTGTGCAAGCCGTAACTTTACACTCGTTTAACACTCGTCTAATACTTCCCATCATCATACTGGCCATTACCACTGGGACAAGCCTGCCGCCTGCTTTGTACAAGAGCTAACCTAATACTCTCTTTATACCGCCTATCATTATCATGATCTAAACTCCATACAAGAGGTTATCTAAAGGGATATTTCTCCTAAAATTAACACTGAGTCGTCATTTATTCACCCTCATGTCACTCCAAATCTGTTGGACTTTCAGTTGAACATGTAAGAAGATGTTTTGTCATTTATACAAAGACAGTCGGTGGGGTCCCATACATTCATTGCATGGGTAAAAATACATTTAATTGTTTTTTTTTAAATCTTTTATGTTCCACTGATTAAATAAATTCATATAGGTTTGGAACAACACTATAGGTTCCTTTTAAGGCAAGGTGTCACTCAGCGCCATAGGCAGCTATTTCCAGTCATGGAGGTACAGCTTCTATTTACTTTGACGGGGATACAGCGAAATTTCCAGAAACTGTTTGTCAATGTTTTCCTCATGCTCGGCCTGACCGGTAACCGGCCGGTCAATCTCACATCTTTCCGATTCCGAGCTGGTCTGTTTTGTTGCCAGCAGCACGGAAATAACGTCAGCTGCACGTTCTCACTCTCTTCTCTCTTCTCTCTTCTGACACACACCCGCCTCCTCTCACTCAATCATCTCATTCGCTCCGGTCTATATAACTGGCGCGCACATATATACGTCTCTCAACGGCTTGTGCGTCGCAAGTACCAAAATGAGTGGCTTACAGTGCTTAAACAGTCAAATACTCACAAAATTATGTGAAAATGCATGTGAAGTATAGTTAAACACAGTCAGTTTTGAAACGTAAATAAATAGTTGAGAAAGATAACGCATGTTATGTAACAGTATATTATATCCGTGCATAAACTCTTAAAGTAACAGCAGTGTAATATTCCTCCTGCTGTCTGTCATGTTAATCAAAGAACAAAAGACAAAGAAAATCACTCTCTGCTACTCTCTGCTACTAACTTTTATAACTTTAATTGTATGCATTAATCTGTATTTCATTCTTACAATGAAGACTGTCCAATGTTATTTTACATTTGATTACTTTTATTTCTGTAGTATTTCTTACATGAATACTGTTAGACCCACCGGAAAATCTTAAAGCCGTGTTTATTTCATCTCTCTTTATCCAATTCCATTTATTTGTTTGCAATTTGTTTATTTGTTCTTATTTTATTAATAATATTTTACTTGTGTTTTTTTATGAAAATAAAATTTTGCATTGAAGAAAAAAATATTTTTGTTTGTATATGCTGTCAATTATAGTTCTGCAAAAATTGGTATTGGCAGGTCACACTTACAAAAAAAATCGGAAATCTGATTCGGCCAAGAAAATTGCAATCGGTGCATCTCTAGTAACGATGCATAAAGCACAGCCCAAATGAAAGTCACTTTTTTTGCCAATTTGCGAAATCTGCGTGAGGAACTTTTCACCCTTATGCGAAACTCCCGATCACACGGATTTCTATTAAAATGACTGGATTTCGCCCACAACTACAGTAAATGTGACCTCACCTTTATACCTCTGGTGAGATACAAAAACTTTATATGACTTCTAAGATATTTGTTGTAAATTTTAAACGATAATGGCGTCAGGCATTGCTCCGCTCAGGGAGGTGGTGTTGCGCTGCTGCAGTTTTATTTTCGTAGGATTCGCTTGTTGTTTGCAAACACTGACAGGCCACAAGACATTCTCCCACAGATCTGCAGCACCCAGCTTACCCATTTTCTCAGGCTTTCCTGACAATAAGTCTTTGTATTGTTGGGAGCCCAAAATACTGGTGGTGTGGGGAAACACTACAGCTGTTGTCCCATCTCATAAGAGTGTATTCATTTTACCAATTGCTCTATTTAAGATTCTGTCAAACATTGTTTCAAAAGCAAGTGGCATCAAAATGAAGATGAATTGCTGACCGCTGTTAGTAATAGCAAACAGCTGGAATGCGTGGCATGTCTCTGCTGTCACATTTCTATTTTAATGGTCCCCTTGTCACTTTTATGTTTGGAGGATTGTGTTACGTCTTTTCCTGAATGATTTGGTGTCTGTGTGTTATTTGGCTGATACAATGCGCGTTGGTTTGTGTGTTCGTGTGTGAGTGTGCATGCGTGCACATCTGCTGCGAGTGTAGAAATCGGTCCGCGGGCTGCAGGGTATCACCCAATGCACAGAGCACTAATTAACTGGCTGAGAAGTGGTCCTGAGTGAGCAGTAAATATCTGCCTTTGGAGAATAACACATCCCTGTTCACTGATGTGTGTCAAAACGGGGCTTTTCAGTTGGCAGCGACACTCTCTTTCCTTGCTGGAGATGCAACTTGGATTACACAAGATCGGACCTGACCAGCTTGTTTTCCATTTAATTGCTCTCAATTGATTTCAACCTGGATCAGATCTCTTGGACCTCCTATGGGCATTTTTTTTCAAAGAAGAAAAGATCCTGAGTGCAGAAAACAGAAAAGGAACTGGTCAAATATTTTTGGTCATTATAAGGGATAAAGTGTCTGCCAGCTTTTTAAAAACCAAATCTGCCGTTAAATTAAATTACATTTCCATTTTTTTATATGTGACATTCTATCAGTCTCATTTTCTAATCCCTTTTTTTTTATGTTAATTGATCAATGTCACTGCTATTCTTTGTGGCATAGATTCAACATGGTGCTGGAAAAATTCCTCAGAGATTTTATTCCATATTGACGTGATAGCATCACGCAGTTGCTGCAGATTTGTCGGCTGCTCATCCATGATGTGAATTTCCAGTTCCAGCACATCCCAAAACTGCTCTATTGGATTGAGATCTGGTGACTGTGGAGGTCATTTGGGTTTAGTGAACTCATTGTCGTGTTCAAGAGACCAGTTTGAGATGATTTGAACTTTGTGACATGACATGTTATCCTGCTGGAAGTAGCCATCAGAAGATGATACACTGTGGTCATAAAAGTATGGACATGGTCAGCAACAATACTCAAGTAGGCAGTGGCATTTAAACGATGCTCAATTGGTACTAAAGGGCCCAAAGTGTGCAAAGAAAATATCCTCCACACCATTACACCACCAGCGGCCTGAACCATTGATACAAGGCAGGATGGATCCATGCTTTCATATTGTTTGTCAAATTCTGACCTGACCATCTGAATGTCGCAGCAGAAATCGAAGGATCAGGAAACGTTTTTTTCCAATTTTGGTGAGCCAGTGTGAATGGTAGCCTCAGTTTCCTGTTCTCAGCTGACAGGAGTGTCACCGGAGTGTCTTCTGCTTCTGTAGCTCATCTGCTTCAAGGTTCAACGTGTTGAGCGCTCAATGATGCTCTTCTGCAGACCTTGGTTGTAACAAGTGGGTTATTTGAGTTACTGTTGCCTTTCTTTAAGCTTGAACCAGTCTGGCCATTCTCCTCTGAACTCTTCGCCTACTTTACTGCCGTTCACTGTATATTTTCTCTTTTTCTGACCATTCTACTTAATCCCTAGAGATTGTTTTGCATGAAAATCCCAGCAGATAGGCACTCTTTAAAAATACTCAGACCAGCCACGTTCAAAGTCACTTAAATCTCCTTTCTTCCCCATTCTGATGCTCAGTTTGAACTTTAGCAGATCGTCTTGACCATGTCTAGATGCCCTAATGCATTGAGTTGCTGCCATGAGATTGGTTGATTAGATATTCGTGCTAACAAGCAGTGTATTGTGTATTTGGGACAACGCAGCATTTGCCATATGGTCTATAAGTCTACATAGCCAATGAGAAACTGCAAAGCAGTCTTGCTGTTAAAAGTTGAAATACAATCCTCCCTCTATACTACTTCATCTGCACATGCTAGTCTGTGGAGATATTTCAGGTCGTTTTTCATTTTTGCCAGATATAAATTGCTAAACGTATCAAATGGTGGTCTGCTTCGCATTCTGGTTTGCATGGAAGTGGACTGTACGCCAGCATCAACCTGTTTTGTTTTATATTTCAGGGTGTGAACTGTGATGGATCATCTGTCTTGCCCCTGGATGACCATTTCATTCCAGTAAACCAAGAAATCCACCTATGTCAAGAGTTTTCACATTTAATTAATTGCCAGCGACCCCCACAATTTAGGATCCCCTTGCGAGGGACCCTCTTCATAAAATATGCAGGCAGCTGTATATTTTCATGTATGCCGACTGTGTAACTTGTGTAAACTGTGTTGAAAAATAACAAGTGTCTTGCTATTTATAAAGACAGTGCATTGTTTGCAAAAATGAATGATTAGGTTTTATTTATCTTTTTACTAAAGCCTAAATAAATTATTGAAATGTTAAATGGAAAATATTTAAATGGAAAAATAATATTTGTTCAGCAATATTAATGATTAATCTCATTTCAAAGCTGACAGCTCTAGAAAGATACAGCAACAATGCCTCCAACATTTACAAGTAGTAAAATATTAAAATGCCTAGAGAGTAGTATGTCCGAATACATAGTATTCGAAAAACAGTACGGTGAAAAGACCTCAGATAACCTGCTACTTAAGCCGAGTTTCTGAAGTGCACATTCGATGGACACTTTACTATCCCATGATTTATGAATGGAAGTAAAACGATGCAACTGACGCTGGTGGGTCGCATGACAGTAACAACATGGCGGATGTAGTATGTCTGTATTTCATTTATACTATAGAGAGACAGACTGGTAACCTGAAGATTGCGGGTTTGATTCTCAATACCAGCATGAAATGACCCTAACCCCCAATCACTTCCTGGTCGTCACAGCAAAATGGTTGTGTGTGTCCATTGTCCAAAAGTTATAATTTTGATGATTATGGTTTACAACTTATGAAAACCCCAAATTTAAAATCTCTGAAAATTAGAATATTACATGAAATCAATAAAAACAAGGATTTTCAATACAGAAATGTCGGCCCTCTGAAAAGTATAATCATGCATATGTATATAGTTATATATACTTAATATATTAGTTTCACCTTTTAATTTGAATTACTGAAATACACAAACTTTTGCACGTTATTCAAATTTTTCGAGTTTCACCTGTAGGTGTCAGAAGAGTGCTCGCGATCACCCCCTTTGTGGTCGATATTTGCCTTCGATGCGCACTTTTACTGAGCACGCACTGAAGCGAACTCCGCAGCAGACTTCTTCCCGACAGTCAAAGCGGCGTTACGTCATGAAAGTGCAGACTCGTAGGAAGACCCTGAGTGCTTAGGATGCCATTGGGACAGGGCCTATGTGTTTTCACTACTCTTAATGTGAGTGCACTAACTTGGATGGGTTAAATGCAGAGGCCAAATTCCTATTATGGGTTACAACACTTGGCCTTCACATGTCAGTTTTCACTTTAGTCACAATTAGTATTTCGGTCACAGCTATTGTCTTAACGAGGGAGACATTGAATCATTCAGTTAAAACGATTTGTTTAAAACGGCTAATTCATTCAGGACCAAAGCAAGTGAGAGTGAGTCATTCTAGATGGATTCATTCAAAACCATGGATTCATTTAGTAACAAAACTAAATCTGTCTTGCTCGGAGACGTGCAATGACTCAACTGCGTGTAACTGTTTTCGTTGGCAAAATAGAGGAAAAAATTACAATATTGTGTCTAAAATGTAATTCACCGAATATTAACTTATTGTTTATTGAACTGTTGTATAAAATCAAAATCACTTTTGTAAACATTCTTATGTTTGGGAAAACAGCACTCTTGCTCTTGTGGTATTGCTTATAAATATTAAAAACAAGAACATATACAGAGACATGTTTTGCACCATATCTTGGATTTTGGGGGAATTTTTATTAATTATAGACATTTTTGCTTCGAGCCCCCATTATTTTCCGACCTTGGTGTGTGGGTGGCGTGATGGCGGGGCTCTTTTTCGAGCTCAGGCAGAGGCCCCTTCTCCTGCGAGACCCGTTTCTTGTGAAATATGGCAAAGGCCACTACTGGTTGAGAGCACTTAACTTGAGACTCAGTTGTGCCCAACTGTGTTTGGATTGGAATTTTTCAAGTGTAAAAATTTTGTATGGCAAATGAAATATGATGCAGGAAGGGTTGTGATTTGTACGTCTGAAAATTTTGAATTTCAAGAGAACCCATTTGCGTTGACTACCAGATTTATGATTATAGTTTCCTCTGTGCTTTGTGAAGATGAGACGAAAAAGTAGTGGCAGTGGGGACCTATTGTATTGAAATTGCATAAACCAATGCGCAACTATCTTACTCACCACATGAAAATGACCGTATAATTCTCTCCTCCTTGTGTGCAAACTTGTGCCAAGTTGACAAGGGGCTAAAATTAAGGTTGCTTAAGGGGACAAATGTAGCCATGGAAAGCGTATTTAGATGATTGAGATCTGAATAGGGAAAGGTGAATTTCTTTACTTGTATATATGGAAATCTGTCATCATATCATTGGACTGTTGACAGTCCAGAGCCAAATGGACGGGGAAAAGTTGTGACAAGACAAAATTGATGAAGATATAGAAGAGAAAAGCCAGTTAGGCAGTTAGTACCATTCAGTTAGTACGTTAACACAAGACTACGGTAGATCCAAGAAGTGATGTGAGAGACCAGCTCAGTTCAGGCAGTGCAAAACTGGAATCTGTGTCCTTCGTGGTCACACAGCAATCTGGGTCCGAACAACAGACCCGTTTGTTGTTTTCCTCGGGGGCTCGGAATTTGCTCAGCCGACATTGGCATGGTTTTCAGTGCTGGATGCCAAGGCCAGTGTCAGATCAGCAGGAGAAACACCATTCTCCCTCATACCACACGCACACACTCACTCCACTGTCTGGGTGTCTGTCTGGCTTTATACCCCTTCGTCCGTCTCTCATGTTACTTTCTGTGGGAAAGATCAGTGCTGTCCATTTTTGCTCCTTCTCCCCCTCTCTCTCATTTTGATCATGCAAAGCAAAGATGCTTGTGCCTAATGAACCCCATGATTCAGACCAGAAGCTCTTCACTGGTTTTGCTTCAGGACACAGTTTGATATGGACATGAAGTGGCAATCCAGCACACTACCAAAATAGTTTATTATGTAAAAGTAAACTAAGATAATGTAAACATTTCAATATGTTACTATATTTATTAATGCAAATTGATTCATATTACCAAGAAAAACTCAACAAGCTTTTCTTTATACTTTGAGCAGGAAAAGAATCCATTCACTCCACATTTAGGGAGATTATCGTTATATTTTAAGAGTTCTGTTTTGCTTGGCCACAGTGCAAAGAAAAACAAAATGTAGCCAACAGTGTAAAATGACGACTGTGAACCTCACATTTTATTACGTTGGCCGTGGACTGAGCAAATGCAGCAGCAGTAATCTTACTATAACTAGTGACTGCCCAAGGTAAACAGCATGTCATGTAATTAATATTCATGAGAAACAAATGTAAATGTCACTATGTAATGGTTGAAATTACAATGTACAAATATTAAACATATGCATGGATGAATCTTTTACAATAAGATATTTAACATGCATTAGAAAATACATATGGTGAATTTCTCTTTCATGCCAACTTTTAATATTTTATATTCTAATGTAACTATGAATATTTAATCCTTGTTTTAAGGCAAACTATATTTAATATTGTCTGGTTTCTTTCTTTTTCAGTTTTGCTCATGGTTTTGGAGAATCAGGGAATGTCGCATAACCTGTCCATATTGCCGTCTTTCTAATTTGACCGTCTACTACCACTAAAATCTAACTGACTTAGATAGAATGAAGATGCTTTTCTAAACCAGTCTTACAATTCTTAGGTAATGTGTTTGACTTTGTTTCAAACAACCATACAAGTGTTGACCATTACAGGTGTGTGTGTGTAATTTTTAAATCCCTTCCTCATACTTACGAGAAAGACTCTTGTATCTTTGATATATGGTACCCCTGGAGCTCTATGGTCCTCAATTCTAAGGGCTCTGCTGTTGAAACTCTACCCAGCAGAGTCACAGTCACCGGTGTAATTTACTGCCCCCGTCTCCCCATATGCTCTTTGGAAGCAGCTCCCCCCATGCGGTAATGGAAGGGGTCAATGTCTTACCTTTAAAAGAATTGCCCGGTTTTCCCCTGCATGACCCACACCCCCTCCCCTTCTCCTGTGGCTGATCTCACTGGGTTGTGATTTAGAGTAATAATAAAATTACCACGGCTCTGGAAGTAGACAGGGCACCCGTTACATCTGGCTCTAATAAAGTTATGAATGATAGAGATGGATGCACACAGAACCAACATGAGTGGGAGACACACAGACCCTCAAGCTCCAGAACTGGACCCGTTTCAGATGACAGATTTCTTTGAACCCTCTCGACTAATCCATGCAGGTACCGTTTTTACATCGTTTTCCATACAGAGAGAGCTAGAAAGCAACTGTATTTGGTCTTTGGCTGATCTGCCCTCTCCATGTCCTCACTGACCCTTTTCAATACTCGTGCTTGCTTAAGAGTACTCTCATTCCCGGACATTGCTTTCTCGCTAAATTAATTTAGCTATACAATAGAATTGAATCTCAACGTGTTGACCAACATTGAGCAATAAGATGTACAACATACCTTACGGCACTTTATGTAAGTGGTCCTGAGTAGTTTGTTGTGCATCCCTAAAATACATGGGAGAAAAGGGGTGAGGAATATCTTAGAGAAGTCCTCATTGACATCAGGCGCCATCAATTGAATGTTTGAGACACGAAGACAAAGGCCATCTTGTGTGCCTGAAGGAGGTTGAACTGTGGAAGATATGTCTGGCTGGTTGGACTCTGTATTCTGTCTGGGCTCTGAAAAAAAAAAAACATGCTGGCCAGACTTTATTGTGTGGCTCGGCTGGCAGCCTGACTCAGGGCATTCTGCTGAGAGAGGTCAATGGTGCTGCCACATGCAGTACTTCTGTCTGGTGGCAGTGTCCAGTTTCTGAACAACCAGCAGCCGTCTGCTTGTGTACCATATGGTCATGGATCCTGGACAGACGATGCAGTTGAAGTATCCAAATTCTTGCAGTCCAAATGTGCGTTTTTGATCATGTGCTGTATCGTGATACACGCAAGCAAACCAAAGAACATGTTTTCATCGAAATCATGGTATATTATTTATCGTGCTGTACAAAAGCATATTACAGGGAGACATCATGTACTAGAACACCCTATTATGGTTTCATGATGGCAATTAGTGTTGTTTCCTCTGCACTCTGAGCAGATTACTGTCTGGGAGTTGATGCCCACCGTCTGTATAGAACAGACTGTGCAAGCAGGACAATTCTGTAATTGGTCAAGAAGGTGCTGGTGCAAAATGGGAGTCTAATTTCTCTTTAAAGGGACACTCCACCCATTTGCATTACGCTTTCCATTGTTAGAAACCCAGTCATACTATTGAATGGTCATGCAACACTCTCTCATTTTCCCCTGAGACGAGAGAAATCCGCTATTTACCTTTTTCACTTACTCCTACAATGACGCAAAAATCGTCATTTTACGTCATTGTAGGAGGAAGTGTAAGAGGGGGGGGTTTCTGTAAAGACTACAAGCACTAGTTCCCACCCTTTCAAAACCGCCCATTGGGGGTTGGACCTAATGCGCTAACAGACCTATCACAGATCAGTGCCAGTGCGTTTGATTTCACTGGCAGAAACTTTTTGAAAATATGGACGAAGGTCGAGCAAAACATACAAGATATTTAGTTTGTAAACAGACAAATCATAGGAGATGTGTTGCTTTACAGCAGACGACTATGTCAGTGTGTGTTCTCAGTAGCCACTAGTAGCTGCTAATAGAGTCGAGTCAGAAAGAACCTTACCTCCAGGCAAATGCGTTTAGCGTTGCTAAGCACCGCTAGTTCCAGACCTGGCTGTTCGTCGTCATCATCTGGCAAGGTACATATCGACGGAATTGCGATTTTCACAAGCGTGGGTCTCAGTTCAATCCTAAGGGCTTGGGTTCGAAATCTTCTGGATGGAAATTTAGACTGCACACGTCAGATGTTTTAGTGCTTCAATGGCTGTGTCCTCTCCGAACTTCGGGTTACTGATAGCCCGTAGCCACTTTTTGCACAAGTCCAAATCTGCATAGCTGCCAACTTTTGAGTATAGCTTGGAGTGATGATGAACAGGATGCTATCTGCACACGCACGGTCTCTCTGCCATGCGCGCGCTACGCGGTTTGGAGCACAGTCTGTCTCACATGCACGCTCGCTCTAGATTCGACCGACCGGTTTGACAATTTCCCGCTCCTCCGTGAGAGATACGAGACCGGTGCGTCTCACAGGTGTCGCTCATCAGTAATCACGCCACCGGCCTCGCGCCGTTCTCCCGCGGCCCTCACTCGTCCTGCTCGCCACAGTAAACTTGATGAATGGTGACTGTAGAATGCAAAAGCTGAATCCCGGACATTATGGGCGATCTCGAAAACCCGGGGACACTCATCACCTAGTAGCCTAGCCTTGTTAAACATGTTTAACCTCCGCGCTCTGTTACCGGTAGGCGTGGCCTCCTAGGGCAGCGAAGCATATGCATTCTGGGAGTTGTTGTCTTTCATCCACATAACCAAAAATACATTTTCTGGCTTTTCTCAGGCTTTTCTCCAAATTCAAAAATAATTTCACATTTCTTCTACATAAATGACCCATTTTAAATACACATTCATCTTCCCAGAGGTGGAATGCCCCTTTAAACTCTGTAGAACATTGGTTTTCAATCCTGGTCCTGGTTCCAGACCCTCAAAAACTCAACCAGTTTTTCTGATCTTCACTGATTTAAGAATAGGCACCTGTCCTGGAACCAGCATTATGTGGAGAAAGGGGCACCAGATTGCTCATCTTGTAATAGACTATTTATACCATTGCAGACCATGGGCTCTAATTGAATTACTTCTCCTATGAGCAACTGTTACAATAAGGTATTTTTAACCAATTTGATTTGCAGTCCTGTGAGTCTGAGTGGCAAGCCTTGCCTAACATTTGCTTTTGAGCATGTTAGCTAGACGGGTGTGAACAAGTGTAAAGGAAAGTGAAATAGCATATGTATGACTGTCTTCTGGGATAGTATCAAAGTTTTAATTTTTGTCTATGAATCACTGCTGATATGGCGTGAGGCTCCCGGTTGGGATTAAGTTTAGGTAAAGTGTTGTTGAAGATATCCAGGGCGGCAGGTTCAGCTCCTTTTAATGTGTTCCCAATGTTCTGGAGCCAGACTCGTTGAGTTATGAGAACTCTGAACTCCACTTTAGTCATCACCGTAACTCAAACACATGCTTACATAAGAGCCGACCAACACTAGTCATGACAATGGGAAGTTATGCTTGTTTGGGGAGGTCATGGCATCGGAGCAGATGGTCTTTTTCATCTCAGGTGTATGGAGACATCCAGTGATCTAAATTAATTTAGTTCTGTCCACATTTGACAGCATAAACTATCTGTCTGTTGCAGCTTTGTCTCTTTGTTCATGTTCTAGATTTGCAAAGACGTTCCTGTCAAGAGAGATTGAGCAATATATAACGCACATGTATACACCTCTAATACATGCACATGTGTACCCGTATTGCTTGGCCAGCACTTTTTGTTTTGAAACTTGAACACGATTTTGGCTAAAGCTCTTCTTCTGAGCTACTTTGTCAGGAATGTTTCTTCACTGAGGAATCCCCAGCGACAGGGCCTTCGTTGCCCTGCATGAAATACTGTTCCATTTATTAATATGAGGAAATCTCTTCAGAAAGGGAGTGCAGCCTCCAGCATGTGAATAGAGGGGGCCCATGGAACTGCTGTGGTTTGCTGTGGAATGAGCCTGATTTAACACATGAATAACAGAAACTAGAGCTCTGCAAAACAACTGGACAGAGTCTCAGCTATTGGGGGAGGAGGTGTGCTCTCCATCGTTTGCTTCAGCTCCATCTTTGGACTGAAAACCTTTTTATGTTTTTCTCTTCAAAATTGATGAATATCACAATGCGTACACATTGTGATTATGATCCTTGAAATTAATCTCCCAATCGTAATGTTTGCAGTATGCTGAAGAAATGAGCACTGCAATTGGCGAATTTCTCCTTTTTGGGGAGCAGATCTGCAGGTGGGTCTGCGTGTGTGTGGTTAAGTGTACAAAGTTCAGAGTCTGATGGATATCAGATGGATTTGTTGATTATAGTTTGAGCAGCTTTGTTGATGTGGGCTTGCCAGCAGGTCACCTGTCAGTGCCTGAGGGGGTGCGTCTGTGGGTGTATATTCTTTCTTTGTGGGTGAGTTCCTCAAGTGAAGGTCAGTCCACACAAACGTACAGGGCAAGAGAACAACTGATTGGAGGTTGGTAGTTGCACCAATAAGAGACCTTGCAGTCCTGCAATGCTGCAGTTAATTAGCTCAATCCCAGCTCCTTTTTATCGTGTTGCAATTCCAGATGTGAACCGTCAAGCTTTACGCAAATTGAGTTACTGTAAATCTGCTCTATGGCCTGGCGAACACACTATGAAAGCACATAGGCCAAGAGGCTTGTTCACGGCCCCTGACCTGGAACCCATGAGCTTCTGACTTTGTGCAGGGGCATCGGTAGTCAGGTCTCTTACAAAGTGATTTAGTCACGGCTTGTCTCCAGTAAGGGTTTATCCCACTGACACCGTAAAGACTTCATATCCAAACATGTCATAAAGAAAAAGATCTGCAGTAAACCAGGTGTAAAAGCCAATCGGGCTTGGAGAACTTGCAGATTTAGTTGGCGCCATGTGAGCCTTGCACATGACCTGAGGTTAGATTCATCTTGGGCTTACTCAAGGTTTCTCAGTAGGGATGCACTCTAAAATGTGTAATCATATTTGTGTGCTGGTACCAATATCTGATTTCTTAGAACAACATCCACCAATACCCCTTGGTGATTCTGATTTTTATTTTTTACTTGCACCTTGTTTTACACCTTGTATAATTAAATTGGCAACTTCAAAAATAAATTATTTTATTGCTTTTTTTCTCTTTATTTATTCATAATTTGACTCTTTTGTTTTTCCTCCTGAAAATCACAATTTCTTTTTCACCTAAGCCACACAAGAGATATTTTCTTCACCGGATAAGTTGTTACCTGTCACCAAATTTTGATTGACAGGACATAATTGGCTCTGATCATCAACTGCTTGACTGCTCAACTGCTCAAATGGTCGATTTTCAAAACAGTCTGACAGTGCACTGCCCTTTTTCACTGCATTTATACTGAAAACAGATTTTTGGAAACGCTTTTCAAAATGCTGTGCGTGAACTGGTGAAACAAATTTTGTAATATACATCATGAGAACCATTTGTGCATGGCAACAGTTTTTTTTTAAATGTGCTTGAATTCGACAGGAATGAATTTTGACTGCAATAGTGGAACAAGTCAGCCTACAATTGTTAAAATGATCATACAACTATATGGAGGAGTGTGTATATACTGCATCAGTTAAGTAGTACACATTCTTCAGTGTTTTTTTTACATAAAATCTTTATTGCACAATATTGCCAACTACTGGCCTGGCATGGCTGTGTGGCAGCATTTAAAGTGTTTTTGTGATTCTTTTTCAGAAATTTCTATATGCATGTAAACAATGTGTAAAGCACTGCTGAAAGTTGACCATTCTGACCCATCTCTTCTGTCTTGTATTTTTAGCAATTGTTCAGGGTAGAGATGATTCATATTCTGCTGTATCAGCTGCCGTCAGACATACCAGCACTCTGTATCAGCCTGTATCATCTTTTTCAAGTACTTTTCATGAACGTCACTGGCAGAGTCTGTCCTAAACCTCCTGTCTTTTGCAAATGTTACACTTGCTTTTCTAGGCCTGGATATGTTTCACTGTGAAACAATAGACAAATATGGCTTCACGTTCCAAGTTTGTTCTTGCTCTTCGAAGCAGCAGGATTGGGTAATTTTGTAGCAATGAAGTCCCAGACAGGGAAATCTTAATCAACATTCTTGGCATAATAGGAAAGCGTTGGCTCAAAGGATGTTTTGTTTGATTTTGCATTATTTTTTTTCCTTTCATTGCACTCTCAAAGGGAAGTAAGAAATTCCAACTGCTTTTTTGGCACGTTCCCGCTGGCTGTCAGTTAAGCTCAGTGTTTGCCTAGATGTGACACTGATGCCATATATTTCAGTGCTGTGAGTGAGTTTAAATGTGGAATCAGAGGCCAGGCTTGAAGAAGTGCTCCCAGTGGGGTGGTCTCTCTCCACAGCAGGGAGGTTTGGGACTGAGCCAATCAGGTGACGAGACGGGCCGGCTTCCAGAAACACCGCCAAAACAAGAGGAAAATATAGTGTGATTCTTTTGTGTCAGGAATAAATATTGTGAGTGCAGCATTTGAAATGATTTAGCCTCTCAGCCTTCACTTTTCACACCTGTGCTAGTGGCTTACTCTGTATTTATTCTGGGCTTCTTTAAGTCCCCCAAGGTTAGAGGTCAACGATTTGGGTGGAAACATAAATTAGGAGCAGGAGGGGAGGAATCACTTTGACAGGGACATTTTGGGATGTTTAAGTGCTGTTGTTCAAGTGAAGGTCAAGGTTTTTCTGGCATCATGCTATTCTTTCAGATCTTTAGAGGGTTCAACCTAAAATTATATATTTTTTGTCAGCATTTTTTCAACCTCATGACTTTAGTAACCTTTGTGACTTACTTCTGTGGACACAAAATAAGACATTTTGGAATTTTTTCTCAGTATTATGTCCATAAGTGTGGTTCAATATTGTTATTCCTTAAAAGGTTCGTTCATCCAATGATCCAATAATTTACTCACTCTCAAGCCATCCTAGGTGTTTATGACTTTGTTATTTCAGCCAAACACAAAGAGTTATATTAAACATATCCTGGCTCTTCCATGCTTTATAATGGGAATGAATAGTACCTTAGATTTTTAAGGCCAAAAAAAACGCATCCATCCATCATAAAAGTAATCCATACGGCTCCAGGGGGTTAATAAAGGCCTTCTGAAGTCTGGTGATGTGTTTTTGTACGCATCTAAATATGGAACAAAATCCATATTTATAACTTTATAAACTACAATCTCTGGCTTTCGAGTCGAGTTCCGGCGGAAGAGTGACCTCTGACCCAACGTATCCAACTTTTTCGGGCTAGGGTACCATTCACTCCCTTTGTAAAGCTTGGAAAAGCCAGGATAGTTTGTATTATAACGCTTGTATTATTGTGTTAGAAGGATTGCTGAAAGAAGTCAGTCATATACACCTGGGATGGCTTGAGGCTGAGTAAATTCTGGGATAATTTTCATTATTGGGTGAACTAACCCTTTAAGTTCTTACTGATGAATATTTAGCAAACCATACAGTGAGCCAAAATGTAAGCCACATTCATGGATTTATTTGAAGATATAGATAACAAAAATGTTATTATGTATACAAAGTGTTATTTATGTTAAATTAGCTAAGCTAATATGTTAAAGTGAAGAACTGCACCTGTGGTTACTCTGATAGGGCTCAAAAAAGTGTTGAGAAAAGCTCTAGCACAATATGGTTTTGCAGATGCTACTTTTTTTTTGTAATTATAATTTTGAAGTATAATTTTGCATCCAAAAATACCTTTTGAGACCATTGTACATGGCACATGGCTTTTTTATTCACAATGAAATGATTTTTCCTGAAGGGCTTGGAAATAACTCTTGAATTTTTTTGTTTGTTGCTTTCTTTGTTGCCTGGGAAATTCTCAAAACACAGAGCTGCTTATAATCTGAAGAAACATCCTCTATCTCATATTTGCTGTGTTCAGTCAAGCACTGTCAAGTCAAGTGCTCATCATGGTTGCCAATCAAAATATAATTTTTCTCTTCCGTTACCTAAAGTTTTCCTCCAAATCATCTACCATAGCGAACACTGATCGCATTCCTGTCTCCCCTCCCATTTCTGCCCCGTTGAAAAGGACTGGCGCTAGTACTACAAGTTTGTCCTCATATTCCCCTGGCTAATACATTGGAATTTCTTGGCCGATACCACATACTTTCTAACTTCAGTAGAATAAAGATCTTGTTGTTTTATTTTGGAACTCATTTACAGATGAATATTTACAGATACAATTCAGCCTGCGTTCTTATTGGTCAGTAGGGGAAACTTGTTCCAAAATAACAAACGCAGCCAAAAGTTTGTTGAAAAATCTTGTTTTAATCTACAGACTAACATTCTGGTCTCAGGATTGATTTGCTACAGTGCTAGTTTATCAGTTAGATATAGTATAGATAGATATAAATAGTATACCCAGAAAAAAACATATCCTAGCAATGTTGTTAAAAGTCATGCTAACTGTTTAAGTAACTTGCCTAAAAAACATGATGACCATTCTTAAAGAAACAATTAGATGACTAACCTGTAAAACAAGTCTAAGCAGTTTATGCAATGTTGCCATCTCTCTACAGCTATGTTTCCATCCACCTATTTTTAAGCAAATTTTGGGTTATCGCAAAAAAACAAAAACAAAAAAACACTGGATAGAAACACGAAGATGTGCATACATTTTAAAAATATGCATATCCCTTCAAGGGACTAACCAGTGGACCAATTTCATTGCACAGCATCTCAGATGTTGATTTGGTCAATCTGTAATGCCTGAGCCAAAGTCTATCATTAAAATAATGTTTTGGTATAATGAACTCCCAGAAGCGTCTCACAAGATTGCGTTCCCAAACACCAGGCATCCGAACACAAGATAACATGACAGCGTTTATTGCGTTTTGTCTCTGAGACACAAGTCATTTATGATGTAGGATAAAAGAGCCACAGTGGCTCTCCCCGATTGCATTTTTATTACTTATATTTTGCACCAATTACCAATTGTGCATAAGTTGAATGTGCAAATTTGGATGGAAACAGCTTTTGACTATAGCTTCTACTAAGTGACCAATGAATTTGCGTTTGATTAGATACACCATATTTGATGTCAACAACAATATATTTGGGAAGCAAATTTTTTTTTTATCTACCATTAAAAGTGCATGAGCTTCTTTTGCACTTTATTTTTTTTTTTTGCGTTTAGCACTATTTTGTTCACGTTGTTCTCGGTCCATCAGAGCACTTTTTTTGATCCACCTTTTATGCATTGCGGAGGTTTTTTCTGTGAATGTGACTTTCGATTCATTAGCTGCTATAGGGAAATAATTTGAAGAATTACAAAGTGCAGTAAACAATGAAGCTATTTGCACTACAAAACAGTCTGTTTATGATTATGATAATTCATTAAAATATAGTATGATAGATAGCAATTACCAGTTTTGAATATCAAGAAGCACAACAGACTGTTTTTGTACAGCTAAAACAAGTGAAAGCAAATAACACAAGTTACAAATGACCGTTAAAGGTTGATAGTGTAAGAAGTCTCCAACTAATTGAGCCTCATTTCTTTCGCCATCTCTTCATTTCACACACAGATAAAGAAATATTTTGAGCTGGAACCCCTGGCACGAGGCAAGAGCTGGATTCTGGAGGGAAGCACGGTGGACAACATGGACGTGGTAAAGGAGAGCTTTGGTCAGCTCATTCATCTGCTGGAGGAGAAGGACCAGGACGCAGGCAGGATATGACCCAGGGACGACATCCCAGCATCCCTCAGACACTACCCATCGCCAACTCACCACAGGCCAGCACATCTCCAGTCACCATGGCCGTTGTGTAAACTACGTTGTTACTTTAACTTTGTTACTGTGGTGAAACTAACTGAGCCATGGAAAAATGGACTTTGATAAATCCTCACGTAAGGATGCATATCTGCATAAAAAGAAGGTACTTCAGCCCTGAAGTTTGATACCTTCTCTCAAACCACACGTATTAACCCAGAACACATGATTACCATTGTCAGTAAAATGGTTTTATCAGTTCTTTTTAATACAGACCTAGTTGCACATTGCTCCTAAATAGATGATTTAATCATATGCTTGGTCACGTAGGGCAACTGGAAGTCACGTAGTCCGTAGTTTGTTTTATTGAGTGATTGCGTGAATGCGTGTTTGAGAGAGTGAGAGTTGCCAGTTTGTACTTAAAAGCCTTAATGTGAGTGATAATGTATTTTTAAAACAAACGTTTCAGTGTGTGTTCTCACAAATGACAGTCTTTAGATGTAATTCAAATTTACCGTCTTAAATATTTGTGGCTGTGAAGTGAAAAGTGGAGTTATGAGTGATTCATGAGTCTTAAAAAAAATATAATAAAATCTCCTCCTGTCATGTAATATCTCTAAACAGCATGGAGCCGCACTCGATTGGAGATTTAGATAAACGCACATTTTTTATTTAAGATCATTGAGGACACGAAGGTGTTTTCATAACTTGGTCTAGTATTATTTCAAAGCTGAACATATCCAGGGTTTTGCTCATCTATCTCTTTATCTTGGATGGTAATGGTTGACAAAGCCCCATTGAAAAATATAACACCGGTTTGACTTTGTCTTTTCACCATAGACACTAAAACTACAATCAGTCCTTGTAGGTGAACAATGACAGAGCCTTCGATTTTGTATGCATGATGTATTGACCATGTGCTCATTTGGATATCGCATTGTTTGTTTGTGAATCTGTTTGTATTTCTGTTGGCCCTGAATGTAAAACACTCTCTTTGCATAAGCACGCCTCCTCTAGTCTCAAAGTCCTCCCGTTTAGATGAGTTCCCAGACACGTGAACAGAGGAAACTAATGCAAGAGCCACCAAACCAGTCATGTGCCACATCAGCCACACTTCCAAAAGCAGGTATCCTTTGAAAAACACCTTGAATGCATAGTCATCGTCAAACTCGGCCATCACTTTGTGTTTTATTTATATCTACTACAATTTTATACCCTCCGAACCAGTTCAGCTGCCTTTTTGTAATTCAAATATTTGTACATTTGTTACAGATTAGTCTCTGGAAAGGACATCTTTGTACTGGAAAGAAAGAAAAAAAAAGTCTAGGTGGACTTTAAGCAGTTTACCAAGGTGGCATCGAGTCATTCACATGTTTGACAGTGTTTATGTGTATTTATGCATCATTTCCACTGAGCAACATGGAAAATAAAGGCAGAAGGACAAATGTGTTGTCTTTCGTCATTTGCTTGTAGGATGGTATCGTGTTACACTTTTTTGTCTCGTGAATAATGGACGAGAACATTATCTAGACTTACTGACCTTGACACTGTAATTGGGGTCTTCGGGGGCTCTCTCTATATGATATCATTTCCTGTCTTATGGTGTTTTTTTGGCAGACAAAAAATTGCAAATATTTATAATATTTTAACAAAAATGCTTTTCTAAGAAATAAAAATAATAGTGATTATGGCAGGTTTTGTTTTCAAGAATTTCAATCTTTCAAAGGGGCTTTTTGCTTTGTGATATCAAGATACCATCCTGATATTTTTGCCCCCAAAAATTCTTAAATAAAATTTTAAACATTTCCAATTATTGTGTCGTTGACCCATTTAACAGTAGATAAAGCTGACCTTCTTTTGATATTTGCTCTTGGTTTAGTCATCTGGAAGGCTTTGAGCTGTCTTCTGACTACAGCGTAAGGAACGCCGGCATCTCTATGGCTCATCTGCTCAATAGTGATTAGTCATAGTGTTCCCCTGTCAATGGATTTGTCATCTACAGTGATTTCCAGCTGTCATCATAACCCACAAAACTACTAGATGGAGGCCGTTTCTTTTCATTGGCTTGTAGGGATTTCCAATAAACTAGCCTCAAAACTAGAGACCTAGAGCTAAATTGACAGACGACACATTTACAGATGCTGGGAATGTAAAAACAAAACAGAGTGGGAACAAAAACATAAGGCTGCAAAGAATATTGAGAGAACACCACGGCTGAAAAGAATCTGAGGAAAAAAAAGAATTTTTTCCAGATTTTTGTGTTTTTTCTCATTGTGAGCACAGTTTGAGCCATCGCTCAAAAACGCCATCGCGTACAGGTAAGAAAGCTGCTGCCATAGTATGCTTACCATAACGCTGTTTAAAGAGTAGACAAAGTAAGATGCGGATATCACTGATAACCCTACTCTTACAACACTGTATTGTTAATAACCCTTTGTCGATCAGACTCTCCGTGTGCAGGGATACAAAAACGTGCAAGTACAATCTGTCGTTTTCATGAAAGCCCTGGAGCTTGGCCAAAAGTCAGATGACGCAAAAACGTTTGCCGACAAATAAATGTGAATTTCTCGGTCCAGGTAACAGAGAAAGAGTAGACATTCCTTTACAAAACTACTGATATTGAAGCAATACAAAATCGGCAAACTTACAATTTAAGTGAAAGGTTGTTGTTTTTCTAGGTGAGAGTGGGGTAAGATGCGTCAGCCCCTTCATCTATCAAATTACACTCACCGGCCACTTTATTAGGTACCCCATGCTAGTAACGGGTTGGACCCCCTTTTGCCTTCAGAACTGCCTCAATCCATGATGCGAATCTCCCGTTCCACCACATCCCAAAGATGCTCTATTGGATTGAGATCTGGTGACTGTGGAGGCCATTTGAGTACAGCGAACTCATTGTCATGTTCAAGAAACCAGTCTGAGATGATTCCAGCTTTATGACATGGCGCATTATCCTGCTGAAAGTAGCCATCAGAAGTTGGGTACATTGTGGTCATAAAGGGATGGACATGGTCAGCAACAATACTCAGATAGGCTGTGGCGTTGCAACGATGCTCAATTGGTACCAAGGGGCCCAAAGAGTGCCAAGAAAATATTCCCCACACCATGACACCACCACCACCAGCCTGAACCGTTGATACAAGGCAGGATGGATCCATGCTTTCATGTTGTAGACGCCAAATTCTGACCCTACCATCCGAATGTCGCAGCAGAAATCGAGTCACATCAGACCAGGCAACGTTTTTCCAATCTTCTATTGTCCAATTTCGATGAGCTTGTGCAAATTGTAGCCTCAGTTTCCTGTTCTTAGCTGAAAGGAGTGGCAGCCGGTGTGGTCTTCTGCTGCTGTAGCCCATCTGCCTCAAAGTTCGACGTACTGTGCGTTCAGAGATGCTCTTCTGCCCACCTTGGTTGTAACGGGTGGTTATTTGAGTCACTGTTGCCCTTCTATCAGCTCGAACCAGTCTGGCCATTCTCCTCTGACCTCTGGCATCAACAAGGCATTTCCGCCCACAGAACTGCCGCTCACTGGATGTTTTTTCTTTTTCGGACCATTCTCTGTAAACCCTAGAGATGGTTGTGCGTGAAAATCCCAGTAGATAAGCAGTTTCTGAAATACTCAGACCAGCCCTTCTGGCACCAACAATCATGCCACGTTCAAAGTCACTCAAATCACCTTTCTTCCCCATACTGATGCTCGGTTTGAACTGCAGGAGATTGTCTTGACCATGTCTACATGCCTAAATGCACTGAGTTGCCGCCATGTGATTGGCTGCTTAGAAATTAAGTGTTAAGGAGCAGTTGGACAGGTGTACCTAATAAAGTGGCCGGTGAGTGTATGTTTACATTATATAAAATGTATACATAGTAACTAAAGGGATCATCATGTGCACCTGACTGTATTTGAGAGATGTAAATGAGGAAAATTAGTGTTGTGTTTTTTTTCATTCTAAACCGTATGCCAAATCTGAAAAGTAAAATGAATTTTATGAATGTTATGCTGTACCTGTGGCTCAACTTTGCCTCCAAATACAGAAATATATACTTTTATGAATAGCCTACTTTTACATTTACTTTTATGTTTAATAATTGTTTAACTTGCTATATTCAAATATTGTCTGGTTTATGTAAATATGAATTATGTGCAGTATTTATTAAGTTCATATTTTAATTTCAAATGCAAATCGTTCAAATATTCTTTGATTCCTTAGGGTAAGCATGACCACAATCACTAGACCAATGTTTATTCTACACACAAAAAGAAAATGTTGTAATTTATTTTTATATTTTTATTTTATTTAAAAAAAAATAAAGTAAAATAAAGTAGAAACATGTTAACTGTAAGTTACCTTATATATATGGTGATGGTTTAACACATTATATGTAATTTAACTGTAAAATACTGTCAAATTTATGATTTTTGCAAGTAAAACTATGAATATCATATACTTTACCAAATCATATGATGTTGTAAAATACAGTAAAAGGACATTCCCAGAAGTCCCTGCATTACACATCACATATGATTAAATTTTTTACAATAATTTTGTTTCTCCTTATTTTTGTTATCAGTAATGCACATTAGTGTTAAGTTATTTAGTTAATGTTACTTATTAATGTTTCATGAACAGACTGCTTACGATGAGCTCTGATTCATCATGTGGTTTTCTATTGTAGTCGTTATTTTGCGTCGTCAGAGTATTTTTTGGCCAGAGGCTAAAAACTACAGCCAGTAGAAGGGGCTGTCCCGCATGTTCCTGCATGTTCTCAACCCGCCCATAGAGGGATCTCACTCACAGAATATACACACAGTGTCAGCCATCTTTTTTTTCAAAGCTAAGCTAGCAGGCTCTTCTTCTGTGGAGAAAGCTGAGTAGTAGGAGAAAGCTAGTAGGGTAGTAGGGAAAGAGTAGTAGGGGTTACAGGTTACCATCCTATTTTTCACAGACATGTCCGGCCGTCGAGATCGTCCAAAATGTCTGGGATTCAGTGTTTGCTTTCTGCAGTCGCCATTAATTGTTTACATGCACACCTTTTGTTTCAATCTAACTGAATTCATTCCGATTGGTGAATCTGAATGTAGTGTTTACATGAACGCTAAACAAGTCATCGGTTGATGTGCGTTTTAAAGGCACAATATGTAGGATTTTTCGCCACAAGAGGGCGCTGTTTCCAACAATAACAAAGGCGTATTTTGATGACGCAGATAGAGCTGAATGATGGGACTTGCTGTCAATCTGATGGATCTAATAATGTTTATGGATGAGTGCAAACATTCATGTTTTTTAACATTAGTGGTATGAAGCAGGTCGCGATTGCTAAAGAGACAGATATCACAGTCCCTCGGATATAAAGGATATCATACTCGAGTCCCGCGGATATAAAGGATATCATACTCGAGTCCCGCGGATATAAAGAAATAAGGACATTTAATTCTACAGAACTACACGCAAGTGCTGGATTACTCACACAGGTCAGTTTATTAGACGTCTAACGTTACACTATCACACTAAACGGCATTTAAATGTGTGTTGAAAGTTATAATGTTATTCTATGTGTTAGTTTGTTTGCTATACGAAATTAGCAGCTAGAAAACTGACCATATAATATTCTAACATTTCATCATGTTGAGCTAACGTTAACATTGATTTGTTTTATGTACATTTGCTCACCTGACTAATAAAGCTGTCAAGTCCAAATTAGTCACGGACCTGCAGCTCTCTGTCGAGTGGAAGTCAGTCTCGGACGCTAGCTCTCGGCATCTCAAAAACGCCACGCTGATATTGATCCTCATTTTAGTTCTCCTTGTTTGTCCCAAAGTCTGCTTGCCATGGTCTATGTTTGAACGAAACAAGAACTGCGTACCGACATTTTTTTCCGGGACGGCCACTTATTTAAAATTGGAATTTCTCTGAAATAAAAAATCTTTGGAGACTTTTGGGATATTGTAAGTACACAACTGCAGGAAATATATCACACTGTGCAAGTGATTTTTGAATATTTTATTACAAAATTCTTACATATTGGACCTTTAACATTGCTAAGAAAATTCCCGCTCCTCCGTGAGAGATACGAGACCCAGCCTGTTCTCACGTAAATGCGTCTCTATGACACGCATGGTGCATTGTCGTGTAATTGATACGCGAAAATGAGTTTTTAGGTGCATATGAGACGCAGTTTTTTGCGTGCATTTGATACGCAGTTCATTTGCGTGTAATACACACGCACCCCACACCACTAATCCTACCCAAGCGTATAATACACACGCACCCCACACACACCTAAACCTACCCTAACCAACCAATGCGTATCCTATGCACGTAAAAACTCAATTGGCTTTATGCCCAGCTGCACTACTTCCTGACCTTCAGCCAGCTCCTTGTTTCCTGTCTGCCATTATTGGACAAATTGATTAATTCAGGTGTGCCTGACCTCAGTAGTCATGGCAACAATAATCAGACACACCTGAATTAATCAAGTTTGTCCAATAATGGCAGACAGGAAACAAGGAGCTGGCTGAAGTTCAGGAAGTAGTGCAGCTGGGCATAAAGCCCATTTAGCGTATAAATTACACGACAATACACATGCGTGCAATAAAGACGCATTTAGTGAGATCGGGTTGCGAGACCGGTGCGTCTTACAGGTGTCGCTCATCAGTAATCCCACCACTGGCCTTCACGCCGTTCTCCCGCGGCCCTCAGTCTCGTCCTGCTCGCCACAGTGAACATGATGAATGGCGACTGTAGAACGCAAAAGCTGAATCCCAGACATTTTTGGGCGATCTCAAATCCCGGGCAGACTCATTACGGAGACTCACTAATAGCCTAGACTTGTTGTTTAACTACTGCGCTCTGTTACCGGTAGGCGTGGCCTCCTAGGGCAGCGAAGCAAGTGCATTCTGGGAGTTGTTGTCTTTCATCCACATAAGCCAAAAATACATTTTCTGGCTTTTCTCAGTCTAGAAAGCTCCAAATTAAAAAATTATTTCACATTTCTTCTACATAAATGACTCATTTTAAATACACTTTCATCTTTCCAGAGGTGAAGTATCCCTTTAACTAGGCCATATTTACTCAAAGCAAAAGGACCATGCGTCTGAAAAGCAATGACCCTTTTGCAGTGCTTTTTTCCTTCATGCAGATCAGAAATGTGGAGTTCTGCCACCGTACCTCCACAAGCATGTTCCCATGAATGATTATAATGAGTTAGGGCTGTGACTGGAGTTGCCTCCATTAGTGAATATAGCGCACATGCCATTTTGCATTGTATTGCGCCACAAAGTTCAAATGTAAGGACAAAATGTACATTCTCCTCTTTTGAATACTGAAACATCAAAACCGGCCCGTCTGGGGTAACGAGGCATGCATGCTCATTTAGGAAACTTTCTCCATTAGCGAGTGAGAAAAACTCTTAGTAATGTTAGAACACAATGATAGTCTCTTATAGCGGCTGTCTGTGATCTTGTTTCAAAGCCTCATGCCAGGCTTTAATTGCTGATTGTTTTTAACGGCAGATTCGGTTCCCTCAGATTCGAATGCGATTCGCTGTCGGCTCATTGAAGTTGAGCTTTGAGGAAGCGTACGCTTGTTTTGATGGCTCCGCGCATTCCATTTCCTTGTTAAAATTAAAACCAAATTTATACGACTGCTAATGGAGAACATTTCTGAAATGGCAAAAAACAGTCAACAGCACATTAATAAGCGTGGATTTTCCATTCAGGGCCATCAGTCACTGACTCTACAGGCCTCTCTGGTTTTAATAACGCTCCATAAACACTTAAGACAACAGACTGAGTGTATAAACCAAGATTATGGTCTGTATACTGCGTGCATGAGCTGCAACAGAAACACTCTGGTTTGCCTTCATCAAAAGTGGACAGACACAGGCAGAAGAGACTGTTTTGACCGCTGTCCAGAGCAGCAGAACTATTCGATTACACCCTCAAGTACATTTCTCATGCTATTTCCAGGCACCAGTCGTACACAGATTGAGCTAAACCTCAGATGACCAGTGGCTGTCTCGCAGACATCGACTGACTCGCACGTTTGTATTGAACTTCTATGAGAGACCCAGCGGGGATCCGGTGGACTGGTTGCTAGAGAGACCCCAATGAACCATCAGGAAATGACCCACAGAGCTCTGTTCTCTCCGAACATTTTGTTTGTGCCACACAACACTTTATGTTCCTTTTTTTTTTTTTTTTTTTTTTTTGGGTCTGGCCTTTGTACTGTTTTATACCTAGAGAGAACAAGGATGTCTTTGCTTGAATTTGGCAGAAAATCGTAGACCTTTCTAATGAGTGTTTGTACTGCACAGCAAAAAAAAAATGTTTCTAGTTAGAAATTAGTTTTTTACATATACATTTTCCATTGTTATAATTTTTTGTAACTCTTTATAATGTTTTATTTGTTAACTTCATTAGTTAACATGAACTAACATTGAACAATACATCATTTATTAATCTTAATGTTAATCTCAACATGTACCAATTATTAAAATAAAAAGTTGTTAACATCAGTTAAAGCACTGTGAACTAGAGAAAATTCTCTGCAACAAAAAACAACTGCAACTTTCCCTCCCCTTTCCCCTATTTTTATATATTTTTTTCATTTTATTTTATTAAAATATTGTTTATTACACACACACACACACACAAATTACTACAGTTTGTGATATGGAAATCGGTACTGATAGTCTACTCATTTAAAGGTATGGTAGGCAATTCTTTCCATAAACACTTTTTGTTATTCTGGTTGAAACTCTTTTCACATCCTGATAGCAAGCAATAATAGTGGTCTAAATATTTTATTTTTTTTAATTCTGTGGAAGTCTCAGGACCAAAAAATATTCGTCCGAATGAGACTTGTAAGTACAAGATGGCAACCTGTGACATTCTACCCAGAGCTGTTCACGTCCTCAGACTCGGATCTATGCCTGTCAATCAATGGCCAAATGATTGTGACTACAAGTAATAGCTCTGTAAGTTGTTTACGTTAAATTTTATTGTAATGTTATGTGCTTTAAGACATCTCTTGTGAAGCTTTGCTGAATCTGCGTTCATTGTTTTGAAGGAAGCGTGGAGACGCTCTGAAGGCAGGGCGGGATCTCATGCTTGCTTGCTATTGCTAGCCCCTCCAAAATTACCTACCCTATCTTTAATTTCAAAAACTTGCCAATGCTTCATTTAGAGTCAAACGTCACTGAAAATATGTGAGTCAGATGTCGGTTAATTTACTCTGACTGATTTAATGAGTTCATTCAATGAATGATGGTTTAAAATGATTTTAACCAGTACAGCCTGCTTGTAAGTTCATGAGTCTGTGATTCATTAAAAGAGCTGGTAATAAGAGACATGAAGACATCTCAGTATGAAGGTGATAATTTTGCGGTAAACAATATTTTTGTCTTCACATTCAATCCAGTATACAAACACATTCACAACTTGGGTAAAATGTTTTCTTTTGCTGACAAGTCAATTCGTTGAAAGCTTGATAATGTGCTGCGCCTTGCATGAAACCCGTTCCAAACCCAAATGCTTTTTTTGTTGTTGTATGAAACATGGTGCACGTTGTATAGACTTTTTACAATATTTTTTCTTTTTGGAGCTTGACAGCCAGAATTAAACTCCAGCATAACAATTCACTTTGGAACACATTAGGGATAGACTTTACACGTTTTTTTTTTTTAAACTGGACAACACAACAAAAATACTACATAATGATATAATATTCCACAAAATAATTAAAATATAAATCCTTACTATAGGGATAAAGTCAAGGGATTTTAACTCTATCAGCATAACAATGGGAAAAAGCCTCTCCTCTCTCATGTAATGTCAGCTGTTTCTTAACATCATTATAGTGGCAGCCTGCTATTTTTCCAAAACAACCTTGAGACAGTGACACCGTGTTCAGTCCTGATTACCATCTTCCTCGTTGCAGTCATTTCAGAGAATGATTACTCTTCGCTGTCTCTGCGCTATCACAGATGCTGCTCAGCAGGTATCAGCGGGACCGGGCGCCCATATTCCCCCTGCCCACTGCTGATTCAGCTGTCCCGCGAGAGAAGAGCGATCATCCCTGCCAGCACAGACAGACCTCACCTTACTGGACACTCACTTCAGTTTCAGTGAAGCCAAAGGAAATTATCAATGGGGCTTAATTTAGGAATAGTTCACCCCAAAATGAATATTATCCCATAATTTACTCACCCTCAAGCCATCCCTGCTGTATATGACTTAATTCTTTCAGCCGAACACAATCTGAGTTATATTAAATAATATCCTGGCTCTTCTAAGCTTTATCGTGGGAGTGAATAGTGTCCGAGTTTTTTAAGCACCAAAAAGCACATCTATCCATCATAAAAAGTAATCCATACGGCTCCAGAGGGTTAATAAAGATTTTCTGAAGCGATGCGTTTTTGTAAGAAAAATATCCACTCTAGCTTACGTAAACGTCCGAGTCGAGTTCCGGCGGGAGTGACCTCTGACCCAACGTATAGTAGATACCTCCTCTTATGAGACATTTGACATTTATTTTAAAACTTCTTGTTTTAGACTTCTAATTTGTGACCACCATTTTGTTTTGCTGTGTCCTCTGCGCTTCCTTGTTTGTCAATTCTCACCTAAGCTCTCGCTTCGTCCCACGTCATACGTCGGGTCAGAGGTCGCCCCTCCACCAGAACTCGACTCTCTTGTGATCGCGCGTACGGCCGTTTCCGGAGGCCAGTGATTCTAGTTTATAAAGTTTTAAATAAGGATATTTTATCTTAAAAAAACGCATCACTGCGCTTCAGAAGGCATTTATTAACCCCCTGGAGCCATATGGATTACTCTTATGATGGATGGATGCACTTTTTTGGCTTCAAAATTTAAGGGACCATTCATTCCCATTATAAAGCTTGGAAGAGCCTGTTTTTTTTATATAACTCCTATTGTGTTTGGTTGAAAGAAGAATTTCATATACACCTGGGATGGCTTGAGGGTGAGTAAATTATGGAATCATTTTCATGTTTGGGTGAACTAAACCTTTAAAGCCCATTCACACCAGTAGGCTAATTATGATGATAATGCTGCATCAACAGAATCCTAAAATGTCATCTGCCAGTTTAAATGCCCGCGCTTTTAAAGCAGCTGTATCCTGATTGGCTGTTGTTCATCAGCTGGAAATTGACATGTACAATATCCATTGTTGTTATAATTGTGGTGTGAACTCTGCTATTCTTTTATATGTAGAACATTTTTAGAACTATCTTTATCGTTAACTTTATAGATATGGTCCTTGGTGTGAACTGTTCTTTAGAGTCTAGAAAGAAATGTTGATATACAAAGGCGTCTGTGTACAATATCTGATGAAGAAAAAAAGAAGAGTTTTCCCACACTGTCTGAAAAACATCTTTGTGGGTTTGAATTAACGATAAGCGTCTAATGAAGCCTTGCAAAGCAAAGAGGTGGTGACGCTCTCCTTTACAATTAGCCGTCTGTGAAACTTCCTGGCAAATTAGTTTCTCCACTGCAGCTCAGACAGTTCCGGTGGCTTCTGCAGAACTTGATTAGTGTGTGTGTTTGTGAGTGTGTGTGTGTGTGTGTGTGTCTGTGTGTGTGTATTCAGATCAATCTGTTTGTGACTAGCATAGAAAAACAAATTCCCACTTTAAAGGGATACTTCACCTCTGGAAAGATGAATGTGTATTTAAAATGGGTCATTTATGTAGAAGAAATGTGAATATTATTTTTTGAATTTGGAGCTTTCTAGACTGAGAAAAGCCAGAAAAGGTATTTTTGGCTTATGTGGATGAAAGACAACAACTCCCAGAATGCACTTTGCGTCATCAGAGGCTTTTTTCCAGACAAAAAATACATAAATCTCTCGTCTCAGGCGAATATGAGGGTGGAAAGCACAGTAATTCTAAAATACTACAGGTTTTCTACTAATATTAAGCTTAATGCTAAATCCGGAAGTATCCCTTTAAGGATTCAAGGTCAGGTTCAATTAGGTTCTGAAAGAATTTTCAAAATCCCAACATTGGATCATAGATTTACACGTCACACATTTAGGAATAATACTCTCAGTAACTGAAGTAGATTTTTTTAGATTTTACTCTTTATACTGCATCTTTACAAATGGCATCATTAACTTTATATACATTAAACATTTACAAACAAATACAAAACTATAAATTTATAGCTGGATCTCTAAAATAAAAAAGACAAACAATGCTGAGATCGATATTGTTAATTATATACAATATATGATAAACGATTCCTCTGTCTGAGAACCCACATAAAAACAGGAAACATATAGGCAGAAAATAACATCAAGGCTATATTTTGATTGTATAAAAAACAATGCATTTTCAATTCCAACATTATTTCTGTCAAATAAAACCACTGTTTTTGGTGTATGTGTCAAAATCATACATAGACTGAAAAGGCTGCTTTTGTCAGCTTTGATTGTTAACCGAAGCAGATACGCTTACTACATTATTAGTGAACATTAGATTGCAAATAAATAAAACACATGCAAGTTTTGCTGCAGATATTCCATTTGGGAGGATGACAAAAACTGTTTAAGCTTTTTTTTCTTCACAAATTGTAACATACACTTTTCAAAACACATACAGAGATACATTGCACGTTATAATAAATAATATTCTTCCAAAGACGACAAAGAAAAGACGGTAGACACTTCATTTATTCGGACTATAAATGTATAAATAAGAAGACAAAAATGTATAAATAAACATCTAGAACAATAAGCATCTTCCACATGTCTGCGGAAAATAAATAAGAGTACATGTATGTACAATATGAACATGACTCTGTGCTTAAATGGAGTCCTGCTGTTGAATGTGATTTATCCAGTCAGTAACAGAGATACATGGCTATAATCCGCATAATCGTCATCATCCTCCTCTTCATCCATCTCTTCTGAGAGCGCTGCGGATGAATATAGCAGCTGTTGCATTAGTATAAAACACAACAGCATTCAGGCACAGAGTCTTACTGCATGACTTCTTGCATTTTTCTTCCAAAGCATCTCTTACAATGCTTTGCAATTCACACAAAGTGGTGGGATCACAGCTGAGGATTGAAGGAGAGCCTGGGATTGAATTTCTATGTGGAATGGGGCCTTACCTCTGTCTTTTATTAGCGGAGACAATTTCTTGTATTTGTCAAGTCATTGTACGGAATCGAATCAAATCAAGCAAAGAGATATTACGTAATCCCTTCTTATAAACAAAAATATTGCTTTTGTGGAAGATGACGAATACCACACACAGACTCGGGCTGGTTAAAGATGGTTCTACTTTAAGGCATTAACAAATGTTCTAACTTATCACTGAACCATCGAAAACATGTTCATACTAAACATAAAATCACATTTTTTCCACATGAGATTTGTTATGTCCCACATTTGAACCATTATAAGGTTAGAACAAAAAAGAACAAAAGATGTGACATTGTCTAGAAACATTTTACGTGAAGAATAAAGGTATGTTCACACCAGGAACGATAACGATAAAGATAACTATATTAGCGTCCACACCAGCGGATGATATCGTTCTGTTTATCTAAGTGCTCGCTTGTCTGTCACTTTAAATGCTTTAGCTCGTTACAGGATGGATTCTGATTGGCTGTCAATGTTTTTTATCGTTCAGCTGGATGAAATCGTTCTGAAAGTGATTCCAACGACCCTTACGCAAATCATTTAAATATACTGAAAAATATACAGAACAATATATTACATTACATTGTATAATACATAAGGTAGTGCTGCTTTTCATATATTGAAAAATATGACAATATATTTACTCTTTACGTGAGTTACTTTCACTCAATTGAGTTATGTTTCTGCTACACAAATTGGTTGAGTTCAAAACACTCAATTTTCATGCAAATAGTTATTTTTTTAGTTAAACCACAGCAATATTTTGTTTGAGAATGCATTAGAAATGTTTGAGAAATTTCAGGGAATCCGTTTCCACACACTGTAAAAAATATTGCCTTGGTGTAACTCAAAAAAATTAAGGCAACTATTTGCATGAGAATTTAGAGTATTTTGAACTCAACTAATTTGTGTTTGACCAATTAGACATTACATGTTTTCAACATGCACATTAATCAACATTATTCAATATATTGTAATATATTAATGTGTTTTATTATTCCATATATTTTCCAATTTATTGAAACCATTTAATATATAGATCATAACTATATGGAAATATATTTTCTTTGCGTAAGGGAATATATTTTCTCTGCGCCGTAATTGTTTCTCTATGCCTATAAAAATCCTTATCGTCATCTTTATAGCTATCGTCCTTGTTGGTGTGAACGGCCCTCAAGTGGCTTTTTTCATTAAAAAATACTTAGAAAACAAGTACGGTACGGTAAGTGAAACAACATTTTCACATTGCGCAAAATGGACATAACAAATCGACAGTGAAAAAAATGGTTGAGTTTCCCTTTATTACATAAAGATGATAGACAAAGATGTTAGCTGGGGTCAGAAATGTAATTCTGCGGACAATTTTTGCCTCTTGGAATTGATTTTCTGGGCATATATTTCTAAACCATATAAAAAACACACACACACACACACACACACACACACACACACACACACACACACACACACACAGCATACCAACCATTTCAAAAACTTCAATTAAAATATGTCAGAAATATATCTATGTATTAAAATACATATTAAAAACCTTTTTTTGCCCCCGTATTTTACATTTATAGGGCATTTTTGTCACTTTCAGTGGTATTTTTTCCCCAAACACTGGTATATTTCTGAGTGTGCACCATAATGGCAACGGGGTTTGCTTTTCTTTGTCCATAACACACATGCCCATCTGTATCACGCGATCCTCGCGGAGCCGGCCGGCCACAGGCAGAGACAACACAAAACAGTGCACGCTAAGTGAGTTTACGTCCCTATGTAATTTCCACATGACTCGTCACGGTTCTGTCTCTGACGCACAGATAGTGTAACCATTGCGGAGGAGCAGCATGTTCAGAACTGTCTCGTATCCCAAATGGAAATCCTTCCAGGCTTGACCTCAAAGATTTCGGCTTAACCTCATTTAAGACATCAATAGATGAGCATTTCTGGACCGTCCTGGACACTTCTAATGCATCAGAACGTCTCATTGCCTCTGAGTTAAAACACAAAATGTCTTTGCGAGAGGAGGCCGAATACGTGCTCTCTGACAGTCCTTGTGTTCCTTTTTGGGGGCAATGGGAGGGGTAAGAAAGAGGGGTGTTTATCTGGCAGGGGGTGGGAATGCGGGACAAGGGTGCAGCCAGGCTTAGCATCCTCTACTTACAGTTGCAGGAGCCCGAGTGTTTGACTTCCAGGACAAGGCCCAAAAAGCAGGCGGCCTGCCTCATGGCGCACTCGCTCGGGTAGGTGACGTTGTCGCTGGCGCAGACGCTGTCGCCCGGTCGACTCTCGGGACAGGTGTCCTCGCACACCGCACAGCGTCCCCGTCCCGTCCGCTTATTCCACAGACACTTCCGTCCCTCCCGGCATTTGATGTCTTCACAGGACCTGGCGTCTGAAGCATAGTAGACGAACCAAATGAGGAAGTTATCCCAAAAAATATGATTTCACTTTGTGTAAAACCACTTCTTTGGGCCACATTGAATGTTAATTTTAGTCTTGTTTCACTCAGTGTGGTTTGAGGAGGTATTAAATAACGCAGAAAAGCAGCAACAGTCACTGCTACCCATGTGAAACATGAATGTGTTATTGCAACAGAAAACAGACTAATGAGAACCACATGTTCAAGGGGGATTGTGCAAGCGCAAGATTTTTGGTCTTATTCTCACCTATGCATTTCCCCTCGTAGGCTACTCCAATGGAGAGTCCCATGATGCACGTGGCCCTTCGGAGATGGCAGGTGTTGGCATACACGATCCCGTCATTCCCGCACAGGTACTGGTCCGGCGAGGTCACCTCGGGGCACAGCCGGTTGCAGGTCACGCAGTAGGCGTTGTTGGTCTGGTCCAGTACACATGTTGAGCTTCCAGGACAACGCACGTCATAGCATGACTCTGTCGAAAAATAATAACCTGTCAAACTTGGCAGCTTCTGTAGCTAACAAGCTTTTACACACTGATTCAAAACTAGCTAATGCATAAAGCATATTGTATTTATTCTCTCTCTCTATATATATTTTGGTGGGCATACTATTTTTATTAGAAATACATGAAGTTATGCATGTTTGGTCAATTACAAGCAAATTATTCTGTTCATTTTAATGCACATTTTAGTTAGAGATGAAGAATTAAGGCTTGCTTAGTTTTGATCGCAAAAAGTCAACGTGAAATGACATTCGCCACCATTTAACTTCTGTAATGTGACGCATTTCTGAGAGAAAAAGGATATTCTGTGAAACATTTAGTTCGGGACTTAAATTTTCCATATTCATTGGATTAAAAGTGGGTGTTAATTAAAAGATTGTAACTGAAAATGCGAGTTTGCTAAAAAACTCTTTACAATAAGGTTAAATAGTTAACATTAGTTACTAACAATGAACAATGTAACTGTTCCTGTTTGTTCACAGTGCATTAACTAATGTTAACAAATACAACCTTTGTATTATTGTATTAGTAAATGTTGAAATTAATATGAACTAAGATTAATAAATGCTGAAGAAGTATTGTTCATTCTTAGGTCATGTTAACTAAGTTAGTTGTTAACTAATTAACCTTATTGTAAAGTGTTACCAAAAAACCTATATTATCCAATAGACGCTAGGTGATGTCACCGGTAAAAAAAGTTGTTTCAGAGGCCGAGCAGGTTATTATTTTTTGGATTGAAGATTACAAAGAGATTCTTTTTTTTCTTTGGAAGATGTACACCTATGATTTGCAATGATATGCAACAAAACTAATCAGTAAAGTAAATTATGTTTTCTTTTTCTCTTGAGTGACCGTACTTTTGCATTTTCCCTGGTACTGCGCAGTCAAGTCGGGGTGTCTCTTGCACTTGGCCCTAAGCAGTGCACACTCGTTCCGGTACGTTTTCCCATCGGAGCCACACACGGGCCCTTTAAAGGTGACATTGGAGCAGTCTGGAGCGCACACGCAGCGCGGCTTATTCCGCTTGTTCATTTTGCACCTCTTTCCAGGACCACAGTCCACATTATCACAGGTCTCTGTAGAATCAATAAAGAAGGTTATGACATATCAGTTCTGTATATATAAATATTTGTGGTTTAAACGTGGTCATGTCATTTCTGACTGCACTGTTTATATGCTATATACCATACTCAAGTGTTCCTAACATTTCCTGTCTGAAATCGAAATCAAATTTGAAATGTTTAACTTCTTCTAGATTACTTCCAGTCATCCAAATGATGAAAACACTCGTATGCGGTACCTTTGCAAGGTATGCAGTTTGGTGCGCCGCCATTGAAGATCAGCCACCGGAAGAGTGTGTTATTGGGTACATCCTCCTCGGTCCACGCTGTGCCCAGACGACCACTTCTACAACAGTCTTCCCGGCTCATCCCAGACATGTACAGAACCTGGCATCTCCCGTTCTTGCCCTGCTGAAGCCAGCAGTTGCCAGCTGGAAAGAGTCACTTTATTACCCCCTCATACATGCTGAATATTCTGCTCATTTATCACTCAATATAATAGAATAGCTAATTGGAGACAATTAGTGCCGATTCTTAATTTTCTACCTTGGGGTCACCTCACTATTGAATATCTGGTTGCATCTTTAGTGCCAAGTTGCTTTATGACATAAAATACCTGTAGATTTTTGCTGGATCCAGGTAAAAGATCAAACAAACATTTGAAAATGATTTAAGGGCTATTTTTTTAAAAGAATCTTGGGTTGAAATTCCAAATGTTCAAAGAGTCCTTCTGCCATCTGAATCCACTCAAACTCTTCAGAAACACTATATTGAGGTTGTGCAAGCGTTCTGTGCCTTGCACGGAAACATGCTCAACCGTTTAGACATAATGCCATTATAAACATAATAAATGGAAGAAAAAAAAAATACCCCACTAACTGCACAAAGTTTAACATCATCTAAAAATATGAATCACTTAAAGATCAGGAAGGTGTCTGCAATGATATGGTTCCTTTTCTAATGAGTTTCGACGATAAGTTCTAATAGATAGGTGTATTGAAAACAAGTTCACTTATAATTTTTTTGTTTTTACGCATGAGAGGCGCCAGCGCGCAAACGCACCATTCAACCTTCTCAAGTCCAAGTCAATGCATTAATGGTTTTAACACTGCATAATATTCCTAATTTAGACATTAAGACAGCTCGCAAAGCATAAATGTCACTTTACCTTGTACTTTCTGCTGTTCCATCAAGTGCGCGAACCATATGAGAAGCGCGATCACGCCCTGGCGGAGCCGCGGTAACTGTAGCATCCTCAGAAAAGTGGAGACAGACGGACTACAGACAGACAGATGTTCTCCCGATGCTTCGCGCTCAGTGACTGTCATACACACGGAATCCGTCTCGCTTTTTAAATCTATATGGGGTCTCGAGTTGGATGCCTGTGGTGGGCGGTCTTCATACTTCATAGGGGGTGGGGAGAGCATTGTAATAGTTTGCCCACCGAAATTTATCAGGTGACATTTGTAAGTCTAGAAACTTTCTCCCCTCAAGAGCAACATTATGATTTGGGGTTATGTTTTTAATATGGTTCAAAGAGTTGGATAACAGCAGCAAAGTGATTTGGGGGATCTGTTTGCATTTATTTGGATAAAAGGCTGATTATAACAGTTATTTGATATAAATAGTTTTTTCTCTCAACATATGCCAAACTTTTAGTTTGAACTGTATCAAACAGAACCCGGTTCTGCTAAATTACAGAATAAACAGTTTATTTTTGATGTGATTAAAAAAGATTTTGATTGTTGTAGGATTGTAAATATTCTTGGCAAATTCAAATGCTCAGTGTTAATACAGTGAGAAGTGCCATCTGAGGCTAAATAAAATGTAAGGTAACACTTTATTTTACAGTATCCTTGTTAGACAAGTTATGTAGTTGCAAATCATGCATAATTACATGTAACTAACCCTAAACCACACCCCAATCCATAAATCACACCCCAATCCTAACCCCATAGTAAGTACATGTGGTTAATTATTACTACACAGTACTTAAATGTATAATTGCACTGTAACAAGGACACGTTAAATATAAAGTGTAATATATGTTGGAATAGAGCTGTGCCCAAAGTAACAGGGCTGACAGTTTTATACTTTCTATTGCCATTACTAGCCCTGTGCTCGAGGTCTTGAAAGGTGACTGTACAAAATCATGGCAACTTGGTAGCAGGGTTGACTATTTAAAATCGCACCAGCTGACGACCATGATGAAAGAGTACTGTTATTGAGATATTTTAAAAATGTCTATTAAAATACATAATAGAATACACACAAATGTTTCAAAAGTTACTGGATTTTTGATGATGTGTTAAAAAATGCCTAGAATATCACAGTAGAAGTTAAAGTCAGTTTTTACGTCATCGCGGACATAACATTATGGCCTATATCTAACAGTAATGAACTACACATTACTAAATAAACTGTCACTTTAAAAAAAGAAAAGAATTAGTCCACTCTTTATCAGTGAATATAGCTGTTTGTACAGCAAACCAGACAATATGAACAGACAATATGTCCATCAATGCAACAGCATCTCTGTGTCGTGGGATTCATATGAACTGAGTCCTCTGCTTTGAATAGATCCAGACAGTTTTCCATCCATTTTCCATCCACGACAAGCGTTAATCTTTTAAAGTGGTCTATTACTGTGAATTCTGACGGGTAATAATAGACTCAAGGATATGGTCATTCTAATAATAGTTGAGACAGTTGTTTGGTCCTCCCCAGGGTCAAACCTGTAAATATAGCACAACAAATCCTCCTTCAAAAGGAAGCAATCAGGGTGTTGAGTTACACCCCGTCTACACAACTAGTGACGCGACACGACAAACTCCTGTGACGCTGCTGACGTCGTGAACTTGCAGTGTGGACCAGGTGTTTAGATGAGGGGTTACATCCATGCAAATAAGTTCTTATCAGATACTACACTCTTGGAAATAAAAGTTCTTTATTGGCTTCTGTGGTTCCACGAAGAACCGTTAACATCCACGGAATCTTATTAAAATGTTCATAACACTAAGAAGAAATTATTCTTTTAAAAACTGTTCACTGAAAGGTTCTTTAAGGAACTGAAAATAGTTCTTCTGTTGCATCACTATACAAAAACATCCTTTTGAAACCTTTATTTTAAAGTGTATAGGGCCTACTTATTCCTTATTTGCTTCTAGTTACTATTACAATACTGTGACTTCAATTAGTAGGACATTTTTGGCATTGGATTCAGAATAAGGATTGTGGCTCAGGAATGTTAAGCCGATTTAAACAGCTTCGAACAATAACAAATGTAGGGCATGATAGCCTGGGAAAACCTGGACAACTTCCGGCAAATTTAGATTTGCTCTAAAAAGTTATTCTGGCAAAGAGCTCATTCAAGGCCATTTCCAGCCCGTCGAAATCGAGGCACCAATCAGAAACGTTGGGGCGGGCTTTGCACGATGACGACAGCGCTGGGATTTTGAAGCAAATTTTGTAGCCTACATTACAAAGATGGATGCCGCCGTTGAACATCACTCGTTCGAATCAGCTATCACGTCTGTTTTAAGCGATGAACGTTTGAACGTTTTCTTTTTGTTAAAAACCGAGCAAAGAACAACACTCGGAGTGTGTTTCTCCGTCGCTCTGCATACGTCATCTCCTTCATCGCTCTGATTGGTTTTAGGTCCGCGACATCCGTTGGTGACGCCCCTCTGGAAAGGATTTGTCTATGACGCTTTGCCAGACCCTAACTCAGTTACAACTGAGAATGGTCTGGTTTTAACCAGGCTAAGGGCATGACTTAATTTGTCCAGAATTGATTGGATTGTGGTTTGCTATTGGTGGATCTCATGTGAGTGACAGGTTACCTCGCCCTCCTGCCAGTAAACACATCATCAGAGATGAGATGAGCTGCAAGAGGTAGGGACGTTTTTTTATTTTTTTATTAAAGATTACAAGGGTACATGGAGTTAAAAAAAATATGCACAAATAAATAATTTATAATAAACTAAATACGGCAATATTCCATTAAAAAAAATAAGAATGGTCAATTTTGATTTCATGGTGACTTAATTAGTAGGCCTAGGCCTACTGGTAACATAAAATAAATATACTAGTTTTGAAGAAATAAATGTTGAATCGGCTTGCCAGATGTCTGAGGTAGCCGCTGCCTTGCTGTCCCTCTGTCGGAAAATTGGGAGAAATGCAAGACTCTGCAAGTGTCTCCTACCACACGTTGTTAATAACCATCACTGTGAAACGGGGACATACGTTGCACAGCTGTGGTCTGTGGTTAGAGATGTCTCTGGATTGATCGAATGCCACACAGAATCGTCTTACTGAACAACAACAACAGCCATCGGCTGTTTAATAATGGCGAGACGTGCGTTTGATCCGTTGTTTTTATTGTATTTTTCTTGTATACTTGAAGCTTACAAATGTTATATATGTATGTAGTGCTTTACACGAGTCTCTAAATATAGTAACCATTAATAAAGTGCTTTATACATTATATTTAAGGACATTGAACTCTGAGGTTGGTGAATGGCCCAGTTAGACATTTGGATTTGGAGACATCTGCCGGTGAATGATGGAAATGCGGAGCTAATTTCAGGAACGGGTTAACTAGAATAAAGGATATGATCAAATGATAAAATCGTATAGAATACATAATAGAGGAAAAGTACAAATTTATAAAATTTAATTTTAAGCCTTTATAAGGTTAACTGAAATCCTGAATAAACAAAGCATGACCATAGCATGACCTGTCTGTTTCCTGGCATGAGTCAGCTGACCCGAAGCAGAACCAATGGGATTCGGGCTCTGAGGAAGACGAGCTCGAGCTGACAGCAGCAGCACGCGCTGCGAGTGTTTGAACTTTACGTGTGTGTCCGGCCAATGTACACACATGAATACAGAGGTAAGTCTACTTTTTGAAATATTACATTATATTACATAATATAACATTTTCTGATCAATCACCTATTCACATTTACACCACGTAATGGCATTCGATAAGCGTGAATGTTTTGGCAAAAGTTACGAAATTGTCCATATTGTCATAATAGCCCATCTACACGCAGGTGTCGGTTCTGTACTTTGCAAAAAGTGCCGAATTAACGGGACTTAAAGCGGAGAACATCACTGTTCCGTCAAACATAACATCTCTACAGCTGTGGCAGGATTTGGAGACCAGACATCCGAGGTGAATTATTATAACAACTATATTAATACTTTTTAATATTTTTAAATCAGTGATATTTACACTGCAAAACAGATGCGGTCAGTCCAACAATCAGAGACTATATTTAAGTCAATGCATGTATTTGTAAGCATATCTTACATTCTTAAAGGAAAGCATTGTCTTTTTTCACCATTACTCACTGTGGAACCATTTAAGCCCACCTTGAGGAATGAGGAATCGCTCTAATTGCAAACTTTGATACATTTTCTATTTCTTTGTGTGCTTTTACCTTACTAACGTTAACCTTACCTTACTTACTACCTTAATATACAACTATATTTAGATAGGCTACAAATTACTCACATTCATTCAAATGAGCCCTTTTGTCCTAAAGTCCCTTATGTTAGCCGGGCATAATTCGGGAACCAAGCCGAGTTAAGGCTTGAGATTCCGGGCATGGAGAGGTCCCAGAGGGTCCCTAAATTCCCCTCAGTCCTGAGCCCCTGGGACCGTCCGGCTTCGAGATACCGCCACTTCCTGTCCAGCTTTGACCGGGCAAAACTCGGGACACAAGCCGACTTAAAGATGAACTGAACTGAAATTTGAAAAAAGTGATATAACAGATGTATTTTATTTATTATCATTGGTACAATTATTAAAATGGCAGAATTTGTTAAAAGGGATAAAACTGTACGTTGAAAATTTTGTTTTTGTAACACGGGCGCCGCCATGTTGGATTTCAACATTCGGCTACGTCACTGGCATGGTAGGCTACTCCGTTGCCAACCAACACCAGCAGAAACGCTCACGTCAAGCAGAGGACAGAGAAGCATTTTAAGTGTTATAATGCTAGCAAGTCTATTAAGCAAATGGCTGCAGACATCACAAGTCTCCCGGAGGTTATTTAAAATCTGCGTGCACGACAGAGAGGGAGAGACCGAGAGACCGAGAGACCTTGCGTCTGTGTGCAAATGTGTGTGTGTGTGTGTGTGTGTGTGTGTGTGCGCCTCATGAAGCGCATGTAAGACACCCCCCAAACCAGGGGCGTCGCACCCATGGGGGATGTGGGTGTTTAAGCACTCTTGTAGGTTGGGATGTCTGCAGGCTGGATGTAACATCACATACACAAAACATGTATATTCACTTACACGTACATATAGCGTTCAACAAAACGGAGACTGACACACTCGGCATTAAAGGAGAACTCCGGGCAATTTTTAAGTTAATCTTGATCGTTAGACCTTTGTGAGTACTGACTATAGAAAAAAAAACGAACCGGATTGGTGCTTGCGAAGCGGAGCTGCGACCGCGAATGCCCAGAGCTCCCACTCAGCTAAAACGGCAGCTCTGGGGGCATGTACATAAAGAGCGTTTTTGAGCCTCTTAACAGACACATAATGCAATTAAAATGTCTGTCCAACATGAACAGGGGCCTTACCTGTGAACGAGTTGCGTTTAGCAACTTAGCCATGGTTTAAATAGTGTTTTAGACGGCAAGCTGTAGTCTCGCGCTGAAGTCTCGCTCCTCCCACCTGGACACTATTTACCAATCCCGGCTACAACTGAGTTCCCACGTGAGTCCAGGTGGGAGGAGCGAGACTTCAGCGCGAGACTACAGCTTGCCGTCTAAAACACTATTTAGGTGAATTTAAACCATGGCTAAGTTGCTAAACGCATCTTGTTTACAGGTAAGGCCCCTGTTCATGTTGGACAGATATTTTAATTGCATTATGTGTCTGTTAAGAGGCTCAAAAACGCTCTTTATGTACATGCCCCCAGAGCTGCCGTTTTAGCTGAGTGGGAGCTCTGGGCATTCGCGGTCGCAGCTCCGCGTCGCAAGCACCAATCCGGTTCGTTTTTTTTTCTATAGACAGTACTCACAAAGGTCTAACGATCAAGATTAACTTAAAAATTGCCCGGAGTTCTCCTTTAATTGAAATTGAGTCACAAAACCAAGCTAGATACGAAACATCCAACCTAGGGAAAGGGCTAGCAGCTAAACACATTAGAAGAACTTTTGTCAAACTCCACAAGCTAGCCATCACTCCGACCATATAAACTGTATAAATAAATAATGACTCAGATATCACAGATCGATAATAATCAGAGCTGCGGCAGCTGCCAACTCTCACGCATTGGCCGTGAGACACACGCATTTGAATGGTTTCACACGCGCACACGCCACACCCCCGATTTCTCACGCTGAAGTGTCAACCCGGTCGGTCAAATGCCTGAAAGTTGAGTTTATATGTAGATCTACGTGTTGAGCCACTCGTGATCGACTAGTTATACCGCAAATTCGTTCAAATCGGCCGTAATCTAGAGCGAGCTTGCATGCGAGACAGAGACTGTGCTCCAAACCACGTAGGGCGCGCGAACAGCAGAGAGACAGACAGACAGACAGACAGACAGACAGACAGACAGACAGACAGACAGACAGACAGACAGACACACACACACACACACAGACACACACACAGACACACACACACAGACACACACACACACAGACACACACACCCCTTGCGTAATACTGAGAGTAGGATTCCTGTCCATCGCGTGCGAGTTGGCAGCTATGATAATAATGCATTTACTAGCTGGTCTGTAAATGTCCCTCTACTCACCCTGAAGCTAGCTGATGTTCATCATCTCAGGGCACTTTGTTGTTAGTAAGTAACTTTGTTCCATAGTAAGAGGTTTCTGTGCAGTATTTTGTTTTAACATTTTGCGTGCAACTTACTTAACAAGCGATCCCATTGGATGAATTCGTCCAATCACATTTTCCATTTATCGACTGGACTGTCCCTCACAGGCTCAAATGCGAAACCCATGCCGTTAAAAGTGCTCATATTCGTCTGTGTATATAGGACCTGTAGCTGTTGCTTATGCAACTTTGCGGGTCCTACCATGCCAGTGACGTCATCGAAATTGCCAGTGTTCTTATACTAACAAGCGCAATTTTCGTGTTGCTTAATAAAAGCTATATTGATATTTTTTATTAAAATTTTTAGTGTAATTTACTTTTAATTGTCATAAACAACACGTTATCAACGTAATTTGTTTTCAGTTCAGTTCATCTTTAAAGGTAGGGTTGGTAGAATCTTTCTAAAATACTTTTTTCCCAAAAAATTTAAACTGTCTTTATATATCAATGCATAATTAAAATGTAAGAACTCTGGAAAATAAATGATAAAAATCGAGTGTCTGTAGTCCTCTCAGGACTGTAATAAACACAGTTCATTATTCCATTCCACTGAGCGAGCGGTCGTCAGCGCGCGTTCATGTGTTTTGGGGGCGTGGCTTTGGAAGGAGCCGAGTAGAGAGAGGGGGTGGGAGTTAATGGAATAATGAGCTGTGTTTATTACAGTCCTGAGAGGACTACAGACACTCGATTTGTATAATTTCTTTTCCAGAGTACTTACATTTTAATTATGCATTGATATATAAAGACTGTTTAAAATTTTTTGGAAAAAAGTATTTTAGAAAGATTCTACCAACCCTACCTTTAAGGCTCCAGACCACCGGCCAGGCGGCCACTAACACCCACCCATCCCACCCAGAGCTCTGATCAAACATTAGCAAAAGAAATTTTTTTAATATTTCCCTGTCACTGAATAAATATATTGATGTTTTACTTCTTTAAAATCAATTAATTTGTATATTTTGTGAATCAATGATAATGTGGGCTTATTTGGAACACATGCGGGCTTAAATAGTGCCGAAGTACCAATTAAGCCCATGCCAGACTTCTGTCTTTTTTCCTAAAATATCTTAATTTTATATTCTAAAATGTACATCAACTAATTATTACATTTTCAAATGAGAGATAAATCTTGCATTTTAACAAATTATTTTTCTTATAAACCATGTCAATATCTATAAAAAAAAAACCTAGACTTATATTTTGGTGGGCTTATTAGGTACACTGATCCTATTATATGATAATTATTATTGTTATTTATATATATTTATATTATTATATGTTTACCTATATTATTTGACGTAATAGTTGTTATTATGTGTGTATTATTATTAATAATAATAATAATACATATTTATAATGTTACTTTCTGGCATTTTATGTTAACTAACTTTATCATGTGATTAATATATATATATGTATATATGTGTGTGTGTATATATATATATATATATATATATATATATATATATAATGTGTGTGTGTGTAATAATATTGGGTATTTGCAGTGTCAAATATTTCATGCATATGAACAAGTGTCTTTCTTTGCCTCCTGAAGACTTGTTTAAATTGTATTGTACTATACATGCTCTAAATCATATAAATAATGCTTAGAATAACAAATGATCTGTTGTAGCCTAATATTTTCTGACTGAGCATCTTCATTTTTTATTTGTATTTTCTATTCGTTATGTTCTGAATCTGATGAGATTGTATTGAGAGCATGTGTGTCCTGTTTGGCAGACTGTGTGTGTTACGGGATCAGGTGGTCCTGGCAGTGCGGCAGGAGTACGTGCCTCTGGGTGCTCAGCCCCTGACCCTCAGACAGGGAGACGAGGTGGCCATCATACCACCCCTTAGTGGAGGGTAAAACAACTACCAAGGTGAGCAGCCTACCTGTCTGTCTGTGTATATACAGAAATTACATTTGTTTTGTTTAAATGAATGTTTTATAATGTTTTCAGTTTTTTTAAAGGTATGGCAGCAGATCAGGGTCAAGATCTAATTACACTCATGACGGACAAGCTTTCTGCTGATGGCGTCTCTGAATCTGTGACGTGTCCCTCCTGTGGCGCTATATCTCTGTTTATTGGTCAGTCTTTTGTAGTTGGATCATTGCTTCTGTTTAGAGTTGGCTTTCTTACAGATACTTTTTTTTTTTGTTGTCTATGATTAAGTTAAACATATCAAAAATACTAAATCATTACAAAAAAAAGGCTTCAGAGGCTTTCTGTAATTTCTTGAAATATATTCTTTATCCAACAAGAAATTACAGAAAATTAGAAAAACATTTTTTAGCAGCCTAACAATATTTTTATTCAAATTTGCTCTTCCAGTTCAGTCAAATTAGACACCTTAGACATCGCTTTACAAAATGTGTAAAGTGGCTGGGCAGTGAAGGGCCGACGGGCAACACCCCAAATAGGCCCACAATAGGTGATGGTGGAACATCTGCAGGGATAATCGCTGAATAAGAATCAAATACTGTCCTCCAAAGGGAGGAGACAGCTGCACAGGTCCAAAACATACGAGTCAGTGTGACTGGTCCCAAGTGATGCCTTTCACATTCTGGATCAATTGTTGGATTCATCCGAGCAAGTCTGCTTTTAGACCAGTGGGATCTATGAACCTTCCATTGTATTAGAGCATGACGTGCGCAGAGAGACTAGGACTGAACCCTGTCCAGAACGGCCTCCCGTGTTTCTTGGTCCATTTCAATATTAAGGTTAAAACAGTTAGTTGCTGGTCACATGATGCAAAGGTACCATCTCTGTCGAGGAGACCCTGACCCCTCCAACAAGCATATGCACCGTCCAGAGCAGAAGGGTGAAATGAAGGAATCGAATGTAATCTCCTTTTTCAGGGACTACCAGGGATAATTTCGAGGGTAAGAAAGTGCTACGGCTTGAATATGAGGCATACATTCCCATGGCGGAGTCAGAACTGAGGAAGATCTGCAGTGACATCAGGACAAAGTGGCCCAGCGTCAGACATATCAGCATACAACATAGACTTGGGTGAGTCTCGCAGTTTGTTTAGATAATGAGAGTTCATTGCTTGATATTTTTACATCTAAAGAATATGTGTGTTCTTTCCCTGCTCTGTCCACAGTGTGGTTCCTATAAGTGAAGCAAGCGTTATAATAGGGATCTCCTCACCGCACAGAAGTGAGTCCCTGGAGGCGGTGAAGTACGGCATCGACACACTCAAAGCCACTGTACCAATCTGGAAAAAGGTATGAAGTTGAACATGCCTAGTAGTGGATGACTTCTGTGTAAGCCCAGAGAATGAATATTGTCATTAAAAGATGATTAATCTTCAGTAAAAGCTATTTGTCAGCCTCAGGAGGTCAAAATAAATGTGTATTTCCTTCTTACATTTGAAAACCATAATGCGTCACATTAAACCAATTATTTTGATTCTGTTAATTTCTTGTAATAACAAGCTTAAGCACTAAATAGACACAATTGATGCGATAAATTGTTATTAAAGTAAGCCTGAATATGTAACAGGGTTGCAGATGCTTCTCAGTAGAGACAAGCTAGTTTTGCACCAAATGCTTTTTGGTAGTTATTAATAAACTTAAGTTTACAGTAAGTTTTGGACAATATTTTATGAATCACTTTTCCTTGTAAACGTAGTAATAAGGTTGATAAATTCAGTTGACACAATTTGTGTAAATGACGAGTTTTGTCTTGCTTTCATGTTGTAGTTTTAAGTGATACTACAACATGAAATGTTACTTTAAGGAATTTTGAACCAGCAATTTAATGAATATTTAATGAATTTAATCATTAGAATTATTTCATTAAACATTTTTTATGCAATAACTTGAATATAAAGTATGCATCGTGACTTGTGGTTATAATTATTGGATACAGTTGAGAAGGTCAAAAACAGCCATTTGTCCAGCTAGTTTTCATGCTAGGTTAACAGTATATGTGACCCGCTCTGGCGAAATGAGTCGGAAGTCGCAACGTTCTATTTTAAGATATGGGCCGATTATGTGGAAAAACAATGAAATGTTAGATTTTTTTTGTTGCTAATTTCATTCAAAAATAATCTCACAAAGTTTCATAGTCCATATAATTGAATAAAGGTATTTAAATGACTATTAAAGTTTACAAAGTTTTACTAAATTCGCTGGAAATGAATATTGCTTTTCTCAACTCCTCTCGTCACCTCCTCTGAGCATTTCCCGGGTATCCCCTGAAACGTCACTATCTCTGCTCTCCAAATATGGTGTTGCACGTTGTATACAACAAAATCAAAAAGCTTAGAAATGTACACAAACACTGATCATTTGTCAATGGGAATTGCCCCGTTTCGACTGACCGGCACGCGATTGGTCCAGCCATCCTCCTGTCAGACTCACAGCGCTCTGTGTAAACAAGCTAGCAGATCTCCTCAGAAAGATAAAATATTAATTTGAGAAATGTCGATGTCAAAAGAGAGCAAAGTCGCAAAGAGTGCACATACTCCGTGTGCGGTGCGTATGCGGTTCGGGAGCAGCACGCGCTATAGTGCTTTGCTGCATGCATTTGCAGTGCGCAACTAATCCACGGCTGTACCACAAACACATTTACTCACTATTTGTATTTCAAATCCAGAAGTTATCATCAACTTTTATTTTAAAAAAAAAGTTGTCACCAGTGCGATTCTCTTTTTATACATATGCACTCTTAGACGTATTCACGTTAAAACACACTTTTAACATCGCATTATTTAATGCATTACTTCTATATAAACACACACACACACACACGCACACACACACACACACACACACACACACACAGACCCTCTCTCTCAAGCAAAAATGTAGTCTCTGTTCAATCTTTCTTTAGTAAATTTTTGTAAAAGTGCCTTTTAAATTATTTATTCAAATAAAAACTTCTGGTCTAATAGCATTTATATATGTATTTGGTGAAATTAAGCTGTAAAATAAATAGTTTATCGCTTTAAATGCAATGGATTTTGAAAGATATCAACAAAAAACGGGCAAAAAACTTTAAAAGCAATTTACTCAGGTTTTCAATTGGAAAAAGAAGGCAGATGACCATAATTCAAATGTGTATATCTTTACAACCATTCAAGGTATGACTTTGACTAGGATATCATGTGAAAGTTTATGGTCTCCTCTTTCCATTAATACCAAAATCTCAATTTTGAAATTTGGGTTACTGTGACTCATTTTGCTGGATCAGGTCACATATAATCAAATAGTTTTCACAACAAAAAAAAAGGAAAATGGTTAAACTTTAATTTTCTTGACAGTTACATTGTACTATTAATCAACTTTAGAGCTACGGTAATGGTTACATGTAATTAAGTAAATGTAGGTAAGTAATTAGGTGATACCAAAATAAAGTGTTAGTGAAATTATAGTTATATAATAACTTGTAACTTGTTAATTATAGCAATCAAAGTGTAATCATTTCTCTTGTGCAATTGTTTACAACATGTTTGTAATTATTTTGTTCTTTTCAGGAAATATATGAGTCTGGGCAGCCTTGCTGGAAGGAGAACAAGGAGTGTTTGTGGGCGGATGATGGAAAAGATTCCAAGGAAAGTTGAACTGTTAAATGAACAAATAGGCTACAGTAAATCTCATGAAGCATCAAAACTTTTTTTATTGAAAAAATACAAAGCTCAAGTTCTCCTGTAACACCTGATGAAACAAATACAGATTTTCATCAAACAAGTATTCCTTCTCTCTTTTTTTGGTAAAGAATAGAAAGTTTTACAAAGGTACCCGTGCAAAAACATCATGTAAACATTAAGGAAAATCTTTGCTTATGTTGGCCACACCATCAGTAGAAGATAAACCCTGAATTAATACAAAATCATACCTACTTATGTTAACTGTCATTTCAAAACATGAAATAAAAGTTAACATTATCAGTAATTCCCAGACATTTCAAAGTATTCAAGTGTTTATTAACAAAAGCATTATACACTGCCCAGCCCACAAAATAAATTCGCCGTTTGAATTTAACTAGGCAAATGCTTAAGAGTTTATGATTGGATCATAACTACAATGTTTCTAGCATATTATATGTTTGGCAACTGTTCTTCTAACCCTAATTGATGGAGTGTGTAGATTTTCATTTCTGAAACAACCATGTAGGAAGACGCATCATAGCCATATTCCAGGATGACAATGACAATATTCATCAGGATCAAACTGTAAGAATGGTTGTGAGGTCACACATGAATGGTCTCCTCTTCAGCTCTTAATGTGCTGGAGGAGACTTTACAGAGTGCTGGACTCTTGCTTTGTCAATACAAGATCTTGACCAAAAATTGATGCACCTCTTGATGGAAATAACATCACAACATTTATTTCCATCAAGAGGTGTATTCATTTCTGGTCAAGATCTTGTAATATCTTAAATCCAAACAGTGACTTTTTTTTTTGGCCGGGTAGTATATAATGTAAAACATAATGTTAGGTATTTAAAAAGTGTTGCCTGCATTGTTTCTTATTACTAACTTGATTAATTTGTACAAGTATTCACTAACTTTTTCTCGTTAAGTATCAGTACATTTCCCTGATGTTTTATGCAGAGTAGCACTGCTTATTACTTTTGTTATTTGCTATGATTCTTGCATAGTACGGACAAAAGTGGCAGCTGTAGAATTTACAGAGTTTTACAGTGTGTTGCTTTAGCCATAACACATTTACATTCAATTGTATTTATTTTATGTTATTGCTGAAATGGTTTCACTATGATTTGTAAACGCTTCACTGATATAATAAAGCACATAACATAAAAGGCCCCGATATACTCAAGGCAAAGTTCTTTTTTGTTCTTGGCTAAGGGGGAAAAAATAGCAAACATGATTAGATGAATATGTAAATATGTGCTGCAAGCTTTCCTTTCAACAACAAAATAAACAACACAAATGACAGCGGTGAGAAAACAAATCATAGTGATGAGGATTTTTGCACAAGCAATTCATCATTCCAGTCATGTTATTTATAAAGCACTTTATACAGTAGATTGTTTTGAAGAAAATACTATGCGTCTCTTTTAATTAGAATTACAACTCTCCAACTCTGTGTGGTCATGTTTTTACTCGCGTCTGACCTCCAAGGACTGAACAACAGAAGAAATGAACAGGAAGGATTTCCACATCATAGCCACAGCTATTACATAATGGCCACGGACCAATGGAAGCTGTTTACTGGTCAGAACAAACTTTTCCGGAAGGTTCGCTGTTTCGAACTCCCGATTTAGCTTGAAATAGCCTATATCGGAGCCTTATGTGTTTGGTCATTTTCATACTCAACTATAAAACAAATGTGTTCAAATACGAACTCGGTCCATGTTTTCTCATATGCCAGCATATGACACCCATAATCAAAAGTCACAATAGTCAAAAAGATCTAGTTAAATACTAACTACTCAGAGGAAGTCCAATAAGACTGTGCCAAAAGATACACCCGCTAGCAGAGAAAAAGCATATGAGAAATGAATGGGATTGGAATACCAGTTGTCCGTTAATACATTGTAATCAAACTGGCAATTTCCAGTTCATCCAGTTCACTCTTTCTAACCCTGTTCTGGATATTGTGTCAGGGAAGAAACCTGTGACATCTCCAAATGAGTCTCGGCCGATCTCTCAGATCGCCTCATTGTTTTCTTTCAGTTCCTGATCTTCCCCTTCGTTCTCCTCGTTCTTCATCAGCTTTTGATACTTCCTCTTGAAGAATCCAAGCTGAACATAAACATATTGGGTTTTAAAGGAAGACAATGGCACAAGACGTACGCTGAAAAGACATTTTGAGGAAAAACCTAAATTAAGCACCTTCCAAAGCAATGCCACGGCAAGAGCCAATAATAACAGACCGCCGATAACACTCCCTGCAATGACGCCCACAGGGACGTCCCCTTTAGCTCCCGGTTGGCTCACTTTGACTTCAACCTGCAATGAACTCATGTCAATTGTCTCGACATGGGTAATTGTTGTCTCGACAGACAAAGTTTTCAAATGTTCCTGCTGTGTTTTGTCAATACCTTCAGCTGTTTCTGCTCGATGAACAGTAGGTCCGGTTGAGACGTCTCTACATCAGCTCTCACAGAGAGCACGACGTACAGGAAATCAGCCTTGAATGGGCAAACAAACACATTTTTAAAGTCCCCCTGTGGTGAAAATCAAGCTTTTAATGTTGTTTATAGGTTTTTATTATGTTTAAGTCAAACCATGTGCAAATTCATAAGCCAACGCCACTGCTGAGTAGCCTATTTTCTCCTTAAAACTGCAGCAAACCAAAGACAGTCGCAAAAACGCGGTTTGAAATCGCTGGTGTTTCTGACGTCACAAACCACCGAGTAACCAATCAGATCAACGTGTTGCTCTCTGAGTTAGAGAGTGAGTGAGTGGAGGCGGGGCTAATTTGCATAGTCATTGTGTATACAAATATTACAGTGTATACTAAATGAGGCAAGGTACATTCAAAGTATTTTAAGGCATGAATAATTTTATATAATTTTATTAAATAATTGGCGAACAAAGATGAGTTTAAGGGATAAAATGATTGACGACAGGTGGACTTTAACACTTATTAGAAAAGTAATGAGATGAGGTCCCTTACCATTGCAAAGGTGCCATTCCATATGTTTGTAGTTATATTCAGGTAATAATCATTCTTCTCCTCCAGGTCCTTCAGGACGCATCGCAGAATCTGACATGTGGCCGTATTGCAGTTCTGGTGAGCAGATGATCAATACGGTTATGGCTTTGCGGATGGAAATTTCAAGACATCCTGTTATTTGTAATCATGAGACAGAATTAGTCATCTTGACTTGCAAATCAACATCTAGATCGAATTAAAAACATTATTGCACAAATAATTATTACTGGGTTTCATTCTTCATTCATTATTACTTCCTTTGTGTGTCGCAATCAATAACAATGTCAACAGTGAATGTTTTTTTCGCTTTCTTGGATTTCAGGAAAATATTAGATCAAGCACTGACCAGTTCCTCTGTTCCTCTGAAACTCTCCTCAGTGAATCGGGCTGGATAAGGTTTCTGACTGATCTTCAATGGGTCGATCAGATTGCTTTCGGTACAATGGAGTTTTTCAGCCTGTTGCAGGAAATATCATCGGCAAATCATTTCCACGTGCACAGACACTGCTTTCAGTCACATATGGAGGATTAAATACATCAGGTGTAAAATAAACTGTTATTGCTCCTCACAGGTGAAGTTTTAATGCTGGTTATGTACAGGAGGGGATTTCCTGCTCTAGTGCTGTTTGGCAGCGACAAATTGAGGTAAACCAGGCTGACTGGGACAGTTCCTGTAGAAACCTGTAGAAATAAATACACTCACATTAGCAGGCTGAATCATTACCATGAACTTCCTTTTCAGAGCAAACCAACAGATGGTGGTAGTGAACAGCCTGAAGGATTTATACATTACACTACAACATGAACTCACCTTTAAATTAAAGTTAAAAGCTGGGCCGATGTCCTTGTAACCCCTTACTGTGGTTGCGAAATGCTCCTCTTTTTCCAGTAAATAAACATCTAAGTTTGATTCTCTGAAAAAAATTTAATATAATAAAGAAACATTTAAACATTAAGAAATAAATATTATGAATGGGTTAAAATGTTTTATTTAAGTGGATATCAAGCAGAAATAGTGGAACTACTCAAAATTATTTGAAAAGAGGTTTCAAAACAGAACCGAAATATAATGTTTATATCAATTACTAAGTTCCTCGTGATGTTTCGCAAGAAGGGTTCCAACACTTTATAACCAATTAACTTTCATGATTTTTTCCATGACTTTTCCAAAGTTTGGGATCAGTAAGATATTTTAATGTTTAAAAAAAAAAAAAAATTATTTGATCGAAAATATAGTAAAAACAGCAATATTAAAATACAGTAACTGTTTTCTATTGTAATATATTTTAAAATGTAATTTATTCCTCTGATCAAAGCTGAATTTCAGCAATTTTTAGTCTTCAGTGTCACATGATCCTTCAGAAATCATTCTAATAAGAAACATTTCTTCTCATTATCAATGTTGAAAAGAGTTGTGCAGCTTAATAATTTTGTAAAAACCGTGATACTTTTTTATTGGTGATAAATATATAAAGTTAAAAATAACAGCATTTATTTGAAATAGAAATCGTTTTGTAACATGTAGATGTTTTAACTGCATGGTGCTGTCGATCAGTTTAAACCTTAAAGCATATTTGCAGAATAAAAGTTTTTTTTTAAATGCCCAAAGTTTGAAAGGTACCGTATGATTACGAGAGGATTTTTAAAAATCACTTTATCGAGATCACAGTCACAAAGAAAAATTTACACGGACATTTTTCATTTCATTTCACTTTTCAATGACCTTTTAATATTGTATTAATTTCCATGACTTTCCATGAAGTGTGGAAATCACACATTTGAAATGCTCCAATATCATTTAATGCTTTCCTGAAATGTGGGAACCCTGTACAAGACTGCAGAATGCAACAGCTGACCAATCAGAATCAGACATTCCTGAACGGTGTTTAATAAAGTAAATGTTGTAATGTTGTAAAAGGGGTGTGTTGTCTGACCTGCTGAGGATGATCTCAGAGTTGTATTGGACAGGAATGGATTCATGGAAAATATTATCAGCGGGAGTTTCCTCTGTGCTGTCACTGCAGCGCAAATAAACCAATCAAACATTGATTAACATTAGTTCATCTCCTTACACATTACTAAACCTGTGGATCTTGAGCTATGAACTGTCACATATTTTAACTTTTCATAATTTCTATATTTACCTTAAAGCCTCAAAGACAACTTTGGCATATTTTTCAAGCCGATTCAAGTTGAAGTCAAAGTTTACCACAAACGTAACCTGAGGAAAAGTAACAAAATCGTTAAAATCATATCAGTCAGATCTGAAGACGAATGCTCGCAGATGTCTGCCTCACCGATTGGTCTGTCCTCAGGGCTGGATAACTCAACTGGCAGGTGAGTTTGTCTGAATCTTTCATCAGAGTGCACTTCACCTCTGTTCCATCATTCTGAAATATCAGAAAGTACACAGTACATATTGCACTTGAAGGGATAGTTCACCCAAAATTCTGTCATCAATCACTCCCCCTCATGTCCTTCCACACCGTAAGACCTTCACTCATCTTCAGAACAAAAATGAAGATATTTTTGATGAAATCCGAGAGCAGTCATGAGAGCTTTAATGATGTATTACTGTTCTGGATCTTGAATGTGTAAATTGTGTTGCTCACAATAGTGACCAAAAGCTCTCGGAGTTCATCAAAAATATCTTCATTTGTGTTTCGAAGATGAACAAAAGTTCTCCTTATGGTTGTGGAACATGACGGTGAGTCATGAGACCGGTGAGACCATTTTTGGGTGAACTATCCCTTTAAATTATGTGTAGAATCTTCTGGTGGGATACATTTGTGGGTGAAACAGGAATTTGGTGAGCCGTAGCCTGCCACAGCACCACCTGAATCCTGCCCAGTTTTATTCAAATTATTTTCACAATCATATAGTTTACTGCTGATGTCAAGTAGAATATAATGAATGAATTGTTTGGATTAGTTGTAAAGTACCAGTGGTGTAAAAGAAGCGTAGAACAGGTTACTGGAGTGGCTGACTGTCACCCGTGCATTGTATGCATTTTCCTTCCTGTTCATCACTGTCACAGTGAAGGAGAGTCTTCTCTTGTTCTGGCTGACCACCAGTGGAGTTTTGCTAGAAATAATAATAAATAAATAAAACACTTATAAATACTTGTATTTTTCACAGCCATGCAATAGAATAACTATTTTGGAATCTCCAAAGAACCTTTCAGTGAAGAACCTTTTTTCATTGTGTGATTTTTTTTTTTTTATTCATCTAAAGAACCTTCATGGAAGCTTCAATGCTAATAAAACCTTTATTTTTAAGGTGGTAAAGAGTGTAAGAGAGGTGTTATCGAAACTTTTCACAAAAGAAATTGGGTGCTAGTTAATTAGATCATTTCAAATTTCCTTATAAGAGATAATTTATTAACATTTCTGTTTTGTTTAAATCATATGGTTGAAGGGATCTTACCCACGTTTCTCTTCACTCTCCACATTCAGTACCAAGTCACTGAAGCAAACTTCATCTTGGCCACAGTCCTTTGAGAATGGGATCTGGACCAAACCAAACCCCAGAGATAAACACAAGGATTTAAGAAGAGTTTCCTGAACAAAGATGATGCATTCTTCTGTTCTTAATAGCCTAAGTCAGAGGATTTTAAACTGGGGTCCAGGGGGTTCCATGGAAAATTTGATAGATAAAAAAAATAAAACTACAACTACTGTAGCCAATCTATACTGTAGCCACTGCCATACCCAATTAACGCCCCTGTTCGAAAGGTTAGAAATCCCCTGACATAGTTGATTCATTTGTTTATTAATTGCCCTTTTTCTTAACACATGCCCATCACAGTAAACCACAGGCACTTAAATTTGGGTTCTCGCAACACTCACAAAAAACTCCCACGCATTGGGACTGAAGACGTCTAGAACAGGGTTTGCGTCTGGATAGCTGAGAACTACATCCACACGCAAAGCTATTGAGTTGACGAGGTCAGGGGTCTCCTGCACATACACATCATGCTCTTCACACTTGTCCAGCGCAGAGACGCTGATGTCTTTCTGGAGGACCCGATCCAAGTTGCTGAAATAACCTCTAGGGCTGACCCGAGAAGACTGCAGGTCAGCATCCAGGGTCAGGTTGTACTTGATATCTGTTTTTATAAAAGGATGTTTAAATGCATTACTTCCTCTGACCAAATGTGTCCATCTCCTAAAAATATAAGACCCAGACCAGAATCAGTATCCTTACCCACTAGGCCCAGTGGATTCGTTGGTTTAAATGTTGCGCTGAAACACACTTTAGCCTTGAAGCAGGACACCTGCCTCCCACTGTAGCGACACGGTTTACTCAGGATACTGATCTTATCAGGGGTGAAGGAAACCTTGGCTGTGACCACTGCAACTGCGCTACTCCTAAAACCACAATAAAAAAAAAGAAAAACTCATTTTTATGAGTTTAAGAATGCATCAATTAAAACTCAACCGTTCAATTGATTTATGGGTTTTGGAACAAACAGCAGAGTCCCACAGAAAGTTGATGCTTAGAGAACTGCTGAGGTGAAAAATGGGATTCCAGAAGACAGCTGGAGCGATCATTTCCCTGGCCACAAACATACCCAGATATCCCACCATGACTGAGGCCGTCGATGCAGCTGTTACACACTTCACTCAGTTGTTGAAGGTGAGCCATTAATGAAGTATTACAAATTAGCATGGTCTCCTGTTACATGGGACGATCTAATCGAGCTGTTTTACACCCCCGTAAAATTGTAAAAAATCAATTGGTTCAAATTCTCACCAGAGTTGGACCACTTTCCCAAAAGCCCCCACTGTGACATCTGGGATCGAGTCTCCATTCATATCTCCGCTGGCGTCTAGAGAACGGCCAAAGTACTTCAGCGCTGGGTCCAGTTTCGTTCCAATAATTTTCTAAATTTGTGAGAATATTCTGAATTTTGGCACTTGCAATCACATTTTATGTGCTGAGAACTCAATGAAGTGTTTCGTTCTACCTGTGAGCTCTGCTTTCTGATGGTCTTTTTGTCTCCATAGTAGATGTAAATGGCACCATGGCCATTGCCTTCCAATGGGGCACCGACCACCACGTCACTGAAGCCGTCCAGGTTCAGATCTGGGACGGCAGTGATGGCCGTCCCAAACCGAGCATTCTTTTGAGAACCCTCCAAAAAACCCTGGTTACTTAAGATACCCTATTAAAAAATAAAATGAATAATAAAGGGGTCTTATTACGCGGCTCTCTGAAATGTCACAACATTCCGAGTATCTCAAATCAATATCATATCCCCGTCATTATTTCTGTGTTGAAAAGCTGTGTAATAAGTGATATGACTATATTATCCCTTAAATGTCCATCTTGTCTGAAATTGTTAACTTTGTGTGTCAAATAAATGCAGCCTTGGTGGATATAATTCATAATTCACCCTTCGTGGGGGGAGTTTGATAAACAGGCGATCTGACCAGTCATAATCCGCCATCCGCCAAATCCGCCATTTTGTCCGACAAAGTAGTCAGGGAAGTTAGATCAACGTCGGTGAACTTGAACTTGAAAAACAGCGTGTACTGACATCTTTCCACGGTTGAAACAACATTCCTTCTGGTGTCCATTAATGTTTACTTGATGCTATAAATTAACTAGTAGATGATCGGTTCACGAGCAGCTCTAACTGAGCCTCTACAGCAATCTGTCACAACACATTAAAGAGCCCAAAAATTATATTTATTGTTGATATTTCCTTAAAAAAATAATGAAATTTGAAATTTGACTTTTTCATATCAAAAGTAACCTGATCTGTCCTGTCTGTCGGCGTGTTGTCAGTGTCCTCTTTGTTCTGCGATGTATTTTTCACTGTGTGAGAGTGCAGTGGATTGTTGGACATAGCAACAGTACTGTACTTAAAGGGGGCGGATCTTTGCGAACGGTCTATTACGGCCGACATGTAAAAAGTGATCACGTCTTCATAGAACTCGTAATTACAACTTGTAAACTGCATTTTTTGAGAGCTCTGACTTATACCACCTGACCGCTGTACCACCTGACCACTGCAGATTCAGTTTGCTGTTGATAGTGTTGCCACAAACACATGAAGAGCTCTGACGCTGCGTCCGAAATCCATACTTAGTAGGAACTGCATTTGGTTTGAAACTTACTTCGTGTCCCCTAAAAAGTATGTTCTATATAGTATGAACATCTGTAGTTTGAATGAAATTCCGACGTACTACATCGGTCATGTTGTCACTGTCATGTGACCTGTACCGTCAGTTGCGTTGCTTCAGCGCCAATCCCAAATCCTTTCCTGTGGCTTCATGGCACAGTAAACTGTCCATCGAAATGTGCACTTCAGAAACTCTGCGGAAGTAGTAGGTCATCCGGGAACTTTTCGACTACTGTTTTTTGAAAACTGTGTATTAGTGACACACTACTCTGTTGCCATTCTGTTTTTCTCCTACTACATAGTAGGGAAGTATTCTATTTCGGATACAGTGCGAGTCGAATGTCACATGTTGACATCTCATAATTATGGTAATTTACAACATGGTCTGAATGCAGCATTACAACCTTCGCTTTATTGTTATAGTATAACTAACTACAGAAAAAAGAGACCTTGGTAATGGTGAACAGGTAGACTCGTCCTGTCTCAGACTTCTCCTCGCTCATGTACATCGGAGCTCCAACCAGCAGCAGATCAGTCACTCCATCAGCGTTCACATCAACGGGACAGAGAACGCTTCCAAAATAAGACCCGATCTGCAAACCACAGACACCACAATTACATATGACATGACTTTACTGTCTAATGAAACTCAAGGTCATTAAGGGTCAAATGTACCTGATCTCCTCTTTGTGAATCTATGACCACAGGTTTTCTCTGGCTGTCAATAATGTAAACTATAACCTGTCCTCTATGGACGGCACGAGGAGCGCCGGCCACATAAAACTCAGACGAGCCGTCAGTCACAGAGCTCACAGAGTAGCCTGAATATATGACAGGGGGAAATTTATACACAAAAATAAGAGAATTAATCTAATATGCTACCTTTAGTGTTAATGTAAAAATGATGATATTTCAGTTCATTAGATGCAACAAAACTAACTTATCTATACTGCTGGTACAATGCTTACCAAGTAATGAACTGTGGTTTCTATCTTCCAAAATTGTCTCAAATGCAGCTTTCGGCAAAATGTCTGATTTCTGAGCAGTTTGGTGAACAATGGTGCCGATCCAATTATATGCTCCAGCTGCTCCCAGTAGGATCACATCCTACAACAAAAACTCAATGTAAACCAACAGGAGAAAAACAACATCTCGGTTACTAATGTAACCCTCGTTACCTGAAGGAGGGAACGGGAGACGTAACGTCGACGTGACGACGTAATTGGGATCGCCTTGAGAGACCAATCTACTTCGAGAGTATTAAAACGAGCCAATGCACATTGACATGCGATAATTGCATCAGCTGCTCTGCTTGCAGAGTGAGAGCATATAACAAGCGGCATGTGTGTCACATATTGTTTTACGCTGAGGAGCCGAGACGTGTTCGGCCGTACAGCGACGGTCAGCAAGAGTGGCGACGGGACATTACGTCTCCCGTTCCCTCCTTCAGGGAACGAGGGTTACATTAGTTCCCTTTCCCTTAGAGACGTTCCCTTTCAGTCGCTCACGTTCGACGTAACGTCAACTTAATTGGGATCCCATGGAAAACGCCACGGTTGCTGCCACATCCAGCGCCCTAAGCAAGACTCTCAGACCCCCAAATGGCTGGGGCGGAAGGACTGCGTAGAGGGAGTTCGAACTGCTGTTCCATTATAACCCTCACAGTGGAACTCGGCCGCGCATCTAGAGCGCTGAGCAACGTGCGCTGGGTTACTGTGACAACCCACGCTGTCAGCCGGCAGCTCGACGGCACACGGCACGCTGATCACTTAAACCTTAATGAGAAAGGCAAGACGAACAACTTGCCGACGTGGTAATGCTCTCAAGAGAGAACATAAACCACCCACGAGCACAGTTTCAGCACACTTAAGCCCAGGCATGTGAAACAGTGATTGTGGCCATCACATGAGGATAGGAAACGACCGCATCCAGAAACATACGGTTTGAATGGCGTCTTGACGTCAAAAGACGCAGTGTCAAATCGTGTATGCACTTTTAGTAAAAACTGCTCTCTCTGGTGCTGAAGTACCCAGAGATGACCGCGGCTACACAAACAAGGACGATAGTGCAAGCCTGATGTGAGCACTCACATTCTCATTGAAGGCAGTACATTCTGATCTGTGAAAACAGCTGTTTTGCCGGCTCTCTGAGATCGCGGCCAGCGCCTTCTTTGAAAAGGCGTTCTCCTGAAGAGCAGACTCGTTTTCTTCTTTAGAAGTTCAACACTGTCAGAAGATTGTAGAGCAGGAACAGTAGAACCACTCGGCTCCGAATCGAAAGACAATATGTGACGCACCAGCTGCTCGTTGTATGCTCGCGCTGCAAGCAGAGCAGCTGATGCAATTATCGCATGCCAGTGTAATGTAATTTTAATACTCTCGAAGTAGATGGTCTCTCAAGGCGATCCCAATTAAGTTGTCACGTCGACGTTACGTCGAACGTGAGCGACTGAAAGGGAACCACATCTAGAAACACTGATGGAAATACACAGCCATAAAAAAGCCAGCACCTTATTTCTGGTCTGGTATGCACTGAACCCCACTTGAGACATTTCCAGTTTGAAATTATCCCCACTACCTTTTCCAACACCTAAAGAGGTCAATGAAAGAAAACAAAGAAAATATTTATTGACAATAATGTTTGTAAAGAAACACATTTCTGTTACATTGCTTTCATTTATATGTAACACACAGTAAAATCAACATAATCATCATGGACCTTCAATGTTGAAGATTCGATCTCCAAGAGTCCCGACAATCTCTATAAGCGTCGCCTCCTCAGACACATTGAAAAAGTATTTCTCAGTTGGATTACTGGCTATTGACTTAATCTCAGCGATGAGTTTGCTTGTGTCAATGTCATTCCTTATATAATATCCAAGCACCTAGAAAAGTTAAAAATCCACTTATTCACAAAATGCATATACAGTATACTGAATATTAAGACTCATATATGAATTCATGCCTTCACTTAGGACTGCATATCTTTTTATTTTCACTAACCGCAATGCCAAAGCGAGTGATATTTTGGCTCTCGCACGCCGGAATAACTGTTTTCCTCAGATTTGCATCATGTGACTCTCCATCAGTTACCACCACCATCACTTTAGTGGCCCCAGGACGTCCTCCGTATTTGGCCTGGAATGCCTCCTTTCTGTGAGATCCAACCACCCGCAGACATCCACACAAACCCACCAAGGGAAAAGAAAGCAATTAGTGCGAAAACTCTGTAAAGCTAAAGTGTAAAATCTATTTTAGAATCACAGTTATAGTGTTTTTGTATAAATACTATATCAATTTAGAACACTTTACTTTACTACATCAATTTATTTAACCGTTTCCCTTTTTGTCATACTAAACTTTTTTTTTATCATGCCTTTACTATTTATTGTGCTGCTTTTCAAATGCCTTTTATGTATAATTAAATTTTTTGCTTGAGATAGGCCTAGCCTATATGTATGGAAGCCCGTTTCCGCCACGTTGAGTAAAAAAATATAATTCTGTAGCCTAAGTCATAATAATGAGAAAGTTTCTCATAATAATGACTTAATATCTCATTATATTGAGAAAGTTTCTCATAATAATGACTTAGTATCTCATTATAATGAGAAAGTTTCTCATAATAATGACTTAATATCTCATTATATTGAGAAAGTTTCTCATAATAATGACTTAGTATCTCATTATAATGAGAAAGTTTCTCATAATTATGACTTAATATCTCATTATATCGAGAAACTTTCTCATAATAATGACTTAAGTATCTCATAATAATGAGAAACTTTCTCGTAATTATGAATTAGCATCTCGTAATAATGAGAAAGTTTCTCGTAATAATGACTTAACATCTCGTAATAATGAGAAACTTTCTCATAATAATGACTTAACATCTTATAATAATGAGAAACTTTCTCGTAATAATGACTTAACATCTCGTAATAATGAGAAACTTTCTCATAATAATGAGAAACTTTCTCGTAATAATGACTTATTTTTCGCACTTCTACGCATGCACAAAGCAGTGGAGCAGAAGGGAGTGCCACGCTAGCGACATCCGCTGGTCAAAGCCGTGTAATCACAGCAAACATGGCACGCTCTGCAGTGAATAACAATAATGATAAATTATCAGTATATGAGATGGGCTTCCATACTAGATAGTCTTTTATTCATTTGTATTATTCATTTGTATTTTTGTGTATGAAAAAGCAGCAACACAGGGTGATCCGTGGATTTAAAATAGATGGAGGAATGATAAGACAGCACACCTTTCCAAATCTGTTAAAGAACGCTTTATCTGGAAATCTGTGTTCATCATATTTTCAAGCAGTTTTTTTCCCATAAGGGTCCGTTACAGAACGCGCTTTTTCATTGCGTTTCTAGGCAAACGCGGACTAGACGGACGTCGCGCTCGATCGCGTCTCGCGCATGACGGCGTTCTAAAAACGCGGAGCTCAATTGAAAAGAGGTTTAGCTTTTAAAAACACGCCTCTCAAGACCTTGCGTTTCCCCCCCATTCCACTGCCCACTTATGTGTAAATGTCCCAAAAGTTATAAAAGTATTGATATCTTCCAGGTGAACCTGCACATACACGCATCCGCAAATAATAGCCTACGTGTTAACACATAGCCTACCCATATATTTTATGAAGATGTCACACTTAAACTTAACGAATAAATGTAATATTCCAATTTTAATCTGATAGTTTTGAAAGTTAAAGTAACCCAATTTCCATCGGTGTGCACAAGCAGGCGTGCTTTGTAACCGCCCTGCTTCTGCATTCCGCTTTCACACCTTTTTGTGCACATGGAAAAGTATGGAAGATATACTGATGATTTCCAATTGATGTTATTTAATGATACTACATATTGCACTTCGTAGATCACAATGACTTTAATGAAAACATCTGTTTCGCAGAGCGTGTCATGTTTGCTGTGATGCATTTACACGGCTTTGACCAGCGGATGTCGCTAGGGTGGCACTCCCTTCTGCTCCACTGCTTTGCGCATGCGTAGAAGTGCGAGAAATAAGTCATTATTACGAGAAAGTTTCTCATTATTACGAGATACTAAGTCATTATTACGAGAAAGTTTCTCATTATTATGAGATGTTAAGTCATTATTTCGAGAAAGTTTCTCGTTATTACGAGATGTTAAGTCATTATTTCGAGAAAGTTTCTCGTTATTACGAGATGTTAAGTCATTATTTCGAGAAAGTTTCTCATTATTACGAGATGTTAAGTCATTATTACGAGAAAGTTTCTCATTATTACGAGATACTAAGTCATTATTACGAGAAAGTTTCTCATTATTATGAGATGTTAAGTCATTATTTCGAGAAAGTTTCTCGTTATTACGAGATGTTAAGTCATTATTTCGAGAAAGTTTCTCGTTATTACGAGATGTTAAGTCATTATTTCGAGAAAGTTTCTCATTATTACGAGATGTTAAGTCATTATTACGAGAAAGTTTCTCATTATTACGAGATACTAAGTCATTATTACGAGAAAGTTTCTCATTATTATGAGATGTTAAGTCATTATTTCGAGAAAGTTTCTCGTTATTACGAGATGTTAAGTCATTATTTCGAGAAAGTTTCTCGTTATTACGAGATGTTAAGTCATTATTTCGAGAAAGTTTCTCATTATTACGAGATGTTAAGTCATTATTACGAGAAAGTTTCTCATTATTACGAGATGTTAAGTCATTATTACGAGAAAATTTATCATTATTTTAAGATAATTAAGTCATTATTATGAGAAAGTTTCTCATAATTATGACTTAATATCTCATTATATTGAGAAAGTTTCTCATTATAATGAGATACTAAGTCATTATTATGAGAAACTTTCTCAATATAATGAGATATTAAGTCATAATTATGAGAAAGTTTCTCATTATTATGACTTACAGAATTATATTTTTTTTACTCAAAGTGGCGGAAACGGGCTTCCATATATATGAGATATAAGTGATCTGTGAAAGAAACAAATAAAAATCAAAGTACTGTAACTATCACTTGTTGTGAGCAGAAAATGTTTACACTGTAAAATATTATATGATCAACAAGTTATGACAACATATGTTTTACATTGCTTTGACTCATCCAAATAAGTTAGGCAATACTCACCTTTTTTTAAGTTATAAAAGATTAAACTAATTTTTAAGTAAGTTTAATGTAATTTAAGTTGAAATGACTTAAACATCCAAGTAGATTGTACTGAAAAATTTAAGGCAGAAACTTTTTTTAGTTGTAATTGTCAAACAATGCAAAAAGTATAGCACTACTACTACTGCTACTACTACTACTAATAAATTAGCCTTAGTTAGACAAAAAAAAAAAATCCCCAAAAACATTAAAGATGTAATTTGCACCATTGCCATTTCCATCACAGAATAGTAAACACATTCTTTCAGTTGTGACATGGAGAAAACGGCATGGAGGAAATGTTTGTATTTGAGAAATTTTTTTAATTAGATATAAGAACGAAAACTATCTCCTGCAATGTGCGCATGTCCACTGTTGGACTTTGTTAGAAGATGTATCGTACATGTAAAAAGTGATTTTTACATTAGATTGTATATAAAAGTCATAAATTACTGCATATGAAGTTGAATAAGGCTATATTCTTTACTAAATTTCAGTAACAGTAGTTCACAGAATAATGCATACCTGGCAAAATCAATGGCTTTGAAAGTATTAGTCTCTAATCCTTGTTTCTGCTGAATTTTTGAAGCTGCTTTAATCATGGACTCTTTTGTCTGAAAGGAATTCAGGTAGAACTCGAACGAGGTGTCAACGGCGTACTGCATCACACTGACCTGTCACAAACGAAATCAGAAACATGTAAACAATCAATACAGGCAAGAAAAAGAGGTTAAGCTAATTGTACACAAGCGGTTTGACTGACCTGAGTGCTTTGAGGTCCAATGTCTAAGTTTTCCAAAAGTTTCTTGAGAAAAGCGACAATTGGTTCCCATGGGTATATACTGTTGGATCCATCCAGAACAATGGCAATGTCCATAAAACTGCCACAAGCTGTTTGGAAGAGAAACGAAACAACATAAATGTTAATATTCTGCCTGGGATTCACAATAGAGATGAACCTGACCAGTAAACTTTCAGAGACAGGGCATGGAAGTGTGTTTGTACTTTGAAGGGCAGGGGAAAAGACCGACTGGAGTGTAAACTGTGGGCTCACTTCAGCACAAATTCCTGGGTAGAAATACAGACTTCCACAGAGCTGAGCCCACAGAGGACCGCATGTCTGAAACACAAACACAGTAGATTGGTCTCTCGAAGCGATCCCAATCAGTACGGTACATCCGACTATGTCGAACGTGACCGAACTGAAAGGGAACCTATTTCCCAAAGAATCAGTTTTTCTAATTAGAGCCACAAGATTAATCGTTAAAAGGTCAAACACCCACACGATCTTATTCCTAAATGGCAATTGGCAATGGTTACTTGAGTAAATTGAAACTGCAAAGAAAACTTTTTATCAGTTATACTGTTACACCAGCAGGTGGCGACAAGTGACATTTGTAATTAAACCATTCAATCAAGAGATTAGTTCAAAAACACTGATTCATCCAGTAATGAAACAAGTCTTTATGAGAGAGTCATTGAATCATTCATTCAACGTGATTTTTTGGTGTTACAAAACTTTAGCGACATTTCTGCAAAATGACATTACATTACTTATACGTTTCACAGACATTTCTGTGAAAGGCCCAGTGATTGGCGGTAAAAACGCATTCAGTTTTATCCAAAACAGATGAACGTGAATCTGACAACGCTTTATTATGTTGGTTTGCGTACGTATGGCGTTAGTTCGGAAATGAAATTTCCGGAATTTCCGAAATTTCCGGTGAGTGGGGCTACAACTTGTCAAGGGCTCTATTGAGTTTGAAAATACACATACACATAGTGTTACTAAAGCAAATGTGAGATTAGAACACATTTGCTGAAGCAATAATGGCATTTTAGCTTGCTTCTACAAATATTTGAGCTCTCTTATCGTGAGTCCTGTTTTAAGTATCTCAAGTGTAATGAACCAGGTGAGCTACCGGGCAAGTTACCATATCAGGCAAAAGTCAAAATCTATTAGTTTACAAATCATGCACTTTTGAGATCATAATATAGTATTGTACAAAGAACCGCAGAAAAATAAGTCTTTATTAATAGATAGTCTGCCCCTGTAATCTTGTTTACACATAATATATGTGTGTGTAGCGTGTATAATTATTTTGTATATAAAAATTCACACACATGCATGTATATATTTAAGAAAAATATTTTATTAATATGTAAAATATTGATATTTATATATAATATAAATTATGTATAAATATATATATACAGTATATACTTTCAAATATTTCTTAACTATATACATGCATATGTGTGTATTTATATATACAAAATAATTATACACGCTACACACACATATATTATGTGTAAACAAACTTTTATTTTGGATGCAATCAATCGCGATTAATCGTTGCCCAGCCAAAAGTTGTAGGTGTTTTACTGCTGAAATGTTCATTTCAGCAAGAAAATGCATTAAATTGTTTGTACAGGTACGTTTTGGGATTTTTGCATAAATGTATGTGAGGCACACTTTTCCAATGAGCCTGCAATGCAAGAGTCTTACCATAAATCCACTGGTTTTGGTGGTTGGAGTTAGAGTAAGACCTAGACTCATGTTGATGTTGTTGCTGTTGGTGATTTTTGGCATATCGACTGAATCTGAGGGCATATTAAACATAGTGACATCTTCATCTTTACTTCATAATATTTCATAATTTCTTATTAAAAATCCAAGAATTGGCTTTTGACCTTCACAGCATGAGATTGCTCTGTGAACAGATAACACTTTGATGTACTGTATATCACTAGGAATGATGGGAAATGTTTGCTTACTCTGAAGGTTAAGTGGCTGACAGCTGGTTCCAGGCTGGTTAAGCTCACACTTATAGATTTCTCCCTTCCGATTTTGATCGTATCCCTTCCATGGAGAACCCACGAGGAGCCTGAGGAACAGTATTGGGTGTTAGTTTAGTACTACTATCCTGAAGTACAGTTTCAGATGAGTTTGCACATAGCCGTTATTAAGGATATTCTACAGGATTGCAGAAACAGATTTAATTAACAGTAGCCGTAGGGTGTGTTTTTGAAAGCGGTTCCAAGATTACGTGTGTAGGTGCACCGAACATCAAATATATAATCTAAACACACCCACTAAATTACACAGAATATCACTGCAACTTCACCATTATAATGTGATAAGTTGCTCTGCCCAGACTAAACAAAACATTCCTCAAACAGTGACACACAAACTTCCCATCCTGAGACAACACAAAACAACATCAGTCCTCATTAAAGAGACACAATGCACTACTACAGCATGTATATACAATACAACAAATATACCATTGATAAACAATTCTGCTACTTTAAGAAAATAAATTTAAAGCAACACCAAGTAACTTTTCCTCTGCGGTCGCCCTAGTGGTTGGAAGCGGAATTGTCCATTACCGCTGTCGTAAATAATGTATCCTACCCCAGCCTGCTGTCGCACGCACGCTCGTTGTTTATCCAGCACTGGCTTTGGAATGAATGAACGATGTCCACAGACAAGGTTGAGTATGTTGCATGATTTCTAGGGCTGTAGTCAACCAAAGAAATCCTTAGTCGACCAAAGTCTTGTCTTGTAACTGCAAAAAGTGAGGAGCACTGTCCTCCTAGGTCTATAGTAGCCTAACAGTCACAATCGCGCACCTGACCACACCACACGCTACAAAAAATATAACTGCTATCTGCCACAATGAAAAATCCTAACAAAAGCTCTCGTTTATACAGGCTGTAGCTATATTCTTCTTTAGCTTTACTTTCAAAGCTATGGGTTAACTTTTGTCCAGCCGATCTAGGCGTTTTAAAACAAACACACAAAAAAACCCAAAGAGCCTAAAAAACAATCCTAATAATAATAGGCTGTATTGTAGGACCGCATAGGCTATAGGTTTATTTTAGTTTTGTTACATTATTTAGGCTATTTTCAAATGCGTCAAGTGTACAAATAAAAACAAAAACATATCAAGAAAACACAATCTATTGAGTCAGCATGATAAAGCCGTTAAAGGGACTGCTCACGTCTTTTGCGCGCTCAAGTTCGATTTCAAATGTACGGTAGGCGCGCGGTGTGCGCGCTCATGATGGAAGCAACGCGGTCGCGGTGCGACGCGCTCTATTTTTTCCAAGTGCGTCCACGCCGCATCGAGATAAAAACATATAGTGTATAAAAGCATAAAAACCGAAACGAGTAGCGTTCTAACTGAATGAATACAGCTAAACTACCTATATCCCTTACTGAGCACGAAGCAGCAGCGCAGCCACAGGTGCGAACCGAGTGTTCTATGTGTGTGCGCTAAACTGTGGCGCTGTTACAAAATAGCCTAAATTAAAGCATTTAAAGGAACTTTTTGGGACTTTAGCCTATTCACCTTATCCCCCAGAGTTAGATAAGTCCATACATACCTTTTTCATCTCCGTGCGTGCTATAAGTCTGTTTGACGCACCCACCGCTAGCCTAGCTTAGCACAAAGACTGGATGTAAATGGTTACAGCAAGCATACTAATCCAAATAAGTGACAAAATAACGCAAACATTTTCCTATTTACATGTTGTGATTTGTATAGTCACAGAGTGTACAAAAAACAAAATCACATGAGACACAGACATATTTTAACCGTATAAATACTGGGAACTATATTCTCTGAAGGCGAAGCACTGCTACTTGGGCGGAGTGATAACCGCAGCACATAAGACGTGCTCTCTGCTCCTCACCACAGCGTGTATCAGGTGCTGCGGTTATCACTCCGCCTTATCAATCCTTATTTGGATTAGTATGCTAGCTGTAACCATTTACATCCAGTCTTTGTGCTAAGCTAGGCTAGCGGTGGGTGCGTCAAACAGACTTATAGCACGCACGGAGATGAAAAAGGTATGTATGGACTTATCTAACTCTGGGGGATAAGGTGAATAGGCTAAAGTCCCAAAAAGTCGGAGTGTTCCTTTAAAGTTGGGGATAAACCATAGGCTAATTATATTTAGAATACAGTAATATATAACTGCTTATAAAGGAATAAATATCAAGGAGTAAATCATTGAAAAATTATTTCTATTGGTAAAAAAAAAAAAAAAAAAAAAATTGCAACTGGTCGACCAATAAGAATGTCAGTCGACCAAGACGGCATCTACGATTAGTCGACTAAACGACTAAAGTTGACAGCCCTAATGATTTCATGAAAGTATGATGTATTGCGACATCAGAAACGAAGAAAAAAACAAAATAATGACTATTGTAACGCTTGACGTAAAGCAAGTCAAATTTGTAGCTGTCTTATGTCTCATTAGAACTACAGAAACGCGACCCGATCTGTCAGTCTTACATAACATGGTTATAGCAGATAAAGAACCGCAAAGCGGAGGCATAAGTGCCTTTCACCCTGTTACGACTTGATGAACCACTGAAACGATTTTGGAAACATTATTTTAAGGTAAAAAATATTACTTAGTGTTGCTTTAAGCAGAAATACATCAAGTATGAGAATGTGAAATGTTGATCTGGCAAGTGGCAACTAGCTGCAATAAAGTAAGAGCGTTTTCTACAAAAACTTTTTGTGTTCACTCTCTGTGTTTTGTGTACACATCAATGGCGTTTTGGTGGCCTGAAAACGCAATCTTTTAAAAACAGGTTTCAAAGTGCACGTTTTTGAATAGGATACCGTTATTGCCTCTGTGTAAGTAAAACACAAAAATGCAAATTTTGTGAAATTGTTACCTCATGCTCATGTGTATTATGTGTTCAGTGCATAGTGTTTCTTTACAAAATGACATTGCCACCTAATGGCCTGGCATCAATAATCCAGAGTTTAGTCGTTGTCACGGATCTGTGTGAACCTGGTATGAACGGGCTTCGTTTTGACAATGTTGTCGTCTGTAGGCTACGTGAAAAATGCAAAGAAAAACATTTCTGTTTTTAGTACAATCATTGTTGTGAAAACGCACCATAAGTTTAAGTGTATTTAAAAACTGAAATATAAATACACTTAAACTTATTTTATTTCAGCTAGTTGACTTGCAATACTAAATAACTAAAACTAAATTACAAAAACACAACATTTCTAAACTTTAAAATTAAAACAGACAATGCAAAATTGATACTAAAATAACACAATATGTTATTATTTCAATTAAACATTAAAATGAAACAGAGAACATTTGTAAATTTAAATAGAAACCGTCCCAGTTACGTATAGTTTCCGGAAGAGGGCCTCTGCGTGATTGCGTCATGAAGCATGTATGAACCCAATCCAATGTGACGTCATCGACCAGGAAACTTTAAAGCACACCTGAACCAAACAGCGTCAGCAAACAGGCTGAAGCATGCCCGTGATCAGGGAGGCCAAGCCCACAGGTTCCACAGTTCAGGGTGGGGGTGGAGGATCGACCCTCTTGCCTGAGAGAGAAGATCCCTCCGTATCGGAACCTCCAGAGGAGAGCTAGGTCCGCAAACACATACTCGGGCCGGCCAGAAAGGGGCTACTAGCAGTAGACTGACCCCATCCTGGCGAACCATTTCCAGAACTCCTGGGAGCAGAGCAATCGGGGGAAATGCGTACAGACGTGCCGTTATGTTTCTTTTCATGTCTTTATTAAGTTACTTTAGACAAATCTTCGGAGCGTGTGATTTAAAAAAATAAATAAAATTATAACGACCAAGCAGCCGACAGCGAGTGTTTGATCAATTTAGCCTCTCAGATCAACACTTTGGGCCTACTTGGCTACAAATAAAATCCATATATAAAACACTTTAAGCATATCACACAGACAATTCGTTTAAACGTTTATTATCACAACCACAGTCAATCGACATTTTTAAAAAGCTGAGGCAGGCTCCTCCGCTGCTCGCAGTCGCAACAGCGCTTGCAAGCTATTGGCTACAATCTAAACAAATCAAAGAAATTAAAATTAAATTAAAAACAAACATGCAGGTTCTTACCTCAAAAATCAAGTCTTCACTAAAGAACATGGCCAATTCAATTCAATCAATTTGATTAATCCCACAAGGGGTAATTAGTTAAGAGCAGCATGTTTGTAACAATACATAACACAGATCACACACATTATTCACAACAAACAAGATGTCATGTCAGTCATATCAGTGTGATAGGTTATAAAATGTCTTTCTATGTTTGTTTTTCAATCGTCATCTTCTCATATTTTATTTTACACTTACATGTAAGATCAAAATCAACAGAGTATTTTGAGTCTCTTTTGCACTGATAAGAAAAAAAGTGAGCTGGTATCGCCATACCACCGACCCCAGGGGGTTAATGTCTAAAATAGGCTATAAAAAGGAGGATAAGCCTAAAACAGGCCTGGCCTGCGTGTGAACTATGACGTGAAAATTGTCCCGAAGCCCGGACATTTTGAAATTATTATTGAATAATTTTGTTTTACACACTATTGAAATGTTGTTCGCTCGCCAATATAAAGTTTTTAAAAAAAGATTTTTTTATATATATTTATGGGTAAAAACTCCTCCCTAGCAAATTCTAAGACAGACAAAAAGCACCAGGGACATATATTCACATAGAGCGCTTTCTGAAGACAGAAGCTGACGCTGCTTGGTTCAGGTGTGCTTTAAAGTTTCCTGGTCGATGACATCACATGACGTTCCGTCACGCCATTGGACTGGTTTCATACGTGCTTCATGACGCAATCACGCAGAGGCATTCCCACAGCGTTTCTACGCAGAGGCATTCCCACAGCGTTTCTACGCAGAGGCATTCCCACAGCGCTTCTACGCAGAGGCATTCCCACAGCGCTTCTACGCAGCTCGAGTTCCCTTGAAAGGGAACTATATGGTAACAGGGTTGCAAATTTAGACTAAATAAACCTATTACTCAGTAGGGGCTAGCTAATTTGAGAATCGTAATTGTTTTTTAGTTATTGATAAATGTTTGTTTACCATAAAATAAAGAAAGGAATTTGTTACAATAACAGAGTTGAATGGTTTATTTTGACAAACAACGTCAATACAATTGTGTAAGAATTAAGAAAATTGAATTACACTTACTTTTGTTCAAGCCATGTTACTTAAGAACTGTTGCAATTGAACAACTTCTTAAAATATTTTGTTATGAGAAAATCATGCAGTAACAGGGTTGCATGTAAAATGTCTGACACAGCTAAATAAATATGTTTTTGGTCATTAAAATTAGTTTATTATTAACAGTATTTTGAATATCAACTCAGGAGATCATATCAAACATTTGACATTGTTGTAAGATTACTTGTATGCAGTTAGGTGGCAATGTTGGACTAGACAAAAAAAAAACAGCAAGGGAGGATACAGATGTATAAAGCAGTTCACCACCTACTTGTACTAGAATCATTTTTAATGAGATCTATTTAATAGTTCTCGCGACAACAAAAAAATAAATTTTTGCTTCTAATGAGAAAAGGATACTAAATAAGGAAAGTTCGGGGGATTTTAGAAACTGACGTACATCAATATTAAAAGTAAGTACATCAGAATAATTGTGAAACGGACTCTACAATAATGCCTCATTGTCTATGGTAACGGCTTTTAGGGATTTGTAATGTGTTTTGTGGGAGGCCGAACCAGATCAGTCACACGGAGCTAATGCTGGACTCACAGTGAGAACGATGACATCAGCACTATTCACAAAAGCATGAACCATCTAACAAACATGATGTCACCAAAACCGTCCAATGCAGCAACCCACGCTAGCAGGAAGTGCCTCATCTGACCTGTTGCACAACACAGGGAGTGTTAAGATATACTCTCATAAAGCTGGTCTAGACGGCGAAGGTGACCATAAGCGAACAATGAAGTACTTTGTGGACACAACATATTATATAAATTGACCCAGCAGTCATTATAGAGTTATCAAATGTTTAGGGAAGTTGTCCACAGTTTAGATGAAAGTTTTCTTTGTGTTTTAGAGGAAAGGTTGTATATTATACCAACAACTGTGTGACTTATTGCGATTGTTTTAGATTGTGTTCGTATTATTTGGGAATGAGGGGAAACCCTTCATTTCCTTGCAGATAGATTCTAAAGAAACTTTAGTGCGATCTCCCGGATGCAGGAAAATTGAATGAGCACAGGAAGTGTGTGTGTGTGTGTGTGCTGTATATTGAGTGGAGTGATATACTGGAGAGGGAAACAGCTTTCAGAGTGTGTGTGCAATAGACATACATAGGCCAGCAGGAATGGCCCTATGATTTCCACGATGTGGAAAATGAGGAATCAATTTGGACACAGTTTCTTGATTAATAAAGCAAAAGGGCTTTGGAAACAAACCTCTCCTTTGCCAGGATTTGTTTAATTTTCATTTGATTGCATTTTAAAAGATTATTTAAATTGTTAATGCGTTATGCCTTCATTTGATACCACGGTTGATAATTAAATACTAAATCCAGAAAAATATAAATACACAACAAGAATTTCTGAAAAAATAAAATGTTTCATAAGGCTCTATTATTGTAAAAGTTCAACAAGTTAGTATATTGTTAAAGTTTTAAGAATTTAATTGATTAGACATCAATATTGATTATTAAAATGTAATTTAACCAATCATTGAATCCAGAAAAATATAACTGGAAAACACAGAATCTGAGAAAAAAAATAATAAAAGTAGTGTATTTGTATTTCACAGGGCCCTAAAATAATTTTTTTGTCAAACTTGTAATAAATTGTTGATAAAAAGTTTCACGATTTAAATTCATTTCACATGTTTTTTTACTAGAATTTCATTGGAGTCCAAAAAAAAAAAAAAGTAAATCCAGAAAAATGTAAAGGGATAGTTCACCCAAAAATGAAAATTAAGTCATTAATTACTCACCCCCATGCTGTACCAACCCCGTAAGACCTTCGTTCATCTTCGGAACACAAATGAAGATATTTTTGATAAAATTTGAGCGCTGGATCACTCCTCCATAGGCTTCCTAAGGGATTGAAACTTGACGGCCCAGAAAGTCATTGAAGAAAATGTTTAAATATTCCATGTGACTACAGAGGCTCAACTATAAGTTTATCAAGCGACGAGAATACTTTTTGTGCGGAAAAACAAACAAAAATAACGACTTTATTCGACTATTCCTTTTCTTCCTTGTGGGCCTGAGACCATAGACTGTAAAAAATATGGACAAAGCGTCTGTGACGTCACCCATAGACTTTCTGAATAACGAGGTGTGTTCGACATCGGCTGCGGCTGGATGTAAGCGATCGGCGAGAGTAGCCGCGTGCAGCCGGGGAGGAGCTGCAAACGGAGACGTGAAGTCGGACACTTCTGCTTCCCGTAGTGACCGCTCACGTGGTGTTTGCATACTTTATCACAGCTTAAGTGAAATAAATGCAATATTTGCTAAATACACGGATGTTTCAGAAGCATTTTCATTCAATACTTTATGTACTGCTTCATACAGCGTCTGTTTGAACAAGAATAAAGTTCACCATAAGCCTACAGCTAGCCTACTATCAATGAAGTGGAATCAACGTTTTTTAATCAGTTTTAATTGGATAAACATGACACAATATAACATTGCGACTACATGAAAAGAGTGCTTAATGTTATAAAAATGATTTGTGAGCTGTAGAGGAACTAAAGGTGGTCGAATAAACACGAAACACACGTGATCGTTGTCATGCGGTGAATCCGGCCAATCGTGGAACTGCCGTGTCGTCATCAGCGCTCGTGCAGCCCAGAGCAGCCGCTCTTCAGAAGCTGCGCTGGCTGAGTTCTCCGGCTACTCTCGAATCGCTCTCGCGTTACTTTGATGGCATACGTCACAGTCACGTGGCGTCGGCGCTGTATCAAGTCGGACAAAATTTCTAACCGGCATACACTGCTTCAAGTCAGCCGCCGATCGTTCTGCGCAGAGCTGCATGAAGTCGAACAAGCCTATAGTTTTGAAGCCGTTTATGGGGGGTATGGGCGGCGCCATGTTTGAAAATCTTGGGAAAGCCTAACACCGCCCACCTTCTGGCCAATCCATATATGGGTAAAAGGGCGGGCTTTGTGTGAGACTGAGCCGGCCGGTGGACGCGCCTGTTCAGTCGAGTAGTCAAGCAGCCTCAGCTATCTGTAACATTACTATTGCGAGTGTACACACAAATAAAAGTAAACACTTTGCAGATTGAATGATGTCCTGTATGAACCAAAATGACGGAGTATGTTTTTATGTTTCCACTGTTTTTTTGATCGCGCCCGCGCCACATACATACACACACACACACACACGGTTCGATCGCGCCTGCGCCTCTCTCTCTCTCTCACACACACACACACACACACACACACACACACACAGTTTGATCGCGCCTCTCTCTGAGGCGATTCAATGCTAACTGTTGCAGTGCCACTGCCCACAAACATTGATGCTAAATACTGCTAACTACGTGAAATCTTACCGGAAAAAATGGAGCGAAGTACTCCTACTGTGTCGGTTAGTGCAGTTTATAGCAGAGCAACCCATTTTATGTACGATATTTCAATACAAATGTTCAGAAAGAATATAGAGGTGGTATGATGTGTTGTGTCAATCAAGCTGTCAATCAAAGTTAACCACGCCCTTATTTGTCATACATTTTATATCTAAATACGATCTAAACTAACGAGTTAGAAAAAAATTCACCCCCCTCACAGTTGTCAGGCACTCGGATCCTATCGAAAAATACAATAAAAGTTCATGGGACCAACCTGTAAAAACATGAATTTATGCTGTGAAAACTGACATTTTAACATGGGGTCTATAGACATTTGCTCCCTTTTGGGACCTGCCCCTAGCGGATTTTCGATGTATTGCAGTTTTTCGCACTTCCGGGTAGGCTTCATTTTATGAGATTTGTAAATTTTGGGGCATCTCGCCCGGGGGACGGGTAGGGTTAGGATTAGGGTTAGGTTAGGGTTAGGTTTAGAACTAGGTTTAGACCTAGGTTCGCTAGCTAGTTCCGTGCCTGCCTGTGTGCGCTATTGTGCGCGCTGACCCTGGTCAACGAGAACCCGCATGAGAGATGTGACGCAGGACGTAACCCCGCCCCCTGGGCGAGATGCCCCAAAATTTATGAGTCCACTTCATTTATCAGATTAGAATGTTGCCGCTTGCCTGAGACGTGAGTTCAAGAGATTTCCACGACGCATGTGCGAGAACTGAGTAACAAGTAACAAGAAGTAGCAGTAGCACCTCATTGCAGTACATGATATCCAGGGGGCGGAGTCGGATCCAGATTAAGGGGTGGAGTTGGGTAGGTTTAGGGGTGGGTTTAGGGATCAGGGGGTGGAGCTGGGTAGGTTTAGGTATGTGTAAGGTGGGATGAGTTGGATCTGGATCCAACTCCTCCCCGTGGATTTAATGTTCTGCAGTGAGGACCATCTCAGAAGTAGTAAGAACAACGTCCTCTTCTCAGTTCTCGCGCATGCGTCGTGGAAATCTCTTGAACTCACGTCTCAGGCCCACAAGGAAGAAAATGAATAGTCGAATAAAGTCGTTATTTTTGTTTGTTTTTCCGCACAAAAAGTATTCTCGTCGCTTGATAAACTTATAGTTGAGCCTCTGTAGTCACATGGAATATTTAAACATTTTCTTGACTTTCTGGGCCGTCAAGTTTCAATCCCTTAGGAAGCCTATGGAGGAGTGATCCAGCACTCAAATTTTATCAAAAATATCTTCATTTGTGTTCCGAAGATAAACGAAGGTCTTACGGGGTTGATACAGCATGGGGGTGAGTAATTAATGACTTAATTTTCATTTTTGGGTGAACTATCCCTTTAAACGGAATTTGGGAAAATTTTTTAATGGATTTCATAGGGGCCCAAAAATTAAATTGTTGTTACAATTCTGATAAATTGTTGATAAATTGTAAAAGTTTTCACAATTATAATTTTTTTATTTTTTTTTTACAGAACATCATAAAGGGTAAAAAAAATAAATGTAATAAAAGGGAATTTGGGGAAAAAAATCGACCAGATTTCGAGCACTGAGCATGTCACAGCCCTGTTGTTCTGGTCATGTGACTCCCCTTGTAAAACTTGAGAAATGGGATTTAGTTTTTCAAGTTATGTTAGTATTTAAATGTTCCTTTTGTAGAGTAGCCTATGCTTTTGAAAAAGAAAGAATAAATAGAGTAAAATAATTAAATAAAACAAATAGCATGCAATTCCCATTATATTTTACTCATCTTACCATTTTCCTTGACCGTTGCTGAACTGTTGTACAGAGTAACCAAACTGTTCTTCTGCCGACCCTGAGAAGATCTTAGCTCCAGAAGTCCCCACATTAAAACCCTGAGAGCTATCGATGGTGAAACCTGTTGAGACATGCACAAATCAGTCTTTTGTCTTAACAAATGTACCAACATAAACACATTATACCAACAACACATCTGGTCTGATATGCTGCATAATATCCTCCGAAAAGGAGTTGTATTTTTCATAGGTCTGTGATATGTAGACACGCCACAGCATGAATGTGAATGAGTGACTGTGTGCAGGAAAACTTTGATGTAGGGACTCTTGGAGATAGTAAACAATATTTAGTCATAAACTGAGATAACCTCCTCTCTGTGTTTTGCAAGAGCTTTATAAGTCGGTGACATGAGTGTGGAAATAATAATGAGTATCAAATCTTTCTTTTCAAGAATTTAATTATTTTAATGGGGCTTTATTTTGTTTAATGTTTTACATTACGTCCCCAAGAAAATGTGAAAATGAAGTTTTTGTATGTGTGAATTTGCATTTTTTAGATACAAAGAAAAGAGCAAACCTTTTCTGATTGACATTTCCATTGTTATTGTGTTATTGTGACATTTTCATTCCTTTGCACCTAATTGAGACTGTGTTGAATAAAAACAGATAAAGAAAAAGATAGATATTGACTTCAAGTTGATTTAGAGCTTCATGAAATGTAGAAACATGCCTGAGCAGGATTTCTCTCTGATGACTCAACTCATCCTCTCAAAGCTCCCTGCGCATTTGCGTTTTAATCCGGGCTATCTCTTTTTATCTTTATATTAACGGTTTAATCTAAAGTTCAGTAAAAAAGGAATAAAGTGCTAAAAATATGTCTGAGCGACACAATCCAGGAACATATAGTATCTCGTCTTACAGAGTTCTCCATTCAATAGAGACAGTCGTCGCACAAAGAGAGCATTTACACAGTGTGCGGACTCATGAAACGAAACAGAGGAAGAATTAAGCATGAACATGAGCAGACACAAAAAAGGAGAGGTCAGAATGTGGGGTTAAAGAGAGAGAGAGGGGGGGGAGAATGTGTTTCCAATCCAGTACATTAGACACTGATCTTTGACAAGCATGCAGTGCTCCTACACCATTTTAACCATGATGTTTTGACCATTGTGTGGATTCATGTGGGTGGGATGATTACTAATAATAATCTGGATTAAAAAAACAGTGATCCCATAAAAAGAACAATTAAAAAAAGAAAAAAGAAAACTTTGTACCACTATGGTAAGTGGAATGGTGTTATGGAATGGAAAGGATCCATGGATGTTAAAGACTATGAACCACTGATGCTAATAAAGGACCTTTATTTTTTAGAGTGTAAGTATGTTCATGCCATGTCGTAATTAGTGTAAATTCGAGATTATGACTAAAGCAGTGTCCACTTCTGTGTAGGAAGCACCGAATTTCCTGCTTCAGTTCAAATTTATAGTTAGCACAGCATGTTTGCTTATTAAATTTGACGTTATTTAGCATGCATATGCAAAATAACTATTAAAACTAACTTGCATTTACATTAGCACAGCTATTGCTGATTGAATGAAATATTAAGCTACCATAGCTACACATAGCCAGCCAACCACTTAATGCCAATAACAATTATTTGTGTAATCCCAACTCTCAGAAAAAAGATTGTTAACTTAATTTGAAACATTTTAAAAGGAAATTGAATGCAAATAACGATCAAAATACTCAAGAATTTGCTACTATTACAATTGCTATTGCTCATTGTGTTTCAATCATGATAACCCTCAAAGGGGGTTTGGTTTTGAATATGGCCATTTTGACAAGCAGAGCGGTGCTGGGAGCCGTGGGAACAAAAGTATACATAAAGAGTCTGTTCAAAAACCCACAGACCTCTGCTACTGGAGAGTCTGTGCATGCAACAGGAAGCAAGTACGCAAGACTGTCCCAGGTCTGAAATATAACAAAGCCTATTGCCCTTAAACGCACACTAAACCCAAACTAAGAGTCTCCCATCATGTTCAGGAACTCAAGTGCCCTGAAATCACGAGATGTCGAGGAAAACGTTCCACGGTAAGCTAAATTGATTAGATATCAGCCACATATAATTTGGTAGTAAAACAAACTGTTGCACATTTTAATGGTGCAAAGATGGTTAGGCCTATGTGTATTTTGTACAACATTTGCAACTGCTTTTTTTCACTTAAAGGTAGCACTCTGTGACTTTATCCCCTTTAGCAGATAAAACACAAAACTGCATGCATTTTCCAGAAGAACATTGTATTGGTTGTGCTTTGGTGACTGTGCGGATGAATTTGGTCATCCTACTGCTGATAAAGCAGTCACTTCCATAAGATTTCGTCTGTTACATAGTGAATACTGAACAGACATTTAGAAGTTTATTTTAAAATGCAAAATATTGAAAATCTAAATAAAGCTCTGTAAGCATTTGCATTTTTTCAACACAAGTGTGTGCTATCAGGTAATCAAAAGTTCTGCACTCAAACGCTGTCTTCAATTGACACTTGGGTTATATACAGGAAATACACCATGTATGCCTAAGTAGATAAGGGGTCAAGTGCAAAGACAGCAGTTGTTGGTATTTAGGGGAGGTGAAGGCTTTCAGAGGATATTACGTATTGCATGTAAAGAACCCATCAGCCTGTGTCATCTGTTTCATGAGAAAGAAAATTAATGCAGTATTGTTTTTTACTGATCAAAAAGTAGCATTTAATTTTTGTATGAGAAATTTAAAAATGTGTATTTAAATGTCTACTTTTTCTTAAGTAGTCAACTCTGTTATTTTTCATTTTGTAGGCTACAGTAAATAACTGAATAATCAATACTGCATTCATTTTCCTTCCAATAAACATTTAGTACTTTCCAGACCTGTAGAACAGGGTTAATAGCTGGGTCTATATCTCAATATAATTACACATTTAGACTGAGATGGCATGATTCACACACATCATTAACATTAACACACATCTTTGATGAAATGCCAAACTGCATATAGTTTACATGTAGGCTACATCAAACTTTATACAGTGCAGAATCAAAAAAAGACACATATCTGTTCCTCACAGACCCAAGAAAACAAAAGCAAATACACTGAGTTTTATTTCACCTACAACACAATTAGTTGTCGTTCAATTTGGCCGAATTAATACAAAAAAACCTAGTATGTTTGCATAAGTGGCTACTTACACAGAACAGTGAGAAGTACCTGCAGCATGTTCATTTTAAGTCCAGTGATATCCACCATCAACATTCCAGCTCCCCAGTGTATCTGCATCTAGTTCAGTGTGAGCGTGTGTGTGTGTGAAACAGTATGAGAGGCTGCTCAATGCAGAGCTATGGGTGGAGTGTGAAGACCAGCTCGACCTCTCTGGATGTAATTTGAGCATAATGGGTTCAACCACACCGTAACCCCACCCATAACTCTATCCCTCCTCCCATTAGCCGTTTTCAGCCGATCTCCGGGTCTGGCGGTAGCACATTTAGCATAGATCATTGGGGACTATTTTCGGCGCTGCGTAATATCATTGCGCCTTCTGCACCCATGGTACGGCAGCAAAGTTCCTTGATTATTACGCAGGAATGAGAGTATAGTTCGTTGCCATACCCACTAAACATTGGACGTCGGAAAGACGTGCAGATCGTGTCAATATTGGGTCCATCGGTCCATGACCAATTCTGGACATCTATTCGACGTCCAAACTAGGTCCACTATCTGGACGTCCAACCATGACCCAACTTGGACGTCATTTGACGTTCAACATTTGGCTTTAAACTGGGTCGGTTTTTTTGGACGTCAATGACAGGTGCAGGGAATTTATAATTAATATAATGTTTTTGTCACTTGTAAGTCACTTTGGATAAAAGCATCTGCCAAATGTAAATACATGGTACAGAAAATATGTCCTCCACCCTTTTGAAACATGGGACTACAGTTATAGAACGACTTCTAAATGTAGTTTAAATTTGATGTTGAAAAGACGGCCACAACCGACCACATTTGGACAATAAATAGCCCTTACACAGAGGTCCCATGGACGTCAACATTAGACTTGCGGTAGATGTCGAAAAAAGATGTCGCCTGGCGTTACAAAACAACCCCTTCAGTGGACTGAACTTGGAGGTCCAAAAATTACATAGGAAAGACGTCACTCCAACGTCACATGGCGCAGTGGGTATCAGCCTAGAAAATCGCAACTTTTCATTTTCCGTCGGTCTAAGTTAACGATGTAACTACAGAAGAGGCAAGTTTTAGATAGGAAAAATATAGAAACTCTTTGGTCATTTTATTTGAGAGAGATGCTAACGGTCTAATCAGATTCAATGATCTATGCTAAGCTATGCTAAAGTGCTACCGCCAGACCCGGAGATCGGCTAAACCGGTAAAGTGTTCCTTTAAATTAAGTTCTTTTACACTATTTATTTTTATTTTACATTTTATTTTGAGTGCATACAAGTGAGGGTGAGCTTCTTGCATGATCTTCCTGTCATCGACAACAAATGTTTTGCAGGCGTCTTTTATTCAAAGCTGCAAGAGTGCAAATAGAAAGACTCATTTGTTATGTACTCAATATACCGAATAACATGAGCTAGAGTGTCAAGAAAAACCTAAGACACTGTTGAATTTTTTTTTATCTTTGTTTTTAACAATCAACACAAAATTACACACAATGTGTTAAAATATGTGTTTTTAATTAGCCTACCACACCCATTTTGAGAGTGCTTGATTTTTCCAAGTAACATATTTTGTAACATTCCTGTCCGAAAATGTAATCATAACCCTATCCCTAAACCTAACACTACCCATAAGTTATCCCTAAAACCAGAAGGAAATGATGGTGAACAACACTGATGTAGAAGCACCTAACCCTGTTGTAAGCTTAAACTTGACATAAACTGTGAACTCCCTCAAATCTGATTGGTTGATTGGAATGTTTTTCCAGGATTAACAAAGATGTTGATCCAGGAACATGTTGCACTTGGTGAAATCAGTTTCTGCATGCACACACACAAACTAAACCCATGTTGACACATTAAAACACAACCATGTATGGTAAAAGTACACTGAATAGGTTAACCTATCCATTGCGACACGGTGTGTGGCAAAGGAATATGATGGAAATCAGTAAGCTTTTTCCAAAAGCTGTTGGCTCACAGAAAATATTTAGTTATATTAGTTAAATTGACCTAAGGATCCAATAAAAATGGTGCGTTTTTAAATTAAAAAGTGGTTAAATGTGCAAAAAATATATAATTAATGTTAGGAACTAGTACAGGTGTGGTTATAGGCTGTATAATCGACCCGTTTCACAGACGACGCCTTTCCACAGTAAATCCAGCAATGTTTTTTTTAGATATACATATATATATATTTTAATTAGGTACACAATTTCTGATTCATAAATTAAAGTTTACTAATAAAAGCCCAACTTTTATTAAGTGAAGGAAGGCTGTAGACCGTATTAGAGACTCTTTGAGACCACTATACTATAACATGAGCCTAATAAAACCATAAAAATGCGCATCAATCTCTTTAAGATATGCTAAGTATTCCGAAATAGCAAGAAGGAAGAGAAAAAGGGAAGATCTGGCCAACAAAAACAAGGATTAAACCAAGAACATAATTTATTCTGCCCCTGAGGCTTGAACAATCACAGCAAGAGTCATTCATAATAAGTATTTCACATAGAGGAGTTATAACACGTCATCGTACTGTGAGTTTGTGCCACGAGCGAGTTAAACGTCTCAGAAACACTTCTCAAATAGTGGTCTGAAACTAAAACAGCAGGACGTTAGCGACAATAGACAAACTTCAAATGATGTAAAGACTTGTTTCTGATGTGCTTAAACTGAGAACCATGAACATACTGAAGCAAGTAAGAACGAGTCAGGAACTGACAGAGGCATCTCGCCCAACCCCCCTCAGACACATCACAGCTCTCACGCCAGTACAAACACATTCGTCCATACTTGAGAATGGAGCACAACTGAGCAATTAAGTCCAACAGTGGTGAGATGCTTTAAAATACAGTAATATTATCATAACCGAGACCTCCAGCAGGACCCGAATGGCAGCAAACTGAATATCAGTTATTTATCTTTGCATTTGGAGGTAACATCATTGTCATGTGTCCCGTTCATGCTGGATTCGCACACAGACCCTCTTGTTCTGCCTGGTCCTGTTCATTCCCCTTCTGTGGCAACAGCTTTCTCTTGAAGAAGCCAACCTGGTGGGAAATCAGTATAATATTATATTATATAATTAATCACACATTTTTCTGTAATTAATCGTGATTAATTGCACGTAACAGTAAAGTTTTTAATATATTTTTATATTGTAATACTTTCACATTGAATCTTCAAAATAATGTAGAAACAACTTAAAAACAGTATATTATAAATATTTGTTTAATGGCATCTTTTTTTTTTTTTTTTACTAAGCACTATGAATCACTGATATCAACTGATAGACATCAGTATTATGACCATTACAATCCATATAATAATCCATGACTATTACATGGATTTTCCCCCCTCAATTTTAGCCATTAATTATAGCTATACAACATTACAGTATACTTAACAGTTATCAATTTGAACAATTAATAGGCTTTAAAAAAATAATCTTCACATAAACCCATTGTAATAAATGTACTCATTTAATATATCAGGGCTCAATACTAAGGTTTTTCCTACTGGCCCAGTCGGGCCCGTTCAGGTTTGTACCTGCCCTGCTAAGATGCACAAAAAAGTTATTGTTTCCATTGTTTTTGACAGTGCTTTAAAGGTTGTATCAGTCATTTCAGGCCCAAAAAAGGCAGAAACATAAATGATCACATTCATCTAATCTTACCCATTAGTTTTTTTTGTGTAGATCTCAGAGCCTAGGCTGCCTATAGAGACACGGTTTTTGGACGGCATGTTTAAGGGGTGGACAGCTAGCGGATCATTAGGAAAGATTAGGTGAATGTGATCGTTTATGTTTCAGCCTTTTTTGGGCCTGAAATGACTGATACAACCTTTAACATTTTCGGGTAGGTCAATATACAGAAATGTAATAATCAATCACTGCACCTTGATTGATTGACAATCACCTTTTTAAAGCTACAAAAGTTATTCAGTCAAGAGCAGTGAGGGATTTTCTCTTTTTCTTTTGTTCTTTGATTAACATTAATCACAGACAGCAGCAGGTTTATTAGGCTGCCGTCACTTTAAGAGCTGACACACATGACAAGCATCCTATTTAACTCTTTACATTCCTTTAACACTTTTTTAAACTAATTTAAGACTTGTGCTTATGAGAATACTCAAAAGTATGCTGTTAAACTGAAATCATTTTGACAGCTCTAATTGTATTATATTATATTATTAGAATAAAGCATTTTACTTTGTAAATAAATTACAGTGCAGTTGTAGAGTAATTGTAGTTCATGCTAAAACAAAGAGCACATGTACCTTCCATAGAATCACTGTAGCTAGAACCAACAGGAGGAGTCCGCCGATGACACTTCCTATGATAACACCAATAGGAATATCTCCAATCGCTCCTTCTTTACTGACTGTAATTTTTATCTGCAGTGGAGTCAGGAAAGATTAGATAAAGCATATCAATGACACATAAAGCAATACCACTGTACAGTCTAGAGTAGCAAAGGATGTTTTTCCAACTTTTTGACAGGACTCCCAAATATGATAATCCCCTTTCCAGAAATATAATAGTGTGAGAAAAATATTAAAAGTACTATTTAAGGACAATATTATAGCTTTCCCAATATTATATACAGTACACATTATATACTGCAGACTATTTACATATGCAGCATATATACAATATGATATATATATATAGGCTACATATATATATACACTACCGGTCAAAAGATTTTTAAAGAAGTGCAGATTAAAACAATCATATAATAAACCGACTTCCCCATTAGTTCTGCAGTTGAACAAACAGAATGGCAATGGTGTCAACCAACAGGATGCATAAAGTAACGGAAAACAGTTTTTTCAGCAGTGTTGATCATTGCTCAAACAACTGAAAGAAAGGGTAATGAACTGACCTGTTGTTGTTTGTGTGTGATGACTATGAGATCAGGCTGAGATGTTTCTATTTCAGAGCTTCCAGCCACTAAAACGGTCTGAAAATCCGCCTAGAAGAAGATCAACATGGAGGTGTGAACTGAAGTATCTGCTCGGGACAGATATCAGACAATAAAACAGTTCAAGAGACACTTACATAGGCAAAAGTGCCCTTCCAGATCCTAGCGGTTATGTTTACAAAGTAGCTGGTTTTCATCTCCACATCTTCGAGGACACAAGTCATGGGTTCACATTTTGCCGTCTTACAATTCTGGAAATGAACAACTGTATGTTACACAGGTTTGGGTTCAGTAAGACATTTCAACGTTTTTGAAAGACGTCTCTTATACTCACCGAGGTTGCTTTTGATCAAAAATACAGCAAAAATATATTTTCAAATGTAATTTATTCCTGTGCTCAAAGCTGTATTTTCAGCATCATTACTCCAGTCTTCAGTGTCACATGACTTCAGAAATCAGTCTGATTTGCTGACACCAAACTTTTAAACTGTATTGTATGTGCTGATTGTGCAAGAAGGCCTATGTTGCACTCTTTAAATTTCACATTAACACACACACACACACACACACACACACACACACTGACCAGTTCTGTTGTCCCTCTAAAGCTCTGTTTGGTAAAGCTGGCAGTGTAGGTTTTCTCTCTGATGTTTAACGGGTCAATGAGAGCGTTGCTGTCACACCGCACATTTACAACCTGCGCATCAGAAACACAGCTTAAATGATCTTTACAGCATGATGTGCAGTGAAACACTTTATTTGTATAGGAAGTGCTCAGCAAAACTATAGAAGCTATACTTTTTAATGGAGCGTTAAACTTACAGGTGCTGTTTTGACTGAAGTCACGTATAGTAAATGGTTTCCGGTCTTGGTGCTGGTGGGCAGTGAGACGGTCAGATGAGCCTGATGGATTGGGAAGGTTCCAGTTGAAACCTGCAGAAAGACATGCTTCAAATAGCTATCGCATTTTTCACATTGCAAACACTAGGGGGAACTCGGGACATATTAGTATAATAGTAAATTTTTAATTGTTTTGACTCACTCGTAATGTTATGTTGAATTCTGGGCCGATGTCATTGAAATCTGAGACTGTGTGGTTGACTTGATCCTCAGCACCAATGTTGCAATGATCCAAGCTTATGTCTCTTGAAAAATAATTTAAAAATAATAATTTTTTGAATACAAGACACGCACGCACGCACCCACGCACACACACTTTAACATTATGATTAAGGATGTCAAAGCATCATAACATTAGTCCTGACCTGGTGAGGATGATTTCGGCATCATACTGGACTGGGATGGATAGAGAGACCTTGTTATCAGATGTCGCTTCCTCCGTACTGTCACTGGAAAATATTATGCAGGGTTATTCCCTGGCAAAACAAACAGATGCACAAAAGTTAAAACAGAACTGTCTTAAAATAGTGTCTTTACCTTTGCACTTCGAAGTTCACAACAGCATTTTTCTTTAGTTGATTCAGGTTGAAATCAAAGTTGATCTCGTATGTAACCTGATGAGACAAAATGGAATTATTAAAGAAAACAAAAAATGTTGTGTTTTCATGTTATATGGGCACTTCCCATAGACATAATGATTATTATACAGCACAAACTGTATATTCTGTCCCCTTACACTAACCCTACCCCTAAACCAACCATCTAAAAAACCGTTCTGCATTTTTACATGTTCAAAAATCACTATAATTTATAAACTGTTTTCCTCATGGGGACCAAAAAATGTCCCCACAAGGACAAGCATTTCAGATATTGGCATCTTTGTGGAGACACTTTGTCCCCATAATGTAGGGTTTACCCGGCCGGCCACACAAACAGCAAAAAAACACACACACACGGCAAGAACACACACACGGCACACACACTCTCACACACACACACTTTTCTCTTACCGTCTGGTCAGGCGCCAGGAATGGGTATCCAACTTTGCAGTCGAGTAAGCCTGTTTTTGAAGTGCATTTCACCTCAGTGTTATCGCCCTGCAAACACCAGCAGGAAAGTTCACAAACGCAATTTCTCGTACACAAAGCAGAGAAGATTTATTATGTCAAATCATAAGATGGTGCCCGTACAGGGGGTGTAACAGAGGCGTAGAACAGGTTGCTGGAGAAGTTAGCAGACACTCTTGTGTTGTATGCATTTTCCTTCCTGTTCTTTACTGTCACACTAAAGGAGAGTCGTCTTCTGTCAGGGCTGACAAGAAATGAAGATGAGCTGCAAAACACAAAATCTGTGAGGATTCTGGTTCTTTGATAACACATTACACATAGGCATGGGGATAGAAATGGATTCTTTTTTAGTTAACTATCATCTTCTAAGGCAGCGATTCCCAAACATTTTTGCAGCCAAACCCATCTGAGCTTTTATTTTTAAAATGTTATTGTTTTTATTCTTAAATAAATTTTGTTATGACATAATTTTTAGCTTTTTGTCAACTCACAAACCCCAGTGGAAATATGAATTAAATATGAATATATGAAAAATGAACAAAATTTCAGTCTGGGCCTCATTAAAAGCTATTTTTGAGTTTTAGAGGTTTCTTTTATTTTACTTTTGTCTGATTAAGTGCTATTTTAGTATTATTTATATACAATTTTAGTATTTATTATATCAATATTTTGAACTTGCTTTTAATTTAATATTTTCTGTTTTCTTTTTTCTGATTAGTTTTAGTTAATAATAATAAAAACACCGGTCCATATTCAAATTTGTATATTTGTACCATACATATATATATTATGTAAACAGGGATTGAAACGACATGATTATATCACCTACGACAACAAGGTGATTGTATAATGAGTGTACATTTTTAGGTGAGCTATCCTTTTTAGCAGTTTATAGACACTGGCCCTTTAAAATATATTATAGGTTACCTTGGTACATCAACAGCTTTCACAGTCAGCTTCAGGTCACAAGTACATTTATTATCAGAGCCACAATCCTTTTCAAAAGGGACCTGAGCAAAAAGAAATGCATTTTTGTCCAAGTTTAAAAACGTTGAAACAATTGACGTTGGACGTACTGACACCCTTAATTAAATTCAGAGGGAATCTTACAAAGAAATCCCATGCTTTGGGCTGAAATGCATCTATGGCAGGGCCGGTTTCTGGATTCTGTGGACTGACGTCGACGCGCAAAGCAACTGGACTAGCAAAGTCAGGGGTCTCCTATTACACCATGAAAACAAAATTAATTCAAGCACTTATAAATAAAACAAAGCTGTAGTACAGTGAGCACTGTTGTTATGAACAGCATGAGGCTTGTGGTAACTGGCAAAAACTCACCTGGATATAGACTTTATGGTCTACACAGGTTTGTGTTTCAGAGACGCTTTCTGCTTTCTGGAGAACACTCTCTGAGTTGTCAAACTGGGCTCTTGAAGTGGCTCTTGATGACTGCAGGTCAGCGTCAAGGGTCAGGTTGTACTTGATATCTAAAGAACAGTGATTTCATTCACTTTCATGGAGATTTTTTGAGAAATTAACATACATGAGATACAAAATACATGAGACGACCTTACCTATTTTTCCCACTAATGTAGTTGGTCTGAATGTTGACCTGAAACAGACTTTGGCAGTAACACACGGCACCATCCTTCCACTGAACATGCAAGTTTTACTCAGAATGCTGATCTTCTCCGGGTTGAAGGAGACCGTTGATGTGATCACTGCAACTCCTCTTGACCTGGGATCAGAATCACTCTATAAACATCACAATGTCGGTAAATGATTTACTAGATCTTTAACAACTACACTGAGACACTCACCAGAGCTGCACTACATTCCCATCTCCTCCGACCGAAATATCAGGGATTGAGTCACTGTTCATATCTTCACGACCATCTAAAGAGCGTCCGAAGAACCGAAGCGCTAGGTCCAGTTTGGATCCAAGAATTTTCTGCACAAAATAAGAATACTTTTTTTAGTATAAAGGTCAATGACAAATAAAAATGCTTAAGATAAAATAAAAAAATAAATAAAAAAGAGGATCTTTAAATATATATATATACAGTAAATTGTTCTTATAAGTGTGATCTTTGTAATTGCATCACAGCTGAGTAGACCAATCACAATAGACAGGGTGACTGACCAATTACAGCAAAGTAGACCAATCACAACAGACTGGGCCATCTGACCAATCAGAGCAGAGTAGACCGAGTAACAGACTTTGCATATTCATGAACGCATATACTAAATGAGGCAAGGGTGTAGAATTACATTCAAGCTATTTTAAGGCATAAATAAAACAAATTTAAGGAAAAAAGGTTTAAATATGTCATTTTGGTGATCAAAGATGAGTTTTAAGGGATAAAATGATTTACTAAAGTGGGATTTCAAAATATTATATATTAAATTATAATATTTTATTAATATTATTATACTGTTGCAATTATATTATAATGTTAAAATAAATTATAACAAAAGAATGTTAACAACTTATAGGTTTTCAATAAGGTTTTCATCAGTAAATTATGGAGTGCTGCAAGGATCTGTGTTAGGCCCCCCTGCTATTTTCAATATATATGCTGCGACTTGATAATATTATAAGTAAACATGGAATTAGTTTCCACTGTTGTGCCGATGATACTTTTAAGGACAAGGTTTTCATGGCTGGTCAACAACTTAACCAGTCACACCTATTAGAAGGAATATTAAAATAAAAATGAGTGTGTTCTACCTGTGAGCTCTGCTTTCTGATGGTCTTTTTGTCTCCATAGTAGATGTAAATGGCACCATGGCCATTGCCTTCCAATGGGGCACCGACCACCACGTCACTGAAGCCGTCCAGGTTCAGATCTGGGACGGCAGTGATGGCCGTCCCAAACCGAGCATTCTCAAATTTGGAGGGTCCCTCTAAACTGCCCTGGTTGCTTAAGATGCCCTAAGAACAACATGAGGCAAGAAATGGACAGTCTTTTTAGGATATGCTTTGAGTGAAGATGATGATTATCTGAGCATGGACAGCAAATCTTTGTCACCTTGGTAATGGTGAACAGGTAGACTCGTCCTGTCTCAGACTTCTCCTCGCTCATGTACATCGGAGCTCCAACCAGCAGCAGATCAGTCACTCCATCAGCGTTCACATCAACGGGACAGAGAACGCTTCCAAAATAAGACCCGATCTGCAAACCACAGACACCACAATTACATATCACATGACTTTACTGTCTAATGAAACTCAAGGTCATTAAGGGTCAAATGTACCTGATCTCCTCTTTGTGAATCTATGACCACAGGTTTTTTCTTGTCAATAATGTAAACTATAACCTGTCCTCTATGGACGGCACGAGGAGCGCCGGCCACATAAAACTCAGACGAGCCGTCAGTCACAGAGCTCACAGAGTAGCCTGAATATATGACAGGGGGAAATAAACAAAAAATGAGAAGTATCTAAAATACTCGATATATTTTTACATGGTATATATGTACACTACATACGTGCAGTCTCTGATGCTCACCGAGACTGCATTTATTTGATCAAAAATACAGTAGAATTACAGGAATATTGTGAAATAATATTACAACTGCTTTCTATTGTAATATATGTTAAAATGTAATTTATTTTTGTGATCAAAGCTGAATTTACAGCATCATTATTCCAGTCTTCAGTGTCACATGATCCTTCAGAAATCCTACTAATATGATAATTTGATGCTCAAGAAAACATTTATTATTATTATTCCATGAAGAAAACAGTTTTGCAGTGTTTATTTGGAAACTGGGATGCATTTTTTTCAGGATTCTTTAATGAATAGAAAGTTCAAAAGTTTTTATAAGACGTATAATTCTACAAAATATTGCCAATAACAGTATTGGAAATATTTTGTAGAATTATACGTCTTTACCATTTGTATCAATTTAATGTGTCCTTGCTGAATAAACTACTTTTTTTTTCTCGTCTTTTTTTTTATTATCCAATAGCGTAGATGTGATAATAAACATGCATGACATCTATATTAACTTTTGGTAATGAAAAATCATTACAATTGAATTTGCGACACAATGCTGTCTCACCGAGTAATGAGCTGTGCTTTCCGTCATCCAGGGTTTTCTCAAAAGCGTTTTTGGGGAAAATGTTTGATTTTCCAGCTATTTGATGGACGACGGTCCCGGTCCATTCATACGCTCCGACTGCACCCAGCATGATCTCATCCTGTGGAATAAAACATTCTCTGTGAATCAGTATGGTACATTAGAGATTTAGAGACTGCTCCATCAGATACATGATGTGTTGAAAGATTATTGCCACCTTTTTATTGGTCTGATGCGCGCTGAACCCAACTTGGGACATCTCCATTTGAAATTCTTGACCTTGACCGGTGCCTTAAATAAAACAAGACAAAATATTCATATGCTTGATTTAAAGCTGTACTTTAGGTAAAAGTGCAACCTGTTTTCACTGGATGAAAAAACACATGTTTGTGAATGCAAGATTAACCTTCAATGTTAAAGATTCTGTCCCCCAGAGTTCCCGTGATATTGATCAGAGCTTCCTCTGATGACACATTGAACATGAAGTTCTCTGTTGGAGTGCTAGCGATCAATTCAATCTCCTCGATGAACTTTTGAATATTGGCACCTTCCTTGAGAATCTGTGTGAATTGATTAGAGACTTTCACACCAAATTCATTCATTATTTTGTTTGTTTTGTTGTCCAGTAAAAAAAATATATATATAAACAACCTTAAAACAATATGAAATACATTTAATTAAAGACATTCTAAAAATGAAAAACTATTTCTGCAGTGTATAAAATTAGATACAATTTCTGAAATTTGCAACCATGCTGGATACTTTTTACATAAATATGATTTCATCTTTGGTAATGAATCTCACTACTCATTTTAGCTAATGTTCTTTATTTGAACAGATTTCATATAATACCATAGATACAAATATAATCGCCAACATTAAAAACCTTTGATAACACTTTAATTTTATTTATAGGTGTAATACTAAAGTAATGATAGTAAATTATGCAAAAGTGACTAACCCTTACTAAACCCTAACCTTAACCCAGTACATACTTATTACTAAATAATTACATTGTAACAACATCACGTTAAAATAAAGGGTTATACTTTTAATATTAATAAAACAATCTACTTATAGGGTTAGGGTAAGATTAGGATTTGGTTGAGGGTTTGTTGCATGTAATTATGCATAATTTACTGTCACTATGGTAAGTACATGTAACATAATGTAACAAGGACACTGTAAAATAAAGTGTTACCAAACAAAGCTTCTGTTTTATGAATGTAAAGCTTTTTTTTTTCATGCTGATCTCTCACTTACAGCAATGCCGAAGCGAATGATACCATCTCGGTCAAATCTCTCAATGACCTCTTGACCTTTATAACCATCAGCAGATTCTCCATCCGTCACCACTACCAACACCTTAGTGGCCCCTGGACGCCCACCGTTTTCTGGTAGATAAGCTTTTTGTCTGAAACACAAACCATCACAAACGTTGATTGTTTTATACAATAAATAAAATAAATAAATAAATAATTAAATTAAATAAAATAAAAAAATGGTACCTGGCATTGTCAAGTGCCGCAAACGTGTTGGTTTCTATTCCAGTTTTTTGGTCAATAGTCAAAGCCGCTGAAATAACTTTTTCTTTATTCTGGTCAGAACTAAAATTATAAAGAATGGACAAGTCCTCTGAATACTGCATAATACTGACCTAAAAAAACAAAAACAAAATCCAAATTAAGTCATATCATATAAATCAAAGACAAAATTGAATCAGGATAAGATGCATAACAGTACTTACTTGAGTTTTATCTGGTCCGATATCAAGATTTCCCAAAAGCTTGGAGAGAAACTTTATAACGTCGCCCCACGGATATATACTGTTTGATCCATCCAAAACAATGGCAACATCCATTGGCCCTCCACAAGCTGAATGAGAAATTCAGATTTAGAAGATTAAGAATTACTAATTTACCCAAGAAAACATGGGTATGTTGTAACTTTCTGACAGTAACAGATAAGATAGGCTACTTTGAAGGGCAGGAGAAAAGGCCGTCTGGAGTGTAAACTGTGGGCTCACTTCAGCACACACTCCTGGGTAGAAGTACTGACTGCCACAGCGCTGAGCCCACAGAGGACCGCAGGTCTGAAACACAAGCATTTATTATATAAACTTAATACGGTTTAACCCATAACAGAGTGTCTTCAACATGACAAGGATTGAATGAATGTTTTTAAAGAAGATTCTGGTGACCATGCTATCAGATCATACCATAAATATGTTGGGTTTAGCTGTTGGAGTGAGCGTCAGACCCAGACTCATGTTGATGTTGATGCTCTGCACACCATCTATGCTGACAGAGTCTGCGAAGACACACACATGTTTGGGGGAAAATCGAAATCCTATTAGTTATATTTTAAAGTCGGCAGGAAATCAAAATAGACAATTCATGTTTTTATGGAATATTATATAACTTCCTCTTGCATCTCTTCTCTTCTGTGATGAGGGCGGGGCAACCTGTCACTCACATGAGATTGACCAATAGCAAACCACAACCATACAATCAATTCCCCAAAAACAAAATCAAGTCCCATCCTACATTTGTTCTTGTTTGAAAAGCCGTTTCCCTCTGATATACTTCAAAAGACTATCGCAACTTCCGTTTCATTACGACTTTTACAGTTCCTTACAAAAAGTACTGTTGTTTCAGATAGCAATACAATGGTGCTGAATGATAAGCTATCATATTCATTATGCATCTGCATGGATCCATGGTATTATCATCGACCATGCCCAAAGCCCATGGTAATACCACAATACTTATTTGTAAGTGCATTATTATTTTAAAATAAAGAGACATTTACCTTGAAGGTTTAGTTTCTGGCAGATGGGTGGACCACCAGTGTCACACTTATAGAGGTCTCCTTTTCTATCCTGAGGGTATCCGCTCCAGGGAGAACCTACCAGCAGCCTGAGGACAAATAACACACTTTCTTTATCAAACAGATAATGCAAACAAACTTTGCATGCAGAATTTTGCCAATATTAAACCTGGCAGAGATTTTCCTCTACTGAAACAATGACACAAAATGTCCCTACCAAGAACAAGACAAAACAGCATGAAAAAAAAAAGATGACAATTCCTGCTCCTGAAGTTGTCTCATTTTCCCCACCGTAATCTGTGACTGTCTCAATGCATCAGTCTGACACTTCCACAAATAGACTTCAGTGTATTTTTATACATTACGAATATGTATGTGTGTGTGACAGATCTTACCATTTCCCTTCATCATTGCTCAACTGTCGTACAGTGTAGCCGAACTCTTCTACCGCAGGACCTGATGAGAAGATTTTGGCACCTGCAGTTCCTACATTAAAACCCTGAGTGCGAGTAATACAGAAACCTGCAGGAAAAGTTCACATCCTCAGTGAATTTAGACTAATGTCATTTGCGCATGTTTGCTTGTTCTACAAACACATCAGTATGGGACATCTGACGTTGGTAAAATGTTCTATTGACCAGCAGTGTGTCGGTATATTTCAAACAATACCCAACCCTTTTAGACTTTGCACCAAACACGCCCTCACAACAACCTATGGGACTTACACTGATTTATCATGCACAAAAGTACATTTCTTTTCCAAGAGCATGGATAGACATCAAAAGAAATAATAAATAAAATAAGATATTTGAACATAACTAAAACAACAGATCAATTTACTTGAGAAGCAATATTGCTTAAATTAATAAATTATCTTATTTTCTCTAAAAATGTTATTTCCCAATTGACAATTGTTTTAAATGTATTAACATTCATTCTTAAATTGAGTGATGAATCAGAAAAAGAAAAAAATATATTTCTTGCTTATGTCTTATCATTTAATCATTTAGATCTTACATACCATTTAATCAAATGGCATCATCATATTTTAAGAAATCATTATAATCATGTTGATGTGTTTCTCATTGCTATAATTTTAATGTGTTTACCATTATTATCAATTGAAATGTATGTTTAATACTTTTATTATATTAATCTTAATGCCTCAAATGTAGCTGATTGACTTAGGGTGAAATTTTGTACTGCTGTTTTGATGAGGGCAAGAGTCTAGTTTCCGATAGACAGACCACAAATGCTTGACTGTCTCAAAATAAAGTGGTAAACGGATGTTCAGTAGATATTCATAGATATTCAGTCGGTATTTAAAACATTTTCATTATCAGATCATTAAAACAAAATCTGGAAATCCAAATGTAAACATGTCTGTCTCCTCAAATGTATAAAAAAGTACAAAATATGGAGATTAATAACTAGTAAACATAATTTGATAAACATAAAGTACTCACTCTGCAGTAATATCAGTAGTATCACAACTTTTTCCATTTTGTCCATTGCTGGAGAAATTGTTAAGGAGAAGGAGCAGATAGTGTTGCCTCCAGTCATAATGAAACAACCTGAACTCAGGCTCAGGGTAAAAAATACTATTACAGGATATGATGTCAGTGCAGCTCTGGCCAGCTTTGGATCTTCCTTTGATCTTGACTTTAGCCGACAAAATGCAAACAACGGACCAAATAAGGAAACTCATGGCTGTCTTAAGAACAGTTCATATGAAAAACACACCTTTTTCACACTTTATACGAATCCAAATGGAAAAGTGAAAAAAAGACAGAAAAAAAGGACAGGGATAGACTATGTGAAAACCAATAAAGGACCAGAAAAACAAAATTTACAATTGAATTAGGCTATGTTATAAAAAGAGATTTAGCCTACAAGTTGAGACATTGTGCAGAGGTGCGCCTCGTCTATGGTCTTTTCCTGCGTTCCTATTGGCTGGACAGCGCCTGCAGAGACGCAGAGACGGAGGCTGCACTTTCAGGACCGCACTTTTAGGACCGCATTTCTAGGACCCTAGGTTTTATTAACAACGCCGTTTTCATCATGTTAGGCACGAGATTAATAATGAATGTGTACATATTGAGAAATAATATAATACAATTTGTAGCCTTCAGTAAATTAAAAAAGCTCAGCTTTAGGAGGGGAAGAGACAGGGCAAGATGAGGAGACTGAGAGAAAAGAAAGGGTGATGGAGAGAGGAGGTATTGACAAATAATCTACTGCCCGCTGACATGGTTTTAAAGCTATTTCTCATCTTTTTTTGGCCTTCAAACGTCTTGAAATGCACATATCAGAGAAATAAACAATTTGAACCCCCAATTGGAGAGTGACGTCACCAGTCACAATAGCTGTACCCCCCGAAGGTCACGGTATAATTCGAACACTTGTTCGCCACCTACCGAATTAGAGGACCAGCGAAGATGGATAACATTCAGAGTGTGAGTATCAAATGCGAATCAATTTTTATTCGTTTAACTTTAAAAACAATTGTGATGCATTTCATTGGAAAGTTAACGTTGCCAACGTGCTGGTGATTTACTAAACAGTTTTGAATGCATAGCCATCATATAGTATTAGCCTCTAATGCTGGAAAATGAATTGTTAGCACGTTCATTTAACGGAACTGTTGCATGATAAGGCTGTGTTGACTTATTTACAGCACAATAAACTGTAGCATGTTCGTTCTGAAAGCTTGTTAATTACTCATTGTTTTTCCATTTTAATTCTGTTAAAATAATCTTAATGTTTTCACTGTCACGTGCTCACAGTCAGCCTGTTTAACGTTACCCACAATACATGTTATGTGTACGTCTCTTCATTTTGACATGGTTTTATAAAGTTGGTTGAGACATATGACATTTTAATTGTCAGACATATCAGAGAGCCCAAAATCCCACGTGTTCGATTGTGTCATTTACTGTATACTGTACTCTATATGAAGTGCTATCAAGGACACAGCTCAGGGTAGGCAATAGTATGACAAAAGATAAATAAATAAATTGGTTAAGTACTAGGCTTAGGCCTAATTTATGTCTATTTATTTATATGAAATTAACTTAAAAATGTTTTTCAAGAAACACATAACAATCCAAGAAGGGAGATCCTTTCCTGATCTTATATATGGTCAGGAAAGGTCGTGTCAATGTTATTTCTATTCAGATTTCTTGCATCTCTCTCTATTATTATTATTTTTCTCAGTTCAGATGGGCTTTATTATAACCTTTGTTCCCACAACATCAAAATATATATATTTTTTTCAAATCTTTGAACAGTATGTAATAATTGTATTATGAACATTAATTGGTATGAAGATTGATATCATTATTTTTATCATTATCATTACTCTGTGGTAACTAAGATCTTTTAAATATGAAATTTTAAATTAGAGAGTAGAACATGTTCAACTAAATGTTCCTTATTTAATTCACTTCTCTTTCTCTCTCTTAGGAGTCAGTGATGATGTTGTCCATGTGTTTGTCCATCCATTGAAGTTCTGTCTATGTGGTTCACGCCATGATCAAATTTGTTTTTGTGTGTGTTCAAGTTCAGTTGTTATATTATTTTGTAAAATATTTTGTGTGTTCAATTTCAGTTGTTATATTTTATTTTGTAAAATATTTTGTGTGTTCAAGTTAAGGTGTTATATATTTTGTAAAATACACAATCTTAAATCTACCCCCAGAGTCATCCTTGTCTTCCCTCTGTACTTGAAAATGTGGCCCATCTAGTGACTGAAAAGACTATAACATGATTCCTTGTTTATTTTACTTGAGTTATTATAGTATGCTACTTAGACCCAATGATTTCTCAACATTCCTAGGAACCTGGTTTAATTGCAATAAATAAAGTAGGCTAGTATTTGGGTGTAATCAAACTTGAAAAAAAAACCCTCTAATGTAGTTAAAACTGGGTGGAAATACTGCCTTGGTGGCACTTTTTTCGGTCCTCCAAAACTAGGGTCCTGGAAATGCGTTCCTGTGACTGCGGTTCTCCGACTCGGTAGGTGGCGCTGTCACAAAAAACTAGGGTCCTAATGCGGTCCTAGAAGTGGGGTCCTGAAAATGCAGCCTCCGGGACTGCAGACAGATAATATTGGGAGGAAGGTGTCAAGTCAATGTAGATTGTTCCAAAGCAGGGCTAACTTACAGATATTGTTTAAGCTTTATAGCAGCTCTAGAATAAAGTTATTTTCCAGCTAAAGTTAATTTTGATTGATTCACTTCCGTCGCAACGATCATTTATTATAGGCCGCTACGACAGTGTTTTAACAGAAACGTTATTTCGCAACAAGCAGCACTGTAATACTCACTCATGTCATGAGTGATCCCACTGCAGACCATGACGCATAGACACACACACACACACACACACAATGATTCACCCAAGTCTCCTGGCGGGCTTTTATCTCTCAGACTGGGATGTAAATTAAGGAGTTTACCTCACTGGCATAGTTTCTAAGTCAAACAGGAAATGTTTCCCACTGACATTTCTGTTGAATTCTGCAGTTCGAGCTGAAGCAAGACTCATGTAGGCTAAGCCACAACCTTGACATAATGGCTAATAAAATATTTTTTACAAACGTATCAATGCCTCTATAAAATCTATAAACATGATAAATGGTTTGACTAGACATTTAGGCTATGTGATCAAGGAACACTTACGAATAATTAACTTAAGCTAGGCTACTTGTACAACAATTGGTTCCAGTCGTCAAATCTGTTTAATTGATCGTTACATCCTTGCGTCAGTTGGCGGCGACAGGTGACAGTTTTTATGAGTGATTCATTCACTAACGGAATAGGCCTACAACACAACTTTATCTGCACAGAGGCGAAAGCTTCTGCCTTTTCTTCACTTGGAACTATAGCCTAATTATGCTAATTTTCTGCATTATGCTATTACGTCACTACAATGACTAAAAACACACAAATATGTCTCTTGAAGTGTCTAAATTACAAAATAAGCATTTATTTTTTCCCCCACACATTTTCTTGACAGCATGTGCAAGGTTTTTTAAATCCGTGCTGAAAAGTATGTACAATATGACAAACCAGTGCATTACATAGAAACTTCACAGCAGTGTCTCACATGTGCCAATGGTCCCCATCTGAGAGTGAGGCTCGATTATCCTGCATATTTTAAACAACTTATATTTAAGTTTGAAACATGAATACTGTAGAATGTTATATTATAAACAATAGAAACATGGTTGGCATCTCATTCAATGTAAAAAAAAAAAAAAAAAACATAGATGTGACTAGATACAAATAGATATGACAGTTGATGTTAAAGTTACAGTGGCAAATATGAAATGGAGCCTGTGAACAACCTTTTGAACCACACAGCAATAACTCTTTTCAAGCCAACTTAAAAGAACAAAAATTGTGTGTTGAAATGACAATTGTATGATAAGCTGTATAGTACAGATCATAAGTCAGTACCACATGAATACGAAAGAAAGCCCTTGTTCTGAAACTTCCTGCAGAACACCATCTTTACCAAGGAACGAGTGTTCAATCAAACCACTAATGTAACTAAATTAAATACAAATAATTTAATTATATTTAGTACTCTTTTCACTGATGGCAAACAATGGCAACATGCGAAAAGTTGTTATGCAAGTAAGTTTCACATGGTTTTTACAAAGAAAAATGAAAAGGGGAAATAACTGGTTTTTATACTACGCGTTTGCAACTCTGGTTAGCGGTTCCAAAAATAATATCGCAAAAAAATAAAACAAAATAAAACAGTCATTGGCTTAATTAAATATTCTTACAAATGTAAAAAAGCAAAGAAAGATTTCTTCTTTCCATTCAGAGAGTCAGTGCATTGCAAATCAAGGCACTACAAATGTACACTATGTTTGATTTCACCCTTTGCAATATGTAATTCAGAATTTCATTGTCATGTTTTGTATTTTGCATAATTTAACTGCATTATATATATGTCAATGGTGTGCACTGTGGGTTTGACTATTTTAGCTGTTTCTCGGAAACTATTTCCTTAGGGATCCACACCCACACACACACACACACACACACACACACACACACACACACACACACACACACACACACACACACACACACACACACACACACACACACACACACACACACACACACACACACACACACACACACACACACACACACACACACACACACACACACACACACACACACACACACACACACACACACACACACACACACACACACACACACACACACACACACACACACACACACACACACACACACACACACACACACACAGACACACACACACACACACACACACACACACACACACACGTAATTTTTTGTTAAAATATTTCTTCTACTCTGGCTTAATATGAACAGGCATCTGTAAGTCAGTGAATTTCCTTAGAAGTTATGAACACAGTTGCTCTGTTTCCTGGACCTTCCCAGCCAGCCCGACAACAGCAAAATTGACTCAACCAATGGTGTGAGTTTAAGGCGGGCTGTCGTCCAATAGGAGAGCGTTTGGAAATCCTGTTTGAAAACAGTCATTGTTCAGTTTGGTGGTGCATAAATTACACACGTTAGCTTTAACATTTAGTCAAGTAATTGTTTTTCTAATATCTACATATTGCAAAAACAAAACAAAGTTCATGGCAGTCCAATTTTATGATTCCAGACATTCACTGAGTCTGAAAACCATCTGGAATACCTGAGAAACACTGGGGGCATCAAGACGCTTTCTACCTCCGAAAACATGGCAGGTATCAGACTGAGTACAGAATGCAATTATTTTGATAAAGCCATTATTTCATTATTAAAGCGATATTGCAAACATAACTTTATATACACTTTTAAGCTTTACATTTACAGTACAGGCCTTTTCCTCTTCATTCCTGAAGACAAAAAGCGTGAAAAACATCAGTGCCAAAAAGTTGCTTCGTGAACAAAAAGGAATGTGCCAATATTCATAGCCCATAACACTAATCAAAACAAATGCTTTGAACTGAAAACTGTACAGCGCTTCATCGAAACAAGCTCTAAAAGTGAGTTATTGGAATAGACCTCTATAAACCTACTGCCAATAAGAGTGTATGGTTCTGGTTATAGGACTGTAGATAACTCTAGATGTTTCCAGGACAGGTTCCTGAGCCCTGCTATGCTGATGATGAATGCCGTAGGGGGGTTGCAGATGAGGGTCCGTGGCTGGTGGGATGTTGAGTTCAGGCTATAGATGAACCTTTGATGCTTTGCTGTGCAAAGCTTTACTCTCGTGGTTTGGCAAAATGTCCACCAATCTTGTGGTGTCTCAGAGGTTCACTTGAGTTCACATTCAATCGAATTTTGCAGTGAACACATGAAGATGAATCAAAGTGTCAAGCAAAGCGCTGGGTTCTCTTTGGTGAACCCAGACTCTGATCTTCATATTTCTGAATGTTCCTAGAGATGGTCCTGCTATGTGATCTCGGTGAAGTATGAGTTGACCTGAGGGATGGAGGCTACAGAACCGCAGGTTTCAATCAGAGTCCTTCATATCTTCCTTCATGTCTTTAACTGATTTTCTCTTGAAGAATCCAGCCTGGAGGAGAACAAACAGAGTCAACATTCAACATCACTGAGCCATAGCATGTTTGCACTGAAGCAAAATAGTGACGCTTACCTTCCATAAAGCGAAGATAACAAGTGCCAGTATTAAAAGTCCAATAAGAATACTGAGGATAATAATCCATAGTGGGATTCCACTTCGTATGTCTTTGGTGACTTGAATCTTCACCTGCAGTAAAGATGTAACACTAGTCACATTTTAAAAGCTAACATGGAGTGCTAATTGCTCATTTAAAGGTGCTGTAAGAGATTTCAGCCATTTTGATAACTTAGATAGTTAGCCCCTGATGGTAATGATGGCAAAATTCATTTTTCTCCTTTAAAAGTACAACCTGACAAAATACATATAAATTGTAAATATAATTGGTTTCATTATAGATGTTTTATTAGTGTCTGATTTGTTTTAGAGACTAGGGTGTGTTCACACTCGTTCACACTGAACTCCAAAATAGTCTTAGGCTCGAGTCAGCACAGATCTACAAGTTACTCAATCAAACCCACTTTCTGACATGCCTGACACTCACCATGAGTATATGTTCCTATAGCCTTATTCGCACGAGATTAGTAGTACTATCTGGGGACCACGTGTGATTTAGAAATTACAATAATGAATTTCATGTGGCGCATTCGCACGTGATAACCGAAGCCTGTGATTTTACTCAAATTTACTGACTTATCTCCCAGATATGACGTCAATAGGCTATTGCTTGGAAATGTCTTGCCGTTATTATAGGTCTAGCTGTATGATATATCATAAACAGAAGAATGTTCCTTACCGGATGCTGCTATATCACATTCATCTCCATCTAACCATTCTTTTTTGTTTTTGCTATTCTGATGATTTTCAGCTTTGTCTTTCTGCAAATTGTGTAGTTGGTGTATAGCGGCATGACCCTGCACCCAAAATACTATCAAAACACTCCAACGCAGCCTCCATTCTTCGCTAAAGATGGATAGAAAGGCGCGCATGAAACAAAAACCTTGAAAAAATGATATATACGATCCCGCCAAATCACAGAGATGCCGATTCGCGCGGGACTAATATTACGACAGGACCTCGGTGTTCGGCCAAATATGGTAGGTCATTTGCGGGGGAATTTTTACTTTACAAATTACAGACATGGCCGATTCGAACGGGATTAAGATCAGACAACCTCCGCAATTATTACAAATAACTAGAGGTCACCAGGTAATACTTATCCCATGCGAATAGGGCTTATGATGCAGGTTTTTACATATTGAACTGAGAACAGGGCATGCCCGCAGCCTGACATGCTGAGAAGTGAGTACCAAGGGTTTCATAAATGGGGGCAAAATGTGTGTTTTTGATGTATTTTGCTAAAAAAAAAATAAAAAAAATGATAGCAATTCCCTCTCCAGTTCTCAAGTGTCCAGTACACTGAAACAGACTTGGGCATGTCTGAACAACTGATATGGCCATGTGTAACCTGAGCAGTTCACTAGAATGAGGGGTCGAAAATAAATGTTTTTTTTTACTGCTGCCTACAGCTCAGAACAGTGACTAGTGATGGGTTTGTCAGCGTTGTCATGACATACAACAACATACAAAGCATGAATTTAGGGGGATTCCAGTTGTATTATTCACATGATATTTAAAGAACAGGTAATTAGCTGGTACCAGGAACAGTATATGTGCGGTATTCAAAAAAATCCCATACAGCACTTTTAAATTATAGACTGAGCCTGATGCAATTTTTAATCTGAATGCTCATGAATTTAATGTAAAATGCTGCTCGTATTGATATTAGTGCAGAATCCAGGGCTGGCTTGTTTTCATACCTCTCTGCCCCTGATGTTTTCATTTAACTCAAACAGGTCCGTGTTCTTGTTCTCCAGCTTGGCATCGACACCCATGTAAATGCTGGAAAATTCTCCCTATAAATGATACATTTTTCAGACGGCAAAGTATATTACTACAGAATACTGACAAGATCATACATAGCAGAACGTGAAAGTTAACAATCCAGCGGAAGAGCGTACTTTGATGAAGGTGGGTCGCCACACTCTGAAAGTGGTGTTGATCTGGTTGAAGTCTCCAGGAGCGATGGAGCAGCTAAAGGACACACAGGGATTTCTTTCTTCTTTACAACTCTGGGGAACAGAGAAAAATTGTGATGCGATCAGATACACATTTCCAATTCACATGTTCATAAGAAAAGCGATGCTTACTCACCAAAAGATAGACGCTCAAGGACTCTTTTTTAGGATTCACTGGATGAGGGTTGTCAGGCTTGATGAGTAAAGGGTTAATCCATTTTTTGGCATCACAGCTGATGTTCTATAAGAACAAAATGAGGCGGATGAGATATTTCTGAGCCAGTCATGTAGACAGGGCCACTTGAGGAATCTGAGCACCTACCGCTGTGTGTGTGACATCTGTGAGGTACAGCAGCAAGTTTTGTGCAGACGTTTTATAGGGGAACGTTATCGTGAACAGCAGTGGAGGACTCTGCATTTCAGGTTCTCTCTCAATCTGTTGAACACAATCAGAAATCAGTCAGAATAGGGCCGCACGATTAATCGAAGTTAAATTTCATGCGCAGCTTGTCAGTGCAGCACAGATCTGTGATCACTAGTAAACCCGCAGAAGTACGAGAACGCTCGTCGCTCCAGGAAATACCTGTGGGCATCGTGCTATCGCTGTAGCTGAATAAACAGAAGTTTGAGACGCTTTGAATAAACATGATGACTAATAAACAAAACTATGACAATATTTGGTTTGTCTGAGTTCCACAAGCCTTCTCGGGTATTTTCATGATAATAAAATATATTTATACTTCAATGCTAATCGACATAGTATTCTATACAGTGATAAAGGCTATGAAAAAATATGTTAAAATGCACGTTATAAGAGACTCAAACTCAGTGTTTTCAGAGCCGTGCTTTATTGACAAGCCGTGCAGTAAAAAAAACAAACGCAGCCTTTGTGATTTCAGAATTGCACTAAGCCAAATCGGTTTGTCAATACTAAATTTCTGGATCAACAAAGCATTCACACTCAAACCAGTTTAAATGAATCTGGATTATGTCCACACCCAAAACAAGTCAATTTCACATTGGCATTCCAATCATTTCTTGGTGACATAGTTTACGCCTATGTTTTATATTAACTACTATGACATTTTATTATTCCTCATTTGTTTTCTTCTCTTGAGGGCCGTAAGGAAGTGATTCAAACTCCAGGTTGAGTCTTACCGTGTAGCTGATTTTCACCTCGTCTCCTATCAGACTAGTGTGGTTGATAAAATTGGGTATCGTCTCCTTCTCTTTCAATATGATGTGGTCCTCCTTCATGTACTTGTTACTACAATAAAAACATGACATGACAATCTAACCAGTAGTTCTTCTGTATATAATTTTGTACAAAATATGAATTTAAAATAAATGTGATCAGACACGCTGATCTGACGCGATGGTGTTTACACTGTGCCAGAGCAGTAACAGTGAACAGTGAAAAACAAGTAAATGTGACGTAAATGTTGAAATTTAAACATGTCAAGACAAAAGAAAATCGATGAGGATATGGAGGAAATTCGAAAATCTCTGAGCATGTTGTCTGAGGATCTTGCTCGAGTTGCTAAAAAACAAGAAATGCTGGAGGAGCTAATGTCGGAAGTCAAACAATTGAAAAGTTTGGTAAAAGAAAAGGACATGATGATCGACCAGTTGGAAAGAAGGATTGATGAGTTGGAACAAAATGCAAAAGGGAATGACTTGATTATTAGTGGGCTAGATATTCGAAATAGATCTTACTCAAGTGTGGCTACTGGAAAAGACGGTGAAGATATTTCGAGCGAAGAACAGCGATCGCTTGAATATCAAGTGATGCAATTCTTTAAGACAAAGGATATTAATATTGAAAGTGAAAATGTGTCATCTTGCTACAGTCTTCCAGGGAAAAACAAACAAACGAAGCCAGCAATTGTCTTGAGGTTCGTCACGACTAAATATAAGAGAGACATTCTAAAGCAAGGGAAAAAACTGAAGGGGAGCGATGTTTATATAAATGAACATTTAACCAAAAAGAATGCTGATATAGCCAGAGTGGCGAGGAACTTGAGGAAACAAAGGAAGATTCAAGCAACATGGACAAGAAATGGGAAGGTGATAATCAAACTAAACGGAACGCCTGAGGAAGCAAAGATTATCACGGTAAGAGATCTACGTGAACTTGAAAGATTTAAAACATGAATCCTGAAATGAATGAATTGCACTCTGATGGATTATTTTGTCTGGGAATTTGTGAAACTGGATGGATGGACTGTTTGTGTACACGGATCAGAGATAGAGGATTGGGTTTACAAGTGTTGCATACTTTAAAAGACAATGACTGATTGTATGTTTAAAGATTACGTGTTTCCCTTTTCTGATGGACATGACAAAGACTTAGACCAGCCAAAAAGTGATAAAATGGACAATGAAATGCCAATGTCAAGTTTGGTAATTCCATATCTGAATTACTCGCACAGTGGAAGATTAGAAGATTTGGATGAAAGAGTGTTTGATGTGGGGAGTGAAATAGACCCTGAGAGGAATTTTAATTATGACTCCACAACAGATGGGTCCAACTGTAAATATTTCACTGAAAAACAATTCAATGACACTGTAGAGAGGGATGGAGTGTATATTATCCATCTCAATAGCAGAAGTTTAAATAGAAATTTCGGCAACATTATGGATTATTTGAAGCGGCTGAAGAGGGTATTTGATGTCATTGCAATATCAGAAACATGGTTGCGAAATGACACTGCTGAAGACTTTGGAATAACAGGCTATGAAATGTTTTTTGTCAATCGGACTTTAAAGAAGGGAGGTGGAGTGGCCTTATATGTTAATACTGCCCTGCAATGTAAGCAGGTTGTCTCTATGTCGATAGAATGTGCTGGGAATTTTGAAATAGTCACTGTAGAAATAGAGATGAAAACAAGTAGAAATTTAATAGTTAGTTGTGTGTATAGAGCGCCTGGAACATGTATTGACAAAATAAATGATCAATTAGTTTGTATGTTTGAGAAGGTGGTAGGTAGAAAAAATGTTTTTGTTTGTGGAGATTTTAATGTTGATCTTTTGAATCCACAAGGCCACAAAGGTACCATAGATTTTATTTACACAATGGATAGCTTGGGTTTATTTCCAACAATCACAAAGCCGAGTAGAATTACAAGACAAAGTGCTACATTAATTGACAATATTTATTCAAATGTTGTTGATAATGACATTGTAGGGGGATTGTTGGTGGAAGACATAAGTGACCATTTGCCAATTTTTGTTTATTATAATTGTAAATTAAATGAAGAAGCACCTGTAAGGAGGAAAAGAGAATGGCGGCTGAGGACTCCTGTAACCTTGAAAGCCTTTAAGGAAGATCTATTACGATATAATTGGGAAAATGTTTATGTTAATGATGTAAATGAAGCGTATGGCTCTTTTTTGAATATTTATTTAGAGTTATATGAAAGGAATTGTCCTTTAAAAATGTACATTGAGAAAAAGAGGGAACAAAAACCCTGGATGACAAAAGGGTTACTTAATCCATGTAAAAAGAAAAACACACTATATAGGGCGTTCTTAAGACAAAGAACGGAAAAAACTGAGATGAAATATAAGGCATATAAAAATAAACTAACAAAAATACTTAGGTTAAGGAAAGAGACATATTATAGTAGTTGTTTAGAGGAAAATATAGGAAATATGAAAGGAATGTGGAAAGTTATAAATGGTTTAATAAGAAATAAAGTCAATGAAGCTACATGTCCTAAATTTATAATAAAAGATAATATGTGCATAGACAAGAAACAAGATGTGGCTGAAGAATTTAATAATTTTTTTGTTAATGTGGGACTGAATCTCGCTAGGGATATTGTTGAACCAAAAGAGAAAAATGGATTGGATGAATTAATTGAAAAAAATCTGCAAAGTTTGTATCTAAGTGAGGTTAGTGAATTTGAAGTGAGGGGAATGGTTTCAAACTATAAAAGTAAGAGATCACAAGATTGCAATAACATAGATATGTCCTTAGTGAAAGAAACCATAGAAGAAATTATTAAACCATTGACACACATATGTAATGTTTCATTTAGGACGGGAACATTCCCGGACCAGATGAAGGTAGCAAAGGTCATACCTTTGTTTAAAGCAGGTAATAAAAATGATTTATCGAATTATAGACCTGTATCAATTCTTCCACAGTTTTCTAAAATATTGGAAAAACTCTTTGTTAAAAGGTTGGATAGTTTTATTAAAAAATATAATATTTTGATTGAGCAGCAGTATGGATTTCAGGCCAAGCAGTCGACCGGACTTGCAATAATGAAACTAGTGGATGAGTTAAGTAAGGCTATTGATGATAAGAGAGTCAGTCTGGGTGTCTTCATTGACCTGAAAAAGGCATTCGACACTATAAATCATGATATTCTTTTGAAGAAGCTGCTTAAGTATGGGGTCAGAGGGGTTGCATATTCTTGGATTTGTTCTTATGTAAATAACAGAACACAATTTGTTTCAGTTGATGGAATTATGTCAAGTCCTCTGAAAATTCCTTGTGGGGTTCCACAGGGCTCGGTCCTGGGACCAAAATTGTTTATTTTATATTTAAATGATCTCTGTAGGGTCTCAAGTGTTCTGAAGCCTATTCTTTTTGCGGATGATACTAATTTTTTTTTTTCTGGGAAAGAGTTAAAAGACATTGTGAGGAATGTGGAAAGGGAGATGGAAGGGGTTAAGAAATGGTTTGATATTAATAGGCTGTCACTGAATATGAGTAAAACAAAGTTTATGATTTGGGGTAAAAATAGTGTGACAGAAGTGAAAGTAAGAATAGGGGAGGAGGAAATAGAAAGAGTAAATGAAATAAAATTTTTGGGTGTTATATTAGATTGTAAATTGGGGTGGAAAAAGCATATTGATTATGTAAAATCTAAAATCTCAAAGACAGTTGCGATATTAAATAAGATTGGGAATTTGTTAAATAAGAAGGCATTATTTATGTTATATGCATCATTATTTGTTCCATATTTAACGTATTGTCTGGAGATTTGGGGTAATACGTATAAGACATACACCCAACCACTTTTTATTTTACAAAAGAGAGCTTTACGTATTATTACAAGATCACAATATAGGGATCATACTAATGATTTATTTTTAAAATTAAACATTCTAAAATTTTATGATTTAGTGGATTACAAGGTTACATTGATAATGTATAAAGTATACTATAAAATGTTGCCTGATAAAGTTTTGAGTATGTTTGAGAAACGTTATTGTAAGTATGAGTTAAAAGGAACATGTTTGTTTAAAAAACTGAAGGTACGAACAAATATTAGATGTAGAACTATCTCTGTAAGAGGAGTGAATTTATGGAATTGTTTGCATATAGATCTTAAATTGACACAAACAATAAGTGGATTTAAACGACTCCTAAAAAACAAAATGATACTTTCATATAGATAGGTTTTGGGTAATTAATATATATGACTTTGTTGTTTCAAGTGTATGTAAGAAGAGAACTGAGCACTGTTTGACTGTTGTAAAAAAATTGAGAGGGATAGGCGTCAATAAGCCTTGAGCTTCAGCCTATACCCTTTGGTTTAATCAAAAGTTATGTATATAATGAGTTGAATATTTGTTATTGTATATATGTTAATGATAAACCAAATAAAATAAAATGAAATGAAATATATTAAAAAAAACACATCTAGAGTTAATCAGTTTTGGCAAAGCTGATTGGTTGGTTTAAATAAGGCACTTACGAAATGAATCGCAGGTTGGCTTCATGCTTCACAGGGATGTCAATACTCACAAAGTAGTCTTTCAGTGCTGAGTCTGACCCCTCACTATCACTGTGGTGAAAATATTAATTATATGTTAATATATTCTCTATTTGATCAAGCGAGATTTCATTGGTAACTTTCAAAGGAGTAGTCATGGACGTAATTCTTACGTAGTTGCAGTAACATTGATCACAATGTTCTTACGAATGTGAGAGGGATTGGGCTCAAATTGGATTTTGAAGCTTTCCTGTTGGATTGAAATGATAAATAGTGTAAACAAAATGAAATATAACAATGCTAATTTGATAGCAGAGGCAAATCTCACCCTTTTATCAGTTTTAAGGAAAGGATATCCAACGGCACATACTATTCTGGTATTATTTGTTTCACAGTCCTTTTCTTTAGGCTGCAAAAAAAATTTAAACAGAAATTGTTTTTGTCACAAACAAATCTATTTTAAATGTAATAAATGACTTGAACGTTCACTGATTTGTTAGACCAACCGGCACTGACTGATCTACAGTGTTATTTACATGATGCCATTACAGTTGACTTACCTCAACTTTCACATAGTTGATATTTTCCGTGTGGCTCAGTGTAACCCTGGTATTATAAGCATTGTCTCCACTGTTGTGGATGTTGATGTTGACATAAAACTTCTCTTGGTTGCTTTTTATGAGAAGCCTATAAATATACAGAAAAAAGAGATAGACAAAGTCAGTTTGCATCCAGTGCTCTAGTTTGCTTCTGTTATCCTGTTTCATGCCTTGTGGACAAGCTGATGAAAATGACAGGACATCCCAACAGGGGATATTTATTCTTTCAAAAGTGAACAGAAGAGGGCAGCAGACGACAGGAATTGACTAAACACATTGGAATACACCAGAAAACATTTACAATCGGAATAAAACAGCCACAATGACATATAGTTCTGTCACAATTATCTGCATTGTCAATCTACAACAATAATTATATTAAAAGACAGAAGAATCAGAAAGACATTTTAGGAAAATAACATGAAGACTGATCACATTTTAAAAGTTGCTATTAATACCTTGAGATGTTTGCAGTGGCTTTAAGGTGTAGATTAGCGACACACTTGTCATCATTCCCGCAGTCTACTAACGCGATCTAGAGCGAAAGAAAATACAAAGTAAAGTAACAAAGGAAGATTTATTCTGACATGCTTGAATGGTCATAAAAACACACTTCAAAACATCTTCATCCCTTTCAAGTTTGTTAAACAATGTTTGCCAAAACATTTCTAAATAATTTTCCTGCCAGATTTAGTTTTACACCCTTTTCCAACAATGTCATTACATTAAGCCAACAGTTTCCAGCAAATATTTGTGTCAGGAATTGTTTTCTTGTTTGATTGCTTTTTCTGAAGGGAGGACAAGAAGAAACAAAACTTCAGGGAGTAGTACTGGCAAACACTACTGATGTCTGCAGGAAAAACGGCTCTTCCTCCTGATAACCTTATCTCGTGAGCTGGCAAAGCTGTCTGCCTGGGAATTAGTGTGTGTGTGTGTGTGTGTGTGTGCAGAGAGACACAGAAAGTTAAGAAGAAAATAAAACATTGAATTATATAAGAAACCTAAGTAAAAAGAGGACTTATTCCAGCCTATCACAACCCAACGCGTTTAATCCCCCACTGAACCAAAAGGAGATTCCATTCCAAATCTGAGAAAAATTTCACAAAATATATTTATAATATAATTTAAAGAGGCGCTGCGCAGACCGATCGGTGAATCGTTTCATGTAAAGTTTCATGGGAGTAGATAAAGCATTGTGCTGGTTTTCAATTTGTGATTTCTAAATGAATCTCATAGGCTATATGTCATTATAAATAAAACATATTTATATTTAATTTGTAAAGAACGTTCTCTTTATAATATCACACTGGACATTTTTCTTATAAAAAAAGCTAGAACAACTAAATTACAACAAAAAAAAAACAGCATCTAATATACAAGTAGTCGAAAAGCATAAATCTCAATATTAAATTGTGCAAATTCATACAAATATGAATGATTATACTTTTGAATACATATATTATATATATGATTATACACATAAAATGTACAGTATGTTTTTATAATCAAGTCATCAAAAGTATAAAATAAACAACATAAATGTGGCCATTGGTAAAAGTCTTGGCATTCCTTATGCCAGCCCATCCCTGTTTCTGCTAGTCAAAATCTCATTATAACTGCGTGTGTGAGAGCAAACATGGAGAAAATCTCTCAGCGCTTGTAAAATTAGAGAGACTTCATTAGACTAACTTACAGCTGCCACCCACATTTACTCCTTTTAATGAGCGTTATAAGTGGAGCGGTTACTGGTGCAGTGAATTTTACACTCTATGACCTACACGTACAAACCGTGTAGAATGAGAATGAGATCTTACAGTCTTGTTGAGTGACGTCGGTAATTCCCCATCTAGGACTGGACCCTTGTCTTCATCCACTAAACCGAATTCCAGCGTGACCATAATGGGGTCTCTGAAATCCAGTTTATCCTGTGGGGGATAATAAAGGATGTTGCAAATTTTTTCAGCTTAACGTCAGTCAGACAACTCAGAAATGGTATGAAATTCATTCTGTCGCTAGCAGCCTATTATCAACTCTGTATTATTGGTGTTTAGGTCATATTCTGATATTGATTATGCAGCATTGCAGTCGTCCATCATTAACACCAGGGGGCGTCGCCTCTTACTCGGATAGCATACTTCCTCTAGAGCTCAGAGGACTAGTGTGCACTGAAGCGGGACGTGTACTCTCTGAACGGAGGCTGGGAGTGACTTTACTGGCCCCAGGCCTTTGATCAGAGAACCTCTGGCTTTTATTAAACTCCTCTACTCCTCTGCTTTCAAACGCTTAGTGTTATGCTCTTTATCTACAGAGAGACGTTAAACGTAACATAAGCTAGATCAGTTAATGGTTTCAGAGAAGAACGGGGGCTGGTATTATTCTGCACACACAGGGAGGGAGTGTACAGTCTGCAGTCGCAAGCTACCACTGCTTTACATTTATAGATTTGGCAGATACGTTTATTCAAAGCAAAACCCATTACATTCAAGAAGACATTTTGAACATATTTCATACATCTTATACTCTGAAAATGTCGAATTATCTGGTACTAACAAGCCGACGAGGACCAATTTCAGCCGACGGCGTGGAACACACTGAGAAAACTTAGTCGGCCGACAAACAAAAACTGCCCGACGCCGACCGTCGGCTTGGTGTGTTCCAGGCTTTAAGAGGCTTCTTGACCAATGATATCATTTCCTGTTTTGTGTTTGTTTTTTTTCCCTGTTGGTAGCACCGCATGACGGACAACGTTTTTTAAAAAGTTTATAATATTTTAACAACAATTATTCATTGCTTTTTCTTTTTAAAGAAATAATAATTAAAGATTATGCCAAAAATAAATGATAATAATAATTCAAGATTGTGATAATGAGGTATTTTTTCTTCATTATGACATCAGGACGGTTGTACCAACCTGACATTTTTCACTTCACACCCCTGAAAAATATCAAAATTCATTTTAATTAAAAAATTCATCACAGAAGATGTCTATTCAAGTAATTGTATGCATTAATATCATTTAAAATAAATTATACAACTAATATAACTATACATATCTTTTACATCTGAACATCTACATCTATAAACATCTAACATCTTATTTGCTTGACTTTTTTATGCGCTACATTGTTACTTGTTTGAAAAAGTAACTTGTTACTGGAAAAGCTACACTTTTAAGTTACTGTCATGTAGGGCTGTGCGATTAATCGTAGTTGATTTTCGATTTCGATTTAACCATAATGGTTTTTGCCATAATCGAGCAGCCCTACTGTCATGCTACTGAAAATTGTAGTTAAGTTAGTAGCGCCGCTTCTTTATAAAAATACATTCACACAAACACAATATACTGTACACAAAGAAAAGCTAAAACCACAAGACAGAGGTTTGTGCAGCCCTATAGACCTCAGTCAGGGTAGCGCCATGTTTAAGTTTAGATAGGAATGAAAACGAGGCTGTGAGGGACGTACAGTGCCTGAAACGTGAAAATTCTGTGATCCAGAACCTTTATACAGTGCATTGCATTGTAAAGACTGTAAGAGTTCAATTCAATATGGCATCTGACATAACTAAGGCCTACACTTGCATGTGAAAACTGATTTACTTGCCGACGTGTAGAAGATGTGCTCTCTGCAAAGGTCGTTAACGATCGTCTCGTTCTTCTGCAGTCTTCTGTCCTCTGTTTCGTTAAACCGTCCTCTGGCGATCGCTCTCAGCGAGTCCAGCGTTAAATTGTACCTGATGACTGGAGGGAAACGGCATTTAAAAACACAGACCATTAAAGCCTTGATTGGCAAAACATAAAGAAAGAGCATCAGTGACTCACGAGTTCCTGTGATTGTGTCTTTGTCAGACTTCATTCGATAATTGAAACACACTTTGGTCTTCACACACACTGTGGTCCTCCCGTGGACCTGACAGGTCTGCTGCAGATTGATCTTGCTTGGGTCGAAGGTCATATCGGCACGAAGCTCTGCGACATCCCGAGACCTGGATTAAACAAATTCAACAAGATGTTTGTGTGAATGGAGCAGCATTTGGAGGATGTCATTTCGTTCCATACAACAACAGCTGTTTCGGAGATCATAGACTGATTTCAGTCCGACTAAACACTTCAGACGGTCTCCAAAAAATGTAATATGTGGTCGATTACAGGCGAACGGAGAGCTCCTAAAAGGCTGGGTGTTGCAGCTTGGGGAGTGAAGATGGCAGAGGTCACTAGACTCCAAGGCTCTACAGTCACAGAGTCTCAGCATTTGGGGTCATTTTGTGACCACTCTGGAATCTGTGATCTCTACAGGGGAATCTAAGAAAGGAAACGCTGCCAAGAGTTTATTTCGTGCTTGGAGGCACTCTCACACAGATTCGGAGCCCAACAGAAATGGGTCGTGGCGGAGGGACATAACCCCTGACGGACAAGCCTCTACAATGTGGGATGTTTAGGCTCAGGTCCAGATTTGAGACAGCTGCTGTGGGTGGGAACCAGGAAGACAGGCATCCAGAGGGGAACGAGTTCATGTTTCATACACATGGCTTTTTTAGATCCAGACATTAGTGGGAATTTAAAATGTTGCACTACAGAATAGATTCCCTCACATAAAAATGACACTTTAAGTCAAACACACTCACCAAAAAAGCGCGGCCCCTCCTATTCCTCCGATAGTGACGTCAATGATGCCATCACCATTCAAATCCATGATGCCGTGAATTGATTGGCCAAAGAACTTCATGCTCACTCCATCTCCTCCAGCAGCAATTCTCTAAACACAAACAAACACAAATACCATATTTATTATATTATTAGTCATTATATTTATATATTAATAACATTTATATTAATATAACAATTATTACATTACATGAACTAAATACAAATATGACATTTATTTAATTAACACAGCTTATATTCATATAATAAACATCCGGTATATGTATTAAACAATAACAATATTTATATAAATAAAGTTTATATAAATAAAATAAATGTCATTTTATGAATTAAAATTACCATCTTTATTTTATTATTATAGTAATTATATTACTATCATTAATTTTATTCATATAGCTCATTCATATAAATATGGCATTTTACAATAACACTGTCAGTTATGTTTGTTCTTAGTTTCACTTTCTTTAGTTCTTTAGGTTTTTAAAGAAGGGGACGCAGCAAGTTGGAAGAAGGAAAAAAAAGTTTTAAAAAGTAAAAAATATTTGTATTATTATGAGTATTATGAAATAGTATTATAAAAATTTGTCGCATAGCCTATCTGAACATTATAATTTGAATTCTAATCTTTTAGAGATGCACCGATTGATTGGCTGGTGACCGAATTGATTGGCATCGAATTGGACGATTTTCACGTGATCGGCGATGAGTCTTTTTTTCATTTATAAAAAATTTACCAATTTAAACTTGTCTTAATTATTCAGTTTGGGTAAAACTATATGGTGTTTTATAAAAAAAAAATTGAAAAATCGTAATCGGCTAGAATCTGTATCAGCAGGTCAAACTCAATGAAATCTGCCTAGAAAATTGTAATCGGTTCATCTCTATAATCTTTCTGATAGGCTGGTATCAAACACCATCACATAATCTGATGTTCACCTATATGTTTTATTTATTTATTTCTACATTTGCCGTAGTATTGTATTGGGTTCAACAACACATCCTGCAAAAGGGGGCCTTGGCCAGAGCCTAGTGGTATTTGGGGGGCCTTGTCATGGAAAAGTTTGGGAACCCCTGCCTTGGGGGGCTTTTACACGGGTCGTTTGCAATAGAGCCCGATTGTTTCCAGTGCCACCCGCAGCGTTGGTCTGGTTTCACACTCAACTTGATTCTATCGAAGCCTGGGGCGTTTGCGTGCATCTTACGTCATCGTCAAATTCGGTGTTATTATGCGCAGCTGAGTGAACAACAAAGTTTAACTGTGTGTGTTTGTCACATAAGATGGCTTTCTGCTGCTTGCAAACGGACTCTTTTGAGGAGACAGTGGATTTCAAAATGTGTTGCCCTGATTCCATGCGACATGCGCGAATACAATGCAGGCTCAGTCAGTGTATCCAAGGTAAATCAACAACACTATCATCCCTTACATGTGTTTTATTTAACTAAATGCATCACAATCAGCTAAAACGCATGCGCAGGTCACTTTACTTCCTGAACAAGCGCGCACCCGAGTCCGTGTTGCTTGCACATTCACGCGAACCGTGCCACGGTTCGGGAGCAACCGAACTCAGACCACCTCCTCCAGGTAGTCTCGGGTTCGGTTCCCCAGTGCGCACCCGGGTCCCATGACAGCGTTCACACTAGCGATTTTTCACGCGAACCGTGCCCCGTACCGAACTAAAACTGCCAGTAGTCCCCGTTTTCCTTTGTTTAGTTCCTGCTCCTTGTTTGTAGTCATGGCTACTAATATGATTTGTCATTCGTTTCAGCTGTGTTCACGCCAGTACCATCTATTTACAAGTTACTCTTTCAGTTCTCATTTGTCCGGTCTACATTCGCGTTAGCTTCTATGTATGAATTGCCAGTTGAATTGTTATTAAACTCTGCATTTGAACTTTATTCCTGATCATCATCTATCTGTCTGCACCTTGCTAACAAACACAATGTTTATTTTATTCTTAAAGTTTATCAATTATATAATAATTACTTCATTATATGAATTAAACAGAAATACAATATTTTATTAATACATTTTATATTTAGCACAATAAATATTGCATTATATGAATTAACCAAGAATACAATATTATATTAATATAAACATTCATATAAATTAAACTTCTAGCCCAGCTAAAGTTTAAAAAAAATCTGTTTAGTTACATGTTTCATTTCCCAACATTATTTAAATTTATGAAGTAAAGTTCAAATATAATGTACAATATGCTCCAGTATCCCTGTGACCCTACATGACATAAATAGTTTGAAGAATGGATGAAAGGAATACAAGTGACTCTTTACATCAATAATTAATATTTGAATGGCTCTGCAGTGTATCACAAATACAATATAAACATTAAATATTAATGTTACTGTGTACACATGTTAAAAAGCAATATGTTGGGGTCTGTCTTTCTAACCACCAAAATGTTAAAGACCGTTTGATGATATGCTCTCAAGATTCCTTACCTGAACATACTTCTCCTTTATTGATTTCTGAGAACCGTGGTAAATATACACCGCCCCTCTGTGGTCGTTCTCCAAGGGCGATCCGATCACTATGTCATTAAAGCCGTCCAGGTTGAGGTCAGGAACGGCAGCGATTGCAGTGCCGAAGCGTGAGCCGCAGGGCTCGTTCTTACTGAAGACTTTACAGTTGCTCCGAGAGTTAGCAGTACAACAGGTCTGATTGACCGGCTTCAGCGTCATCTCATGCTCAAACAGCCCATCCTGAGGGTAACAATCGGACACAGAGTAAATGCCTGAGATACTGCAGCTCTCAGAGTGGCCTACAGTCTCGTGGTTGAAGTATAAGATTTAAAAAAAAGTAGGTTCCAATGGAAAACGGAAATTTGAAGAAAATATAAATTTTTTATAAAGATGATTCAACAGATGGAGTTACACAGGAAAGAAAAGACTGATGACAATTCAATATGCAAATAAACAAGAAGTCTGTATATTCAGTGATTTGAACATTTTGGAGAAAAAAAGACAAAACTAATAATATACAGTGCTGCAAAAACACTAAAATGCTTCACAAAGAAGCACTGACCAACGGGAAAAAACGATTACTCCATTTACACCGTTATTTGGAAGCTCTTGAGAGCAGGTGCTCCACAGAGGCTGGTATTTTGCTGGAGATAGTTTCATTCGATTTCCATTCCCATGATGCCAAGCTCTCATTCCAACCCTTCCCCTGCTCTGGGAGCACTTATCTCAAGCTGAACACCAACGCAACACACACTCCCTGAAGACACATCCAAATTTACAGCTACCACATGCTCCCGGGCTGGAATGAAGCTACTACACTCCCCTACACATGTTTTCAGTATGTGGAATGAGGCATATCACACACAGATTAAAGACACACACCTCATTGAGTTTGTAGACGTAGACTTGACCTTGTTCGTCTCTCTCTGGACCCATATACATGGGAGCTCCGACCAGAAGGATGTCAGTGTAATTGTCACGGTCAATGTCATGCGTCTGGAGGACACTGCCGAAATACGAGCCGATCTAAGAAAAACATGACAGAAAAAAAATATATACAATAGAGAATGAAACTGCAATTTAAACACAAAATGAATCACAATATGAAAGAGAAATATACTTTATAGCATATATATGTTTCTGTCATGACAACTCTCGGAGTGTATTGGCATGGTAATGTGTATGACAATGTTGATATATTTGGTCTTGGCGGAATAGATCTGCTACGCTGCTGCTGCTATCATTGCTGCTGCTGCAGAACACACAAACATAGCATACATGAATTACCCGTAGCAGATCTATACAGGTGGAGCTGGGGAAGGTGGAGGGTTTCTGAAAGCACGCTGCACTGCTAAGGCAAATGCTACCCAAGTATTTGAAGGTTGAGCACGCAAGCTCATTGGCCATTAATGCAGCAGGAACCAATAAGCTGCGCCCTATTGATAACGATGAGATTATGAGCAGGTTGAGTTAAAGGGCCTATTAGCTTGCGCCATCTACAATTTCATGATAGAACTTTGGATTTTTGTTCAAATTATTTTATATATACAAAGTAAATTTTAACAATATTACTAAATTGCAGTAATGAAAATCTACTGAGAACAATGGACAAAACAGTCAAAAGAGAAAATTACAGAAATGACATTACGGTAGTGACAATTCTAAATAGTCTAATTATAAATTCCGATTTTTTTCCTATTAATTTTCAGGTAAAATTTAATAAAATATATTTTCTTCATATAATTAAAAATATATATTTTAATTTGTGGATGAAATGTGAACTAAGCTTGTTTTGAAATGTATTATATATGAATATGTGAATTTATAAAATATCATTTAAAGGGGAACTTGGCAACTATTTCAACTTATTAAATCCGTTTAGAAATCATTTGAATGGTTAAATGACCTGTTCCGGTGAGAAATGTGACCCCCAAAATGCTACCTTTCTGCTCTGAAGTGTCAATATATCCATTCTTGAGTAAAAAGTCAGCCAGTCTCTTAGCTAAAATGCTGAAGAAAATCTTCTCTTCAACACAAATGAGATGATTGTAAACAGGCTGATGTTCTTTGAGTACTCTTCTTTAGGAATCCACACTCCTTTAGTAAACAGCAACTGTTTTACTTCACCTCCAGATGACCTTGAGGATCTTCCAGAGCCAGTGTAATAGGGTGAAAAGTGATCTGAACAGGTTTTAAAATAATCTTTTTAATATACAGTATAATATAAAATATAATTTCTTTATAATATTTTATTAATTTTTTCTTGTGATTTTGGGGTAAAATGTTATACGAATGTGTTTTAAAATATTGAGTTATATTTTTTTAAATGTCTATTTTCTTTTGATGTTGGGGTTTTAAAAATGTATTTTACATATATATATTTATTTATAACATTTCATTTCTTTATTTCCTTTTGATTTAGTGGTGAAAGGTCATCTATTTTTGGGAGATCCACCCAAAATTGCTTGAGATTGTGATTATGAACATATACCTGCTCTCCTTTCAACGTCTGTGTTATGGTGAAGTTTTCTCCATCGAAGCGGTACACCATGACACGTCCGCTGTGGTTAAACCGTGGTGCTCCTGTGATGTACAGCACTCCTTTGGGTGTGTACGCTGACTGCACATCATAACCTGCAACCAAAACCACACTGCAACCTTTACTACCACACAACTTACCCAATCTCTAAAATAATTGACAGTAGTCTGCATGCTTACATGCAGACTACAATATGAAACAGCTGGGGCTGAAATCATAAACGGTTTTATAACCGGGGACACAGACATCGTTGGGAGTAATGTTAGAATAAACCAACTTGACTGATTGTAAATCGTTTTCCTCAAATTAGCATTTGCGAAACGGCCCTTCGGCGCAGCTCGTTCTCCAAACACGATCCTCAGACAGTCATTTCAAGTCACTCCCTTTGTTTCACTCTGGAGCGACATCCTTAAAAGGGGATGTGCAGAGAGTGTGAGCATTTGCACTTACCGTGTGAGTGTTTATGAGATGGCAGAAGATTGTGACAATGTGTTTAGACTACTACCACAATACTGTCCTCTGCAGTTCTCTGTCTTCCTGATATGCACATCCAGCATTTTTATTGTTGACTATTTGATACCGAAGAAGTATAATCATTCATGGCCTTGGTCTAACACTTAACATGCCTTTAACTAGAACTTTAACTAAGTACAGAGGTGTAGCTAGTTACCAATGCTGTTAGTGACAAAGCCATGTCTAAGCTGTTGATTCCAGGGATGGGACACAAGATTTAACACACTTATCTGGGGTACTCATGCGGGTGACATTACTTCGAAATTTGACGATTGCGACATTTGCTACCATTCTTCCACCCTGCATCATTTTCTCTCCACTCTCTACTCTTAATATCAATAAAAGTGGCAAAAGACCCAAAATAATTGGTTAAATGTTGATTTCTTACCTACGTATCCCACCATGCCTTCGTACCTTTGCACCTCTGGGTCGTGGAAGGTGTTTTTTTTTGGAACGACAAACTCGTTCCCAGTTTGCATCACTACAGTCCCATTCCAGTCGAAAGCGCCCACGGCTCCCAGCATGACACCTGCCTGTCAGAAAGACATATTGAACTTGTCATATTCCTGTAATATAAGTCCAGCAAGCACATATGTGTGTTGATCAATGTACAGTATGTGAATAAAAGCCTAAATTAAATATGTTCATCATATAAAGCGATCATGTCTCTTCATAAGACTTGGATTAAACAAGTTCAATATGTAAGTCCAGCAAGCACGTTTGAGCTTTTGCTTACGATATTTGATCAGCTCAACATATGTGTGTTGATCAATGTTTATATGTGAATAAGAGCCTAAATTAAATGTTCATTATATAAAGCGTACGTCAAAAGAATTGGTAGGCACATTGAAAAAAGATGGTATGCATCCCTCCTGGGATGGTGCTACTCTTCTTTCTAGTTATTTGGCTCATAGTCTTAGAGCTAAAACATGACAAATTGGGCACCAGGTCAGGACGCAGACAGACTGGCTAAACCGACCGTCTGCTAGCAGCCTCACATCACCAAAGTCAGATAAATCCCATCACACAGAGCCTCTTTCACCTAGATATCATCATATAGGGCCCTATCTTGCATTCAGCGCACGATCTGAAACGCAAGTGTCAAAGCGCAAAGCACAAGTAACTTTGTGGGCAGATCCCGGCGCTGTTGCTATTTTCCCGGCGGGATAAATGCCTCTTGCGCCTGGCGCAAATCTAAAAGGGGTTGGTCTGAAGTAGCTTCATTATTCATAGGTGTGGTTTGGGCGTAACGTGAAATAAACCAATCAGAGCGTCATATCACATTCCCTTTAAGAGCATGATGAACGAGGTGCGCTTGTTCCATGGCGCAATACTATTATAACGGCGCATTTACCAGGAGCGCTTCAGAATCGGTTCACAGCCGAGGAGATCGATGTTCTCGTCAGGGCCGTAGAAGAAAGAGAAGTGGCATTGGAGATGGGACAAACCCACCCAAATTAGCTTCGGTTATACATGCATAATTTGGGTAAATATGTAGGCCTAAGCTTTATGCCTATTTTTCCGATCGTCATGGACACAACATATTGATACTGTGAAGCTGCTTTGATACAATCTCTATTGTGAAAAGCACTATATAAATACTACTTGACTTGACTGGACAACAATGATTTCCCTCGTGTTTTAATATTTGTCCTTATAATAATGTATAATTTGCAAAAAGGAAAATGCATCTGTGTAGATGAGAGAATCATCTACAGTGTATGCGCGTTGTTCACACTCTGTATTATGACCAAGCACGCGCGCTTAAAATAGCATCTGAATGTACGCGCAACGCGCCAGTGACTTTAGACTAGGTTTTTTCTGGTCAGTGGCGCAATTGTTTTCTGGAACTGCAAAATAGCACCAGGGATTGTTTGCGCCGGAACACGCCTCCTCTTTGCGCTGAACCGCCCCGGGGAGCGCAAGTGTATTTCTTAGTTAACCGACGTGTGTCTGTGGAGGGAAAAGTCCGCTTTGCGCGGGTGCAAAATAGGAATGATACATGCGTCAGTGTACAAAGTCATTTGCGCTGAGTGCAAGATAGGGCCCATAGAGACTGTGTCTGTTCCCCGAATTTGGAAATCCAAAAAACTTCCAAACCCATCTAAGGTTAAAAATTTAATTGATGTTCAACAAATAAAAAACAGATATAATAAAGATGAGCAAATGATTAAGCTTGGGTTGCTTAATATTCAATCCCTTACTTCAAAATAGTTAATGATCTGATTTCAGATTATAATCTAGATGTGCTGTGTTTGACAGAAACTTTAAAAGCTTTAAAAGCTGCTAGATCTTCTTATTTTTCAACCCTATTAGAAGAAAATAAACATAATCCTAGGTATTTATTTAAAACTGGCTAAACTAACAAAAAAGAAAGCTTCAAGCACAGAAGTTTCCAAGCAACACTCTTTATGAACTTCTTCACTTATAGGGCCCTATCTTGCACCCGGCGCAAATGACTTTGTACACTGACGCATGTATCATTCGTATTTTGCACCCGCGCAAAGCGTACTTTTTCCTCCACAAACGGACGCCGGTAAACTAGAGAATGAACTTGCGCTCCCTGGTCGGGTCGGCGCAAAAAAGGAGGCGTGTTTCGGCGCAAACAATCCCTGGTGCTATTTTGCAGTTCCAGAAAACAATTGCGCCACTGACCAGAAAAAAACTAGTCTAAAGTCAGTGGCGCGTTGAGCGTACATTCAGATGCTATTTTTAGCGCGCATGCTTGGTCATAATACAGAGTGTGAACAACGCGCATACACGGTTGATGATTCTCTCATCTACACATATGCATTTTCCTTTTTGCAAATGATACATTATTATAAGGAAAAATATTAAAACACGAGGGAAATAATTGTTGTGTCCATGACGATGGGAAAAATAGGCATAAAGCTTACATTTTTACCCAAATTATTATATGCATGTAGGCCTATAGGTTGGTTTGTCCTATCCCCAATGTCACTTCTCTTTCTTTTACGGCCCTGACGAGAACATCGATCTCCTCGGCTGTGAACCGATTCTGAAGCGCGCCTGGTAAATGCGCCGTTATAATAGTATTGCGCCATGGAACAAGCGCATCTCGTTCATCACGCTCTTAAAGGGAATGTGATATGACGCTCTGATTTATTTCACGTTACGCCCAAACCACACCTATGAATAATGAAGCTACTTCAGACCAACCCCTTTTAAACTTGCGTTGGGCGCAAGAGTCATTTATCCCGCCGGGAAAATAGCAACAGCGCCCAAGACCGCCCACAAAGTTACTTGCGCTTTGCACTTTGACACTTGCGTTTCAGATCGTTAAAATAGGGCCCATAAGATTGATAATATCAGGGACAAAATTATAATCTACTACAGTATCGCATCAGGGAGTGCATTGTAGTCTCCCTGAGGAAGATTAATTTGATTAATCTATTTTGATTAAATCCTATAGCAACATTAGATTAATTTGTTGCTATAGGAGAGGAAGAATTTAGCAAATTCATTAATTCATCTAAATCGACAACTTGTAAGTTAGACATTTGTTAGTCACAAATGATTTGCTCTTATCATCCGCTCGTGGTTGTATCTCGCTATAGGTGTTACTTGATCTTAGTGCTGCATTTGACTCAATTGACCACAACATTCTTTTAAATAGACTAGAAAACTATGTTGGCATTAGTGGAATTGCACTAGCATGGTTTAAATCATACTTATCAGACCGTTATCAGTTTGTAGCAGTAAATGAAGAGATGTCTTATCGATCACAAGTTCAGTATGGCATACCACAAGGCTCAGTACTAGGACGCCTGCTATTCAAAATTAACGGAATGCATAGCTGATATAAAATATTGGAAGACTAGTGATTTCCTACTACTTAATTCTGAAAAAACAGAGATTCTAATTATTGGACAAAAAACTTCCTCACGTAATAACCTAGAATACTGTCTAAAACTTGATGGCTGCTCTGTTAAGTCTTCGTCGTCGGTTAGGAACCTGGGTGTGCTCTTTGATACCAATCTTTCATTTGAAAGTCACGTGTCTAGTATCTGTAAAACCACATTTTTCCATCTTAAAAATATATCTAAATTACGCCATATGCTCTCATTGACAAATGCAGAACAATTAGTTCATGCGTTCATGACATCAAGACTAGATTATTGTAATGATCTACTGGGTGGTTGCCCTGCACGCTTAATAAACAAACTACAGCTAGTTCAAAACGCAGCAGCTCGAGTTCTTACCAGAACCAGGAAATATAACCATATTAGCCAGTTTCTGACAACACTGCATTGGCTCCTCATTAAACATTGTATAAATTTAAAAATGTTGCTGATTACTTACAAAGCCCTAAACGGTTTAGCTCCGCAGTACTTGAGCGAGCTCTTAACGCATTATAGTCCTTCACGTCTATTGCGATCTCAAAATTCCGGCCAGTTAATAATACCTAGAATATCAAAATCGACTGCTGGCGGTAGATCCTTTTCCTATTTAGCACCAAAACTTTGGAACAGTCTTCCTATCATTGTCCAGGAAGCAGACACACTCTGTCAGTTCAAAGCTAGATTAAAGACACATCTCTATGACCTAGCATTCACATAATACATTATCGACTTCTATAACTCAATGTTAGGCTGCATAGATTAGGTCAGCCGGAACTGGGAACACTTCCCATAAATCCTGATGTACTTGTTACATCATAAGAAGAATGGCATCTACGCTAATTTTAGTATATTTGTTTATCCCGAGGTTTTCCCGCAGCCTGCCAGATCCAGGCCGTATCCAGATCTGACAAAGGAGCTTCGCCTGGACCTGATGACAATGCAGTGCTGAAGTGCCAACTAGCCTCTCCCTATGGAGGATCCCTTTCCCACTCTACAGATAAAGCGTTGTGGGAAAATTCGGTTTGCGTACCTAACCCGAAGTGATCAAATAAAATAAAATTCTGTATCAAAACTTATAGACAAGACAAGTAGTTTGTTTAGGCATGGTTTGTAGGGAATTACAAACCTACGCACATATATTCGAACGCACATAACTATAGAATCAATTCTTAATGCACATGTGAACGCCATCAGTGTTTATCACAGGTTCACGTTTAAAGTCTGTTTAGAGAGAACGGCGTCGTCTTAGAGGCCCCTGATTTAATAACAAAGGATCATTTCAACGAAGTGAATCAATCAAAACTAACTTTAGCTGGAAATAACATTATTCAAGAACCGCTATAAAGCCAAAACAAACTCTGTTACCTTACTTAAATTATATGTTTATCTCTGTAAAGCTGCTTTGAAACAATCTCTATTGTTAAAAGCGCTATATAAATGAAGATGACTTGACTTGACTTGATAGACTTTCAATGGAGGGATAGAAATCTCTCAGATTTTATTAAAAAATATACACTCACCGGCCACTTTATTAGGTACACCTGTCCAACTGCTCGTTAACACTTAATTTCTAAGCAGCCAATCACATGGCGGCAACTCAGTGCATTTAGGCATGTAGACATGGTCAAGACAATCTCCTGCAGTTCAAACCGAGCATCAGTATGGGGAAGAAAGGTGATTTGAGTGACTTTGAACGTGGCATGATTGTTGGTGCCAGAAGGGCTGGTCTGAGTATTTCAGAAACTGCTAATCTACTGGGATTTTCACGCACAACCATCTCTAGGGTTTACAGAGAATGGTCCGAAAAAGAAAAAACATCCAGTGAGCGGCAGTTCTGTGGGCGGAAATGCCTTGTTGATGCCAGAGGTCAGAGGAGAATGGCCAGACTGGTTCGAGCTGATAGAAGGGCAACAGTGACTCAAATAACCACCCGTTACAACCAAGGTGGGCAGAAGAGCATCTCTGAACGCACAGTACGTCGAACTTTGAGGCAGATGGGCTACAGCAGCAGAAGACCACACCGGGTGCCACTCCTTTCAGCTAAGAACAGGAAACTGAGGCTACAATTTGCACAAGCTCATCGAAATTGGACAATAGAAGATTGGAAAAACGTTGCCTGGTCTGATGAGTCTCGATTTCTGCTGCGACATTCGGATGGTAGGGTCAGAATTTGGCGTCTACAACATGAAAGCATGGATCCATCCTGCCTTGTATCAACGGTTCAGGCTGGTGGTGGTGGTGTCATGGTGTGGGGAATATTTTCTTGGCACTCTTTGGGCCCCTTGGTACCAATTGAGCATCGTTGCAACGCCACAGCCTACCTGAGTATTGTTGCTGACCATGTCCATCCCTTTATGACCACAATGTACCCAACTTCTGATGGCTACTTTCAGCAGGATAATGCGCCATGTCATAAAGCTGGAATCATCTCAGACTGGTTTCTTGAACATGACAATGAGTTCGCTGTACTCAAATGGCCTCCACAGTCACCAGATCTCAATCCAATAGAGCATCTTTGGGATGTGGTGGAACGGGAGATTCGCATCATGGATGTGCAGCCGACAAATCTGCGGTAACTGTGTGATGCCATCATGTCAATATGGACCAAACTCCCTGAGGAATGCTTCCAGCACCTTGTTGAATCTATGCCACGAAGAATTGAGGCAGTTCTGAAGGCAAAAGGGGGTCCAACCCGTTACTAGCATGGGGTACCTAATAAAGTGGCCGGTGAGTGTATATCTTAATTTGTGATTTGACAATGATGAAAGTCTTACGGGTTTGGATCGACATGTGGGTGAGTAAATGACAGTCACAGGACATCACTAAATCCACAGCATTTACACTTTTGCATCCTTTTATTTAAGAAAAGAGAAATCTGGGTTACAATGAGACACTTACAATGGAAGAGAATGGGGCCAATTCATAAATATTAAAATCCATGACAATGCATTGACTAAAACGACTGTAAAAATGATGATTTAAACAGCTCTACAGCTCAAATAATACAGACGTTTAAACTGACTTGCTTTTATAAAATGATCAGCTTCACATTTCTGCTTTTAAAACCTCAAACATTTTGGCCCATTCACATTGTAATTGCCTCACCTCAACCTCCATGTTTGCATTTTTAAAGAAATAACCTTTACCATTCAATATGCAACACAGTATGAGATAATTTATCTCAAAATGTTTCTAAACAATTTACACAAAATTTGTTCCGTTCGCATTATATCTTGAAGCAAGTTATGACTGAGGCCTAATGTGTTTCGAGATTTTCCAGCAATGCATTTGAAAATGTGTTACTAAAGTAACTGTCGTCTCAGTAAAATTGAGAAAGGATGTGACACTGACACACTCAGAGAGCGCTTCCTTCTCGGTTTTACAGCTAAACACTGAGCCGTGTGCGTGTTTCCTCTGTCGCTATGCATGAGACTCGCGCAGCAGGATGTCAGAATATGGTAAATCAGAGAACTGTATCTGATGAAATCTGACCTATATCACCATATTCACAAGATTAGACTGTTCGAACACTTACTTTAGACGTGTGAGCGCTGAATCCAGACTGAGACATTTCCATCTCAAAGGAGGAGGTGTGGTTCCCAGATGTGGCTGTTAGATATAAAGATTTAATGAAGAAAGTTGTGGTTACTACAACATTTAACATTTAATAAAAACATTTTTATATTCATAATTAGACAATATAACTAGAATTTTACTATTTTGGGGGGAAAAAAACTAGCAGTTAGTTAGGGCTAATCATTCTTAATTTTCAGATTCAAAACAGAATAATTCTTATGAAACTGACTTTAAAAAGATTAACCAGTTGAAGAAAAAAATTTGATGACTAAACTTTAAGACTAGTCTTAGCAGGTTATGCAACCGACCACTGTCTGGTGTCCAGTCTAGGTTTTTTTTTCTGTTTTTTTTGGGCTGGATTCATCATCTACTGTGTGAAAATCATATATCCACTCATACGTTCCAGTATTTAAGGTTAGGGATCTAAAAATGTTTGTTGTGATGCATTAGGTACATTACCCTCCAAGGCAAAGATCTTGCTTCCTAAGGCATCGACAATGGTCACTAAAGCAAGTTCATCTGACACATTGAAGAAATGATCGCTTCTGACCTCGCTAGCAAGGGATTCAATTTCGTCAATAAACTTCTGCACCTGGTCAGCGGTTTTATTCTGCCGATTATAGTCGCCAAGGACCTATGAAAGAAAAATGACATGTGCCACATTAACAGTCTATTGGTTCTATTTTTTCCTACTGAAACCACTGAATTCATGCAGCACAGTATTTGTTATTTGTTTTTTTTTTATTTTACATGGATGAATGTACTTACAGCAATGGCAAACCTCTCAATACCATCTTTTTCACACTCATCTATGACACGTTTCAAGTCGTAGTGGTCATGTGACTCGCCATCTGTGACGATCACCATGACTTTTTTGACCCCTGGTCTTGCTCCTCGCTCCACTGTAAAGGCCTCTTTCCTTTAGAAAACAAACAACATCAGGTCAAGATTCTGCACAATGATTACCACTTCCTTTGTCTGAATAGACACTTTGAAAATGATTATTATTATTAGATGATTTTTCTGAAATACATCAGGGTCCAAAAGTCTGAGACTAACCAGTGAAAATTGCTGTTTTCATTACAAATTATTTTATAAGTGTAACAACTTGTATTGAAAATGAACAAATTTATATTTCTTAGTTCACCTTTTGTTATTCAGCACACAGTTTATTATAAAACTTCGGTATTACATATTTTTTAGCTAAATTCCAACTTTAAAAGTAGATTTTGAATCATATTTTCACTGTGGCCTCAGACTTTGGGACTGAACGATATGCGGCACCTTGCTATATCAATGCCGAGAGCTGTCATGGTTTTTTGGCCGGTTTTTTGAGGTATCATGCCGGCTTCATTAACAAGGTCTTCTGTGTTGCTGAACTGGCTGAGATTGAAGACATGGCCGACTTCATCCCCGTACGACACGATGCCCACCTGGAGAAGCAAAAGCCCGGACAAACACACACACACATACATAAAGGTCAGGTGGTGCTACCAAACATGGACAGTTTGGGTGGCCCCCAGACACTCTCTGCTAAATGTCTGTGTCTGTACTGACTCAAATGTGATGTCATCCTCTCAAAAAAACAAAAAAAAAACTCTGACCATTTATTTAGCCATGGAATATGTGGTCTTCCCCCAGCTCAGAGTTCTGGGGCAGTATTTTCCAGCGGCGAGCTCAAGAAAGCCTTTATTTCCCTAGAATCAAACCACCCAGTAGCTTCTCCCTGGAAAGTCTTTATATAATAATCCTTGTAAAGATGTTAGTATAAGATGATGAGCACTGATGAGTCCTGACAGAACCATGATAATACATGACTTGATGACTCATTCACAAATCGGTCATCTCTCTCCCTAAAATACTTTGTTACTGTGTTAAACATCCATTGACGCAGTAAGTGGATATTTTATTTTAAACTGGTGTGATTTCTAAGGTATTTCAAAGCAAGACTACAAGGTTGTTCGACAAAGCACTATAATCCAAAAAATCTAACCCGGGCTGGTCCGATTTCAATGCTCTGGAGGAATTTCTTCAGGAAGTCAGTGATGGGATGCCAGGGGTAGATGCTGTTGGAACCGTCCAACACTATGACAATGTCCATGTCCTGCTTGCACTCTGAAACAAGCAAACAAACATAATGAGCACCTTCATTACAATTATATCAGTGAGAAAGAGAAATAAATATCACATTGCTTTCGTTTAAATTACAGACAGGCAGCTGAAGGCCAACAGCCACTGGTGGGTTTACATAGGAAAACATTACATTACACACTAGCAGTACATTAAAAAATGTTATAAAACATATTGAGCAATGAAATTGGACGTGACAGTGACCTCGTTGTGAAGAAACTGGTGATTTAACCACAGCTTATGTGACCTTTCGTCAGAAACTCAAAATAATTTTTATATGGGCCATTCTACAGAATTGGAGCAAACTGCTGTCCAACAACCAAAAAACACATTTAAAAAGCATTTAAGTATTCAAATCTTAGATGTTTACACATATCCTTCTATTATCTATTGAATCTCACGATAATATTTAAAATATCATTCAGCTTATTATATATAAAATCATCATTTATTGGGTACTTTCAATTGGGATGTGGCTGTCCCGAACCCTAACCCCTAAATTTCAACTTGTGAAAATGATATTAAAATGGTTTCCATTGTTGTTTTTAAAAATATCTTTTTGATTTCTTTTAATAAGTGAAGTAAAAAAAAACAAAAAAAACGCTAACGCTTTAGATTACATCCCGGAAAGTACTGTGTAATTAAAGTGATTTTACATTGTAACTTTCAGTAATTATGGTGTACCTATAAAGTACTTACATGTAAGTATAAGGGAACAATATGTAAAGTTTGGTGAATAAAGGGGTAACAACCAGGAGAATATACAAATTTATTTATACTAAGTACTAAGGGGTACTTATTCTACTATTATGATACAACAAATACATTTGGGAGCAATTTAGCAAGAACATACACTGCATACCTTTTTGTAATAATGGTGTACCAATACATACTGTATAGGCTTTTTAAAAATTACAGGGTACATATCTATGCATTTATACAGTAATCTGTTTTAACAAAAGTGCACTGAAAACTAAAACAATTGCAACTTTTGCTTAAATATTGGGGAAAGATACTCATGTTTTATGTAGTGATGCTTGTTACCCTCATGTTCCATGTAGTTACAGGGTAAGTACAATAAAAATACATTCACACAATCTAATATCACTGACTCGTAAACCTTTATTTGATAAACAACCTAATTCAAAACAGTTTCCAACAACACAACGTTTCCAACTTTGAACCAAGCTATTTGGTTTGGCTATCTATTTGCTATTTGCCTCAGAATCAAATTGAGACTTTAAATTTGAATTTAATGAAGCATAATTCAAATGAAATGATGCAACTGTCTTTCCTGTGCTTGGAGATGAGCGAGAAGTTCCTTGTTGCTATGATACTTCATATGTATGAGTGTTTATGAGTCACTGGCTCTATGTTGCGTTGGTAGATGTCAGCTCTCCTAAACTCTGTCCTAACATGGACATGCGAGGCAAGGGGGACCGGCTGTGGTTTACATGGCTGGAATGCGCTAATGTACACTCACAACACGTGTGTGTCGTACCTTGTACAGTTGGAGCAATGGAGTTGAGGACTTTGAAGGAGGAGCTGACGTTCGTGCAGATCCCAGTGATGTACTGCTGCTTTCCACACATGTACCCATACTGAGGACCACAGGCCTGTCCAGAGAGAGAGAGAGAGAGAGGAGAGAGAGAGAAAGAGAGAGAGAGAGAGAGAGAGAGAGAGAGAGAGAGAGAGAGAGAGAGAGAGAGAGAGAGAGAGATTTTAATTGTTGTGAATTGATAGCTTTACCTAGCACAATTAATTATTTAGCTTGTAATGTTTATCTGAAACTATTTCTGTTTCAGTCCTTTGCAGGTTGAAACTGCATTAGGAAACTGTTATAAACAATGAGTCAAAAAGCTTAATACTACTTTGGGAATGTTTTGGTGTGACAAGCTGAACTCCACTTCATTTTTACTTTTAAAACTGAATTTGTCACACTGGATGTCCATTTAAATAAACGAGTAAAATAAAAAAGCCGATAAAAACTTACTAAAAACAAACTTCCCCTTACACAAAATCTTGATGGTGAAAAAGTTCATGAAGTCGATGTCTATTTCATAATATACTACCGTTCCGTTATATAGTTCCGTTATATTCTTCATCCAAAAATCCTAAAAGAATGCTCCTGGAATGTTTATCATAATTGTAAAAAAAGATCCTACAGGATAAAAGAAAATTCCTACTTTTCCAAAAACAATGTTTTTTTCAGAATGTCAGTTTACCCAATCAGATTACATTTGATTCGTAGAGGATTCCGGTTTGATTCTATTAGGTTTGAGTCCAAATTATAAATGTTTCTAGGATTGTTTGCCTACTAGAAAATCTGTATTTTTTTGTGCACTGCAATCCCAGATTGCAGACAATTTGTTCAGTCTTAAAAAAAAACCTAAACGCAGACACACGGCCAGCATGTCATTGGCTGTTCTATAATTATAAACATTAACTGGAAAAAAAAAAGTGTTTCCATAAAGTTTTTTCTAATGTAATGATTTAAAAAGTCTGTGATCAGGCACTATTTATCCGTGGCTAACATCTGCAGATGTTCCCTACCAGAAACCCACTGCCGTCTGGGTTAACCACCAGCGTCGTCCCCATAGTCATGTTTTCCTTGACTTCATGTATGTTCGGAATTGTTGTGTTTGCTGTAAGAAAAATAGACAAATATCCACTCTCAGTGTTAAGTAAAAAAAACACTGCATTTTCCCATAGGCAGATCGGACGCTTTTTTCCTTCTATTTGACTTTTAAAAAACTAAATTCATTGCTGGTGTCCTTTTTGTGGGGCTTAATGGGGGGAAAGCACATTTTTGCAATGTTTTTGTCTTTTCCTGTACAGTACAGTAAGCCACAGGGTCTGTCATGAAAAGAAAAAAGACCTTACTGTCAACCCCTAATATCAACATTGTCCATATTTAAGATTGAAAAAAAAGTGAAATGACTGAGGGATTCAAGTGCTATCTGTTCTGACATCAGAGTTCCTCTTGGAAGTGTCTTATATTAAGGTGGATCCCTAAAGAAAGGCGACATGCAACATTGAGTTATCTGGTGAAAGATTGTGTAATTATGTTCAGTTTAGACATTCAAATGTTTTTTGGATCATTTCCTGTCTAGGTCTCCTCTGAGAGTCAGACATTCAGGCAGAGGTTAGCATTCAAAACACACCAACAGAGCAACACCACAGGCTAATGAGTCTTACAAACAACACACACATTAGCATATCATCGATCAAATCAAAATGTGCAGTGATGCAAAAATACTCTTAAAATAAGCATCTCTTAAGAGAATACGTGCTTGACTCCCATTGCAGATTCAGTATTCAAGACGCTACTGTAAGATGCTGTGTGAACGGGACATTTCGAGACTCACCTACTTTCGTGTAGGTAAATACAGTTGTCAATCCCCAAAATTGACGGTGTAAATTACCACATTTAACCGATCTTTTGATATTTGGTGCATGTTTTTCTTTTATAAATATTTCAGCTATAATTAATTCCATTCAGACATTTTTTTTCATCATTGAATATTGAATATTGGGTTTTAAAATGGGTTGAGCACACTGAGTCTCATTTACTATTTTTTATAATTTAACTCAATAATGATTTTTTTTTCAGGTCCTCTGTACTAGCTTGTTATTTTCACTTGAAGTGAATCGCTTGAAATATATCATTCCTCATTTGTAAGAAGCTTCCGATAAAAGCATCAGCTAAATAAACATAAATGTAAATGTAATGTAAATGACGCATGAGTCAAGGTTAGTCTCTCTGGCCATCAGGAACTCTTCTTTTCCTATTCTATTCTCAGAATAACACACTCTATAAAGGGGAAGCTGTAGAAGTTTCAGTTGTGCGGTTCCCCTTTGTCAGCTCACTATAGCCCCTTTCACACAGAGATTCCAGAAAATACACGGATAAAGTGATGCAGGTACACGTGACATCGATGTGACATGTAATGTCTTAACAGCGTCTTAAGTTTGCTTATCAAAACCACGCTTATGCCTTTTTTTCTCTGATTCGATCATAAACTGTTGCCTTACGATCCCGGCTTCATCCCGGCATCATTACGACACGGCATTGATTATGGCTTTTATTCACACAGCGCGCGTTGAATGCTGTTCCTGCTCTGGAATCTTATCAGAGTGTTTTAACTTCAAAAGACGTGTCTGCTTCTTCAGGAGAACGCCTCTTCAAGCTGGTGTTGGTGTTACAGCGCAGACAGCGCTGGTCGCGATCTCACAAAGAGCAAAACAGCTGTTTTCACAGCTCAGAATGTTGCGACTTCAATGAGAATGTGAGTGCTCACATCAGGCTTGCACTATCGTCCTCTTTGTGTAGCCGCGGTCATCTCTGGGTACATCAGCACTAGAGAGAGCAGTTTCCTGAAAGAGCATACACTGTTTGCAGAGTTAAACATCCTGTCACTAAAAACAGTAATCCTGACTGCTCTGGCTTCCATCAAGAGGGTAGGGGACCTGCATGCACTTTCGGTCGACGAATCGTGCCTAGAATTCAGGCCGGCCAACTGAGACCCCAGCTCGGATATGTGCCCAAGGTTCCTATCACTCCCTTCAGGGACCAGGTAGTGAGCCTGCAAGCGCTGCCTTCAGAGGAGGCAGACCCAGCCCTGGCTTTTCTCTGTCCCGTCCACTCTTTGCGGTTTTACGTGTACAGGATGCAAATCTTCAGGACCTCAGATCAGCTCTTCATCTCTTACAGAGGTCAGTAGAAGGGAAAGACTGTCTCCAAGCAGAGGATGGCCCACTGGATAGTGGATGCCATTGCCTTGGCTTATGAAGCCCAAGGCGTGCCTTGCCTATTCGGGTTGCGAGAACACTCAACTACACTGCGGGCTGGGCGACACCTAACACATCCGCTAGATTCTATAGCCTCTGTGTAGTGTATAGCCCCCGTATACTCGCCCCCAGTGGCCAGTAGCGCGAAGGACCCGTTCTTAGTGTCGGCTTGCAAACGCCATTCCCATCCCCATGGGCCGGATACGTGCGTCTATTTGCTCCAGTAGTGTTCCCCAGAAATGGCTAACCCTGTGAGTTCCTCCGTCACCCTGACGCCAGGCCTACACTCGTATGCATTGTGGAACCTGTGTTTGGCTGGGTGTCCATATGTAGCGGTCCCTGCGCCGACTATTATGTATATTCCTCCACAATCAGCTCCTCTGCGGACGAGCCCGTGTCTTTCCCTCGACAGAGCTCTCTGCTGGTGTTCTTTCCCCCCTATAACTAGGCTGGAACCACCCTAGAGACTGCCATATGTTGTACTACCCTGCTTAGCTAGTCCATATGTGTAACCATCACAGTGCATCCCTCTGGGGTAGGATGTGGCTATTCCCTTCCCCAAGGGCACGCTTTCCCAGCGTTATCCAATAAGTCACACTGAGTGGGTCTTGCAGAACAGCAGTGACTGACCTTCTCTGCTTAGAGCTCCTACTTTCTGCCCAACACTCGGTCAGGCCAGGAGGCTCAAGCGGAGCGCTGGAAGGGCCAGCAGCCGTGGCATTTTGGTAGATATCCCCATTCGTCAGAATCACTTCTGACTCACGTCATAGTGAGCTGACGAAGAGGAACGTCTTGGTTACGTATGGTAACCCTCGTTCCCCGATGAGGGAACGGAGACGTGAGTCCACTCTTCACAGTTGTTGAGCTTCTGCCGAGTCACAAGTCCGGCTCCTCAGCGGAAAAACAACGATGCGAGGCACAATGCACATTGCACAATGCACAAGGCACCGGTGCAATTATCGCATGCCAATATGCATTGGCTCGTTTAGTTTCACTGGAAGTAGATAGGCTCTCGCAAGCGATCCCTATTCGTCAGAATCACTTCTGACTCACGTCTCCATTCCCTCCTCGGGGAACGAGGGTTACCATACGTAACCGAGACGTTTTCTCAGTGCATCTGTTAAAGGATACAATCAGGTGGTGTTAAGTTTCACTGTCAAGTCATTAGAACTCACTCAATTGTGTGTGAAGGCTTCCTAAATTAAATGATCATACTAGTTCATCAATTAGAAGGATGGATGGGACTTAATTCCTTTGCTTTCCTCAAAGCAACTAAATATGTGGAATGCACTTTGGTGACTGGTAATAAGACAAAGCAACTTGTATCTAAACTGTCAAGATATAAGATTTAATTTGCAACCCATTGTACTTCTGTAATGTGACGTACACTAATGTTCAATAGTTTGGGGTCAGTAAGATTTTTAAAAGTTCTTGTAAGAAGTCTCTCTTATGCTCACCACGGCTGCATTCACGGATTAAAAATACACTAACAACATTATTATTGTGAAATATTATTATAATTTAAAATAACTGTTTTATATCATATATATAATATAAAATATATAATATAACTATGTGGAATAAGACCAAGTACAAGCATTTCGAAAATAAACAGTGTTTCATGTTGACTGTAGGAAATGCACTGAGAAAGCATGTTATTTTGGAAATTGAAGAAAAGGGAAAGGGAAGATGATTTCACAACCTGTTTTTCAAATCTGGAGGATTTTGTACACCCTGTTATAAACTCATGAACCAAAGTGCCATGTTGGTGCATGGCATACTTCTCTTCTGAAATCCACTAGTACCAGTGAGTCATGCAGTAATGTTTGAGACAGTCAAAGTGCCAATTTAGAAACTATGACAATTTCAGGGCAACTGAGGTAATGTCTGTTACCTCTTCCTGTAACAGGTTTTTCTGGTAGAAACACAGTAAATTCAGACAGAGAGTACACAGTAATGAACAAAAATAGTCCATGGAAAAACACGATGGCATTACCGCTTACAGGAAGGACACCTCTCACCTGACAAACTGAATTTTTCACATCCAGTGCTTTTGTTTTGTCCCACGGGGCACCTGTAGACGTCTCCGGACCGGTTAGCCGGCTGTCCGTTAAGAGGAGAACCAATCAGAACCCTTCAGAAAAAAAGCAGGAAGCAGAGAATGGGGTCATTAATCCCTGACCACAAAAAAACCTTTGGGATTTGTGAGAAAGTGGAAGCCCGCTGAGCCAAAGTGCAGTTGACGGATTTGCCAGTTTTCCATTGGGAAAGAAAAGCATAACATAAATATGCACATGCTTATTTTTAAATATTACAGTCAAATGGAACATATGTGAAATGTCAGTACGATGGGGAGCAAAGAGTTTCTTTTTTCGTCACAATAACAGTTAGAGTGAGTTTGACTACGATATTGACGGATATGTGATGGGTTACCCTTGAGCCACACTGTGATTTATGTGCTTTACCGTGAGATAACGTAAGGCTGTTTACATTTCATTATGTTCTGTGGTACATCTGAGTGCACTTAGCTGAATGAAGAACATTCGCCGTGTTCCTCAGATTTCTAATGGTGGGTTTTGACAACAGTGCTAAAAGTAGACATCCTTGTGTAAGCATGTAAACAAGTCAAGTCATTAACATTCCTGTGCACAAATGGGCCTTGACACAGCAGTAGATACAACACAATCTTCACTGGTTACAACAGGCACCAGTCACCTTATAGTCTACAACAATATATTTTAGGAATATTTTACCCCAAAAAATCTAATTTTGTTATTTTTTAATATCCTTTCTGTTATTCCAAATCTACGGAAGCTTGTTGCCGGCATGGAATAAAAAATGAAAAAGGTAATTGCAACATTTTTATCTCACAATTCTGACTTTTCTTCAGAATTCTGAGAGATAAATTTACTATTTCAAGTTATAAATTCCGAATTGCGAGATATAAGCTCGCAATTGCAAGAGAAAAAAGTTCTGTGGTGGTTTGCGTCTGTAGAACACAAAGGGAGAAATTTTTCATAATGTCCTGGCCGCTCTATTCCATACAGTGAAATATGGGGACAGAGGCTGTAAAGTAAAAAATAAAAATAAAAAATCCAAAATGGCACCAAAAAAGCACCATTGAGTTTATCCACACAACTATTCCAAGTCTTCTGATTTCATAAGACAGCTTTGTGTGAGAAACAAAATGGAATTTAAGTCACATTCGCAGAAACTCTAAAATATGGTCATTGAATCCATGTGGCCACAAGTCATTCAAGAACCAGTGATTTTACATGATGTTGTCGATGTCTTAGACCACTTCTAGGATAGTTCAATGTTTTTTGACCACTTTCGGAGTTCACCAACTGAACGAACGTCATCATTCAGGTTCAATGTATGGAAAAGAGCAACAAGAACATTCTGCAAAATGAATGGATGGTTTTAAGCTTTCCATTAAACAAATTTTGCTGTTTTATTGTCATAATTTGATCATCAAAAACCTCTTGTATTCTGTTAAATCAATCCCAATCTATTTTATCCACATCTATCCAAACCTATTCTGTCAAATAATCTAACGCCCCTGAATAGATTATTGGCAAGGTTTCCACCTCAGTCAAGGCCACCTGTGAGAGGTTTATGTAAAGCTGTCTTGGGGTTTTTGCACTAGCTGAGGTGTTTCTCTGGAGGTAGAAGGTTAACCTTTACAAGCAGAGCTAAAACCTGCTGCTGGACCAATTTTAAGGGGCTACAGATGTCTGAATTCACTAAGGTTTTACTGAGTGGAACTATTTCCTACAATAGGGAATCCTTTCCATTTATTTATATGCTTAATGGAGTTAGCAGGCCTGAGTGCATTAGCTTGATGTCTTTATTAGAAAAAAACAAGAGCCATTACAAAAGCAGACTACATCAGTGGTGCTCATCGTTTTACCATGAAAATTCTAGCATTATTATGGAATTGTTCAGAGTATATTTTTAATATGATGTAAATAAAGTTCTGCATCAAAACCATCTGCAGGCGTCATTACACTTACGCATATGTATTGTTTTTGTTGAGTGTGGATGGTAAACAGAGGCAAGAAATCAAAGACCAATCATAATTCAGTGTGTAAATAAAATACATACAATGACATTGCGGTCACTTCGATTTTAAATGGTGAAAATTCAAACTGCTTACTTACAGTACATCAAGGGGACATTTTCAAACTTTCATATCGAAAAGTTCTTAAAAATATTACATTTATATAAATTCCGATAAATTCCAAACCGAAGAATGTGTCTACACCAGACAAAAGACAACAGACCCCGTTATAATCAGTGATATTGTCTACATTGGATGAGGGCAGTGGCGGCGCCAGGGGGGGTCTTGGGGGGTCTCAAGACCCTCCTAAAAAACGCTTTGACCCCCCATTTGACCCCCCACCCACTTCCTGATTAAAAAATATATCCGGAATAAAGATTTAAAAATATTTCTCTTCAGCAGCGGCGCCGAGCAAAGCGCACGTCAGAATCAGAAACAGAGGACAGGAGGGTGTGTGTGTGTGCGTGCGCGCGGTCTGTCACTGCTCGTCAATGTCCGAATATTTGAGATGACCAATCAAATCAAAGTAGGCGGGCTTTATGTTCACAGACGCTGCTGAGCGCAAATTTTTGCAGAGCGACTCAAGTGCGAGATAAGATGTAAGTAGCTAAACTAAACATTTCATATTGGACAGTTTTTTTTAGGTCATAAATGTTAAACGAATACCAAAAATTATCAGGCAAACTAATATAGTTTTGTCTAATTTCGCCATTTTGAACTGAAAGTAATGTAGGCTAATAATTAGTTTACCATCATTGTGAGGGGAGAAGAAACATTAACAAAGCCGTTTTCATCATGTTAGGCACATGATTAATAATGAATGTGTATTGCGTAAATATTGAGAATATAATACAAATTGTAGCCTTTAGTAAATTAAAAAAGCTCAGCTTTAGGACGGGAAGAGAAAGGGCACGATGAGGATACTGAGAAAAAAGAAAGGATGATAGATGGAGATGAAGTGAGAGCAGGTATTGACAGTCTACTGCCCACTAACATGGTTTTAAAGCTATTTCTTATCCTTATCCTTCAAACGTCTTGAAATGCACATATCAGATAAATAAAAAATTTGAAGCCCTTATGCACCAACTTGTATTATAAAGCCCTGTCTACTGCCCTGTATTAGGCATAAGATCAATGTTGTTATCCAATTTTATGGCCTTCAAAACATCTTAAAATGCACATATGTAGATCAGAAAACATTTCTCTGGGAAACCCCGAACTCCCCTAACTAACCTGCTTCACATTCGGGACCACAGTGATTATAAAACCCTGACATTGCATGGTAATGAAACTAGTTAATAGTGAGCATTAGACCCTAAACTAAAGTGTTACCTTTTTATTTATTTTTAATTTTTTAATCATAATCATAATCATAATCATTGGAGGATTAGCCCCTAAATGAAAAGCCTAGAAACGCCCCTGAGTAGCAGTAATGCAGTTATTAGCCGTGTCCACTGTATTTTTTTGTTGGTTTTCATGAGACCCCCCTTGAAATGACCAGGACCCCCCATTGCCCCCCCAATCAAAATTGTCTGGAGCCGCCACTGGATGAGGGTCAATACGACATGACAAATCCCTGACAAATGCCTCGTACTATTATTGATGCATTTCAAGGACTCGCGATACTTCTCATAGGAAGGACAAATGTGGACAGCTTCTAACTGTTGCACCGCGGCACAATGCGATAGATCAACAGTCCCGTCCGGTGTAGACACGGTATAAGCATTTATTGAAATAATATGTAGCTTACCACTTTCCCTCACTGTTCTCGAATTGTTGGATGGTGTATCCGAACAAGTCCTCCACTGGTCCACTGAATGACATCTTGTTCTTCTCGTCCACATTGAAACATGACAACCACGGCAGGAGAACTATCAAGAAAAGACACAATAAACATACAAGACAACATACAGTAATGCATCTCACTTTCTACATAAGATGAGCTTGTCCATTTAAAGAAGTATTACCAATGAGCAGATAAAAGCCATAATAATGATAGTGTGTTTTTGATAACTAACGTAATCTCTGTTTGGAAGTCTAACTCCAATTCCTAATTTGTTCTGTTGCCAAAACAAGATGAATGGAACACAGCAAGTTAATGCAATTATTCAGCTGTTTATTAATTGCTAAATATTTAAAATGAATAGTAATTTACATCAATAAAATAAACACAAAAACTTTCCATTTCCCTTTTTTTGCTTTGAGAGAGAGAAAATGGTCCCAGTTGTGCATGCCCAGTTGTGTGGGAATGAAACATGCGAATTCTACAGGGAGCAATACACGCACAGTAGGCAGAGGAATTTCACAGAGCACTGCGGAGCAGCCGTCCTGACCTCTTGGACAATGTCCTCTTCATGAAGACATCCAAAATCTGTCTTTTAGTACTGTATATAAAAGGAGAGCTAAATATAGTGTTTAAATGCTTCATTGTGCAGAGTCCACAGAGAGCCTTTTCACATGTTGTGTGACATGGAATTCCTGTCATGATTTATTCAATTCCTGGATTTGGAAAGGAATTGTGAAGATTAACAAATCACTGTGGTGTTGAGTAGGTTCCTGGATCTGGGTGAGAACACGAAGAGACAGAAAGCCAGTTGTACGTATTCCCTAATGTCTGTTGTTGATAACAGTCATGTTCTGAGCTAATGAATGTAGAATAAAATGTAGGGCTTTGGTACTTTGGGCTCACTGCTAATGTCATGACTCAGAGGGAACAGAGAGACAGTGTATGTCCGTGGGCACGCCTCATATGAATGTCCACTCAACAGGAATTAAGATTTCCAGCTATGCCTCCAAACCCGGTTTCCATTGAGTCTTACTTCTGAGGAGGATGTGCATGATGGGTAAACATCTGAAAAACCAGACCAAAGACCATTTATACATATGATGAATAAGACAAAACCAGAGTGTTTTGGAAAAGCAAGCAGAATAAAAATAAGCTATAGAAAAAGAAACATGTTCATTTGAGACGTGCTGACCCTTTCTTTGCCTGAGGGACTGTCGCTTTGTTTTTAGTGAGATTTGCAAGTTAGATAAGCAGAATGAATTTCCTCCGCAATAGACATAATGTGTTTGGTAAAAGCTGAACATAAACATGAAGATGCTAAAGAATATGACGGTGTAAGAAGAATAACTGATGAACATGATGAAGCTGAAGAACAATGTGAATCTATGAAGACAAAGCTGATAAAAGATGATACAAATGATGTAAAATGAAAAGAATGAAGAAGAATTGGAAAAGGAAGTCTTAAAAGAAGCTGTTGAAGCTCAAGTAGGCCAAGAAGAATCTGGAAAACATGAAGATAATGACAAATAAGATATAGAAGGAGAACATAAAAAACACTGAAGAATCTGATTCAGAACCAATTTCTTTTGCACTAATCAATGTGTTTGGGAAAATAAGAACAGAAACAAGAAGGTGAAGAAGGCAAAGAGGAAGCTGTAGATGAAGACAATCAAACATGAAAAAGATGATGAATACAAAGCAGGAGGAAGAAGTTGAATGATCAAGAAGATTATGATTCTAAAGAAGAAGCTGTAAAATCCTCAAAGGAGAAGCTTAAGAAAATCAATGAGCATTAAATAATAATAAGAGAAAGAAGTTGGAAGAAGATGATGATGTTGATGATGATGATGAAAAAAGAAGAAGCTGCAAAAGCCAAAAGAAAAACACAATGAAGAACCTGAAGAACACGAAGAAGAACTTTCGCAAGTTAGTTCACGAGTTCACACTTACAAATCAGTTTGATAGATTAAATTAGTAAACGTATTTGGCGTGCTGTCCGGGGAGAGGGCTCTTATCTTGGTAATTGGCCCGAATGCAGAGTACTCCCCCCCCCGGTTTAGGAAGTGACCTGGTGAGTGTGAGGAGACGGGGTGGTGGAGGGATTCTGAAGACTGTAGAACATCCTTAGGTGCGTTTGACTGTGCTTATATATGGTTTGCCTTCGTGCTGATTGGGTAGATATGTTGATTACTGATTGTAGACATCTGGTGATACTAGAGTATTTGTTGATTATTGATTGTAGACAGCTGATGATACTAGAGTATTTGAGATTACTGATTGTAGACAGCAGGTGGCACTGGAGTAGCTCATTTGACGTGTTCCTCCCGAACTACGTTAATAAAACATAATTTCGCAAGAACATTCGCAACAAATGTCCTCAAGCAAGTTTTGATGTTTTGGAAAAGCAAGAAGAGCAACGAAAATATGACAAAGAGACAGAAGAAGAAGACAGACGGAGAGACGACACTGAAGAAGAAGCAGCAGAACAGGAAGAAGAAGAAGATATGTGCCAGCACATGAGCCTTTCTCATCCTGAGGGGCAGCTGTTTTGTTTTGGGTCGGATTTGCAAGTTAGATAAACAGAATGAATTTCCTCTGCAATCCACTCACTCTGTAAACAAAGACATAGAGAGCCAAAGGCAACCGGACAGCTGGTTTCCTCCTCGACTACGTCTATCTCCTCACAGACGAACACACCATCTTCTAAAGCAGAAGAATATAGTCTTCTCTCTTAATGAAGTGGGTGTTTGTAATTAGGGATGTCCCAATCCGATCACGCGATCGGAAATTGGGCCCGATCACGTGGTTTCAGACTCGATCGGAATCGGACGTTACCTCCCGATCAGGACTCGGATATATGTAAATTAGGAGTGTAACGGTACATGTATGCGTAATTGAACCATTTCGGTTCGAGGCTTCCGTTTCGGAAGGCTACGCATACAAACCGAATGATTCCTAGGATCATTTTTCCTGCCGACAAAATCCGCGCTGGCGCGATCACCACAACGTTGCGCAACATCAAATGGCAAACGTAATGAAAGCGGAACGAAACTGCGCTACTCATTGTATTGTGCTTAACGGACCATTTATCAGTTCGGACCAGCAACATCTGTGCAGCGCGAGATCAAGCGACACTGTGCCAAGAGATCCATGCTGCGTTCCAAACCGCATACTTCCCTACTATATAGTATGGGAAAAAGAGTAGGCGAGCAAAAAAGTATGTATGAATCCAAAAGAGTAGGCGAGAATTACCTGGGTGACGTACTAATTATCGCGAGATTCGGGCGTACGTATACCTAAAGTGCGTTCGAATATGCCTACTTTCCTACTATATAGTAGGCGAAAACAGTACGTGAAAGAAGCAGTACGTTCGAAACATCAGTATTCATAAAAGAGTAGGCGAGAAGTTCCCGGATGATCTACTGCTTTCGCCCAGATTTTTGAGTGCTCGTCCGATGGGTCCTCATGATACTCATCTATCCCAGGAGGCCACACGAGAGCATACGTCATTACAAACATCTCGGAGATCAGCGACGCGGGGGTTTTCAAAGGTGAGTAAACACGGTTCCTTGTGTTTAAATCGTATGTGTTAAACTAAGCTTTTAACTGTTCAAGGTGTAAAGGAGTTAGACAGTATAGTATAGTTGTGATTTTGCTGTAAAAACATGTTTTATTATGTATAAATAACAGGGGAGCTCCAGTAAGCACACGTAACATTACGTCTCTAAAGGGGATTTACATAACCATATACATCTTAAACACGCCTATTTAAAATGTATATTTACATCTGTAAGGAAAATATTGTATATTGCAGATGAGCAAATCACAACATGAAAAAGACATCTGAGTGATGAATGTGTGCTATATTATGCAGGATAATTCACTGTTGTCAACACTGTTTACATTAGACAAATGTGCTGTAAATAATTTTATATAATGTTTGTGCATTTTTGTAGGATCTGAAATGTCTGCAGACTGGTGTGGGTGTGATATAGCCTAGTGGATTTTATCTTTATTGTTTTTTTTTTTCAAATGCATTGTAGAATTTGTAAATGCTTTCTAATATTGTTGATATTGCTTAAATGCTTATTTGTGCTCTGTTTAAAAAGAAGAGTGTTATGTCCATTTATTAAATTATTTTCGCTTAGCATACCAGTAGCTTAGTAGCGGCCGCCCGTGATGTGCTTCGTTCAAGAGTAAAAACGACGACCAGGAAGCCATCACTGAAGCGCTCGTTTTATTTATTCTTTTATCTTTTTATACTTCTTTTCAGGGGTATTACATGAGCACTGAGGATGAGGAGCCCAGAGCTGAATCCTGGAAACGGTGCCATGGATGAGTCCCTCCATCACTCCACCTGCACTTATGAGTCCCTCCATCACTCCATCTGCCCTTATGAGTCCCTCCATCACTCCTTCTGCCCTTATGAGTCCCTCCATCACTCCTTCTGCCCTTATGAGTCCCTCCATCACTCCATCTGCCCTTATGAGTCCCTCCATCACTCCTTCTGCCCTTATGAGTCCCTCCATCACTCCTTCTGCCCTTATGAGTCCCTCCATCACTCCTTCTGCCCTTATGAGTCCCTCCATCACTCCTTCTGCCCTTATGAGTCCCTCCATCACTCCTTCTGCCCTTATGTATCACTCCACCTGCCCTTATGAGTCCCTCCATCACTCCACCTGCCCTTATGTATCCCTCCATCTGCCCTTATGAGTCCCTCCATTTCTCCATCTGCCCTTATGTATCACTCCACCTGCCCTTATGAGTCCCTCCATCACTCCACCTGCCCTTATGTATCACTCCATCTGCCCTTATGAGTCCCTCCATCACTCCACCTGCCCTTATGAGTCCCTCCATCACTCCACCTGCCCTTATGTATCACTCCATCTGCCCTTATGAGACCCTCCATTTCTCCATCTGCCCTTATGAGTCCCTCCATCACTCCATCTGCCCTTATGAGTCCCTCCATCACTCCATCTGCCCTTATGAGACCCTCCATTTCTCCATCTGCCCTTATGAGTCCCTCCATCACTCCACCTGCCCTTATGAGTCCCTCCATCACTCCACCTGCCCTTATGTATCACTCCATCTGCCCTTATGAGACCCTCCATTTCTCCATCTGCCCTTATGAGTCCCTCCATCACTCCATCTGCCCTTACTGCAGATTGTAAAGTGCAGCAACAAGCTCCGGTGTTGTGCCGAATTTCGACCCCCGCCAAATTATTACCCCCCTAGCATTGGTAGGTTTAGGATTAGTTGTGGGGGAGGGGTTAGGATTAGGGGTGGGGTTAGGATTAGGTAATCAGGTACTGACTTCAACGAGAGGGGTAATAATTTAGCAGGGGGTCGAAATTCGGCACAACCCCGGCACGAAGGCACGGCTCAGCTCTGGTGACTTCATCAGGATAAATCCCAGAACGGGAACCGCTGTGTTGAGATGGCAGTGGGATGTGCGGTTCACCACCTGTAAATACATGCCTGTAGTTTGAATAAAGCTTTGTTTCATGCGTTGTTGTCTTGTTTATGCATTTGTTTATTGTGATGGTTACTTTTATTTGTTCTTTTACTCATTTATTCATGTTTCTTATTGTTGTCAGTAAATAAAATATAATTATTTAGCCTAATCTATGCATTAATTCATTGCTTGACTGACAATTGAGATGTTTCACTGCATTTATAGTGTGTAGCTATTCATGTATAACTATCATATGACAAAACAAATTACATTTAGCTTGTTTTATTAAATTATATCATTTTTAGTATATAAAAAAGTAATATAATTAAGTATTGGTCAGCATTTGCAATGCAATTCATTCTGAGGCAATATTAATTTTTAAGAAGCGATACTTATATAAAGTATAAAATCAACAGTTTCCTCCAAAGGAGAGATCTTCGAGCAGCTGCACGTCTCCTTTGTGCAGACATTACAAATGCTGAGGAAAACTGTTCTAGGTTGTGCTGTCGAGTTACTGATGTTATGAAGTGTTAGTGCACCTGTCGCTCATATCATTTAAACTTATTACATACAAGATCATAGTTGTATACCATATTTGTATCTAACAATGAACAATCATAATGCCAAAACAGAAAACATAAAGATCATTGGTTTGTGTACATCATAATATGATATTTATACACAGGAAAAAAAGAACAATAACAAGGCTAAATATCTTTAAATAGTTCTTCATAATAAAAAAGAGGAAAATAAAGAAATTAACAACATATTCAAGAGATATGTATGGATGAAGAAAAATTATATCGTTATAAGAATAAAACTGCTTAAATCAACCCTAAATGTATTCACAAAATAAATGGGCAGCTGTTTCTTCAACAATACCACAAAATGAGCAACTTTCATCAATATCAAGATATTTACAGATAGATTAATTAAACGTGTCGTTCATCTTTTAAGTTGTTGCGCTTGTGATAATAACCCGTCATAGGTCACGTGATAACTTCAACATGGCGATGATGTCCGGATCGCATTCATACTCAACGAGATTTGGCTATAAAGTACCTACTCTTTTAGCGCTCGTTAAGTAAGTACTTATTGAAATTAAGTACCTACTCATTGAGTATGCGGTTTGGAACGCAGCCCCAGTGAAGAAAACATTTGAATTCGCCACTGAAGTAATAACATCGCTGCGAGATCTAGTGAGAAGCATTCAAATTTCTCCGTTATTAACCTAGATCTCTATTAGATCAAACAGCGCTGTGCCGTGAATGAACATGGATTTAATGTTGCACTTCAAAACTCAAATATTATATAAATATATATTTAAATGTAATTTTTAATGTGATTACCAAAACATTATTTGTTCATCCAAAGATTACCCCCATTTATAAACCTGAAAGTTTCAAGATGTAGGAAAACTCAAACTTATTTAAAAATATTTTTTCTTTGAATAAATAGGAAATGTCTCTGGCATTTCTTTCTTTTTGCTGTATCGTATCGAACCAAACCATGAATTTTGTGAACTGTTACACCCCTAATGTATATATATATTCTCATTGTTTTTTTTATACACTTTTAAACACTTTTATACACTTTTTGTTTGTTTTTATATTAGACTTTTTCTATATTTACTGTTGCACTAAAGGCCAAAAGTGAAAAATGTATGTTATTTATTACTTGATTGTTCAAGCTACCTCATAAAAGTGCTCTGTTTCTTAACAGAGTTGTTGAATGTTAAAATAAGGTGAATTAAATAAAAAATAAGGAACATCCTAGATCTGTTTTTTCGCTCTTCTTTATTCTTTTTTTATGTATTATATAAGTATCGGATCGGGACTCGGTATCGGTAGATACTCAAAATCAAATGACTCGGACTCGGACTCGAGGGCAAAAAAACCTGATCGGGACATCCCTATTTGTAATGTGTAACTAAAGGAAAAGGCAAGACTTCCTTTTGGAAGGTTTAATGCAGGACGCGCTCATAGCACACAGTGAGCTAGTGCTGCAAACACAAATCATACACACACAGCGCTTATTTTCTTCATAACGACACACACACATCTCTGAAACCTTGGGAATACACCCTTAAAAACACTCTTGCATTAGATTTCAGTCATTTTTGCTGGATTCATGATAATGGTGAATGGAAAAGTTTCATCTATTCTCTCAATAGACTTGATTGATTTCAAACCGCTACAGTAAAAAGAAAATACTAAGTCAAATAAGTGATTAAAGATGGCCACCAGCCAAAGAGGCCATTTGCATTGATCACAAATGGAGAAGAAATGCCCAGACGCATGGATCACGGCTCTACAACAGCAATATTTACAGTCAAGACAAGATTCAGCCGTCTCACTCTTAAAGAGGACCTATATTGCATTGCATATTGCATGTTTATACATTTTTTACTTTCTTTAGTGTGTAATGTTGCTGTTTGAACAATGAAAAGTTCTGCAAAGATAATAAGCACAAAGTCTATATCAGCGCGCACTGTTTCTGAACTCCCTGAAACGCCTCCATTGCAGTCTTGATTTTTCTTAAGGGAACAAACACGTCACAATAATACTAATTTAAATAATTCCCGTCCAGGGCAAGGCCGGGTTGAGTTAGTTAGTAGTGTGTTGAAACTAGCGGTTATGGTAAGAGGCGTGACATTTCCCAAACCCAAAGTGGTTGACCAATCACAACATACTTGTCCAGCCAACCAATCAGAGCACATTGAGCTTTTCAATAGGAGGGGCTTCATAGAAACAGTAACTAAACAGAGTTTATTACAGACTGAGAAGAGAGGAGCTGCAACAATGGCAAATATGTGAAAAATCAGTTTTTTTTTTTTTTACATTTTACATGAAAACCTTTTCTAGTAGAGCCCAAAACCTAAATCAAGACTTTGTAAAATGGCATAGTATGGCCTCTTTTGAAAGAATTGCAGAAACCCTCCTAACCACAGACTGAATATTACAAGAATATAAACTGAATATTAAACATCGCAGAATAACTGTCACAATATCAATTCCAATTAATTTGGGTATATGTTTACGTTTGCTAATCGGCTGCATTGTGTGTTTCTTCATGCACCTTATAAGGACAACTCAACAGAAACACATTTCCTGCTATTCTTTTTAGTACACAGTCTTTTTATTATTCATATTCAATACAGAAAGCAACTCTTCTGTTTATGCTTCTTTTTTTGTCTTGATATGTATACAAATATCAAAGTATTAAAAGCCTCACACATGGATCAAAAGCACTTCCTGCGAGTCACAACTGAGCATCTGCTAAATGTTTCATTTGAACAGGACATGATCCTTTAAAAAAACACGCAGGGCTAAAGTATGACTTTTTTTTTTAGCGTACACACATCCACAAATGGGCGAAAACAATATGCAGACAATACAAAAGACTCATAGGCATGTTTTGATCTTTCTATTCTTCCAACGTTTTCAGAAAGCATGCATGACCTTTTATGCTTTCATTTCTGAAAACTTTGCCAAACTATTAATACATAACATAGCTGGATGACACTTCACAATGAGATCATAGTGACATCACCATATTATCATCACGCCCAAATGTTTATGGTGCTTGCCTTGGTATCAGTGGAGATGTGACAGTAAAACTGGAAACACATTTTGGATCTCTACAAGCTCTTTAAAGTGGTAAAGCTGCAAGCTTATATTGCCGACAAGGTCAAAGCGCATTAAACGACGCTGTCTTCCCCCTTCAGGTTTGATCATGTGTCATTACGTTTAGTGCCAAAATGTGATTAATTGTATAAAGCTGTAAGATTTAGGCATCCAATGCCGGCAATGTGTCGGTTTTATCTGTGTTAAGACTTTTAAATCAGCCCATCTGGCAGCAGGAGAGCGGTGTGATTGAGAAACGAGGCCTGGGTCGAGCCCTTGTCTGGCTCACACATGCTCTTTCATGACAAAGCAGATCTCAAGATAATCAAGTAAATGTGTCCTCATGCACACTCTCCTTGTCGCTTTATTTCCTGGCCAAAAGGGCTGATATATCTGAATGAATCGGAGTACTGACATGCACACGATGTAGGATACACTTCCTTGGTTTATTAAGTTCACTAAAACGACAATATAGAATAAAAAGTAATTAATAATTATTTATATTATAAGCAGTATGTATTATAGGATGTCCTAACAAAGTAAAAAATCAGGCCAATACAAATGTGCTAATTAATTAATTGTTTATTTTGTTTAAATTAGGGTTTCCCAACCGTGTGTTGGCAAACCCCTGGTGAAGAATTGAAGACATAAATATTAGTATTGTAACTTTCGGAGTAAAATGACAGTTATTAGGCCTATCATTTTAAAAGCTTTAAGTTTGAAGGTTTTAAGTCTCAGACAAATTGTCATATGCAGTTGCTAGGGTATTTCGTTTGGTATAGGGTGTTGCTAAGTGGTTTCTGGGGTACTCTGGCTAGTTGCTATGGGTGTTGCTATGTGGTTTCGAGGGTATTCTGGATGGTTTGAGGGTATTCATGCTAGTTGATAGATCAATAACTAAAGCGCAGTCGAAAAAACATATGACATTAAAGGTGCACTGTGTCATTTTTAGTGGCATTTCAGGTTGAGAATTGCAACCAACAGAAGTTGGTTGTCCCGAGGAACAATATAGTGACGAAGCGCGTTTGTCTGTTTAGGGTCACTGTAGAAACATGTCGGCGCATTTCAATATAAGGGGACCGGCGGTGTATGTAGATAGAAACGGCTCATTCTAAGGTAATAAAAACATAACGGTTCATTAAGTAAGGTCTTTATACACCACTGAAAACATAGTTATTTATATCCTCCTAAATATTACACAATGCACCTTTAATGTGTTAATATGATTGGACATTTTTTTTTTTTTTTTTTTTTTGTGCATAATGTAAAGCATAGCCTACATGGATACATTTACAATCTTTGTTATTTGCGTATTGTTTGAAGGACGACATTGGGTGAAATGTGGAATAACATAAAATACAGAAAATGAAATGTTTTTTTTTTCCCAATTAATTCATAAAAAGAAAACAGCAAATTAATTGGTTATTAAATAAACATTAGTATACGTTAGCCTCTACAACAAATTCACTTGTTTTATTCAAACGCAACCATTCCCACAAATGAACGCAACTTGCACAAAGAAAGGTAGTACGTTCACTTTGAAAATAAAATTTTATCCATTTTAAACAAAATCCTTTTATTTGAGCACATGTAGCAACTTGCAAATTTGTATTGCGGGGGATTAGAAAATAAGCCAGAAATGTCGCATGTGAAAGTGGCAGAACTCTTTAGTGAATTCACCACACAAGCTCAATATACTGTTCCTGAATACTCTGCCTTCAGATGTGTCCTCTGGAGGACCAGCGTTTTATTGGCCATAAAAAAGTACGCCCACAGAATGACATAATGCTCCCTGCTGATTACAGAAGCTTTTATTCCAGTTTCCTCCGCACTAGCAGGGAGAGAGACCCCTGATCATGTTCTGTCAAACGCCCACCCTGTGCAAACACTCACACACAAACACACCCAGGCACTCCCCGAAAACTGTGGTTCCCACACAGTCCAGCCACACGGAGCACAGATGTGCCAGGAACCCAGGCTTGCTCAAACATCACACAGAAATGTTTTGAGACTAAAAATACACAGCGCGGGGCGAAGCAGGTCACTTCCTGCATATCAACAAACACAATAATGGCAGGAGAATCACTATCACATACAGTCAGGAAACAATTTAAGGTAACCTATTGATGTTATGACATCCCATATGACAAAAAATATATATAATATACAAATAATGGGCAAAATATATTGCTAATATAAAATGTATTGCTAATTTTAAAATATATTTGCATAAATAAATATATTTACATTAGTTTATTCAATCATGACAACTTTCGGGATAGTTTTAGCATGATATTGTAGATGGGAATGCTAATGTATTTGCTCTTGGTGGCCTATATCTGCTACACTGCTTCTGCTGCTGCAAAACAATTATGGACTTGCTAATAGATACAAAGACACACTTCTGTGAGCATGTAAGACATGCTGCTGCTGCATAAATAGACATACATGCTGTAAATCCCATAGCAGATCTAGACAGGTGGAGCTGGGGGAGGTGGAAGGTGTCAGTGGACTTCTGAGTGCTACAGCACTAGCTTACAGCAAACAATGAACCAGACAATTTAAATGTTGAGGAAGCAATCTCATTGGCTGCAGGATCACCAGAGGCCAATCAGCTTGTGCCATGCGGTAATGATGTAATTTCGTGCAGATGGCATGTAAAGGACCTATTAGCCTGCCCTGCAACCTCTTTTCCAGACTGAACAACTATATAAATATATTTTCTGAGCAGAAAAAAAAAATCTGTGTTTGATTATCCAGGACATTGAGAAATTCAGATTCTTAGATCCCCTCCAATCACAAAGCAAAATTAGCGACAAAATAGATGTTTTAGCAATTATTGAAAATTAGGTCAAATAAATAGCGCTGCCCTCCTTCCAAAAGGAAAAGGTTAGTCTGTCTATCTGCAGCATGAGAATAAATCGAAACATCCCCCGTGGCTAATCACAGAATGTCACATGTGCTATAGCACGGCTCTGGAAACAGTTAGCTTGTTCTGCTGTCCCGCTGGAGGGGCGTTCGATTCACTGCAGCAGACATTATCCAGTTCACTTCCTGGAGCTGTGCTGAACGCCAGCATTCCCTGAGACTGCCGTTTTACATGCTGCTGAAATTAACAGTCCTACATCATGTACATGGACTGACTTATGTCTCACAGCTGGAGTGGCCGCTTAACTCAAAGCTTGCCTAGTTGTCCCGGATGGTACTTGATTCATGTGAGTTTGGGGATGAAGTCTCTGTATAGGGCAAAGTTCAAGCTAAATATTATGGTGAGATGGGGAAAAAACGACAGTATTTTAAAGACTGGAGGCAAATGCAAATATATGGTATAAGCACACATTTCAGATATCATTATACAAATACAGTAGCAAAAACCTTTGATATGGCAAAAGAAATTATGATGTTTCTATTTAGTGTGCCTTAGAGGCTTGATAAAACAAGAGCTCTGTGTTGTCGTGCAGCACGTCAACATTATTAATAGGCTGAAAGATTTACTTTTCTGCGTCTATAAGAGATATGCTATTTGTTGTAGCACTTAAGTGGAGATAATGCGATCATAATAGGGGCATTCTTGTCTTTTCTTCACAAACACACTGTGAAGTTCAATCACATGACAGAAAAAAGGCTCATAAAGATGAACATTGTTTAGCTTTCTCTTGCACTGTAATCCTAGATACAGCCCTCTATATTTTATAGAGAGTTTTTTATATATATATATAGGTGTAAACAAAAAGGTTGTGACGTTATTTAAAGGGGAAATACACATTAATTATTAGGAAATTAGGGAATAAGTATCTGGATTATCTTTTCTGTTTTTTCATCAGTTCAGAGAACAAGAAGCTAACGTTGAGTTACTTACATTATGATTTTAGACACAATATTGAAAGTTACTTTGTCTGCCAACAAAAAACAATTCCAAACAGCAGCTGCAGTGAAAGAGTGACACAGTGAATGAATACAGAATGAATCAGTGGTTTTTAACAAACTGGTTGAATGAATGATTCAATGACTGCGTCCTTAAAAACTGCGTCCGAAATCGCAATGCTTTAAAGTATGTACTTCTTTTGAATAATCAATAAAAGTAATTCCTTCATGAACATTAAAAAAGTATATTCTATATAGTATAAAGGTGTGTAGAATGAATGTTGTCACTGTCATCTGACCTATACATTAGCTGCGTTACTTCACTGCGACTTCACAACTGTTCTCCCCTGGCCTCATAGGATAGTAAAGTGTCTATCATACGCACTTTCATATCACACGCAATTTCTCCGGAAGTAATAGTTCATTTACTTTTCACAAACTGTTTTATGAATTCTATGAATTAGTGTTGTTAATCGTACGGAATGTATGCGCATTCGGATGCAGCCGACCACTTGCAGAACGAACTAACCTGCAGAAAGAGACGCTGAAAATTCCCACACACTATATCAGCTAAATAATGTTTCCCTTGTTACATTTACATTGAAAAAACAAAAATCAATCAATAAATAACAAAAATTTACATTTGCATAAAAACATGATCAAAACATGATAAAAAAATACAGGTCGTAGTGACAGCAAAAACACCCAACATGGAATTTGACAGTTCTGTCAACTGTCCTGAATCTGATACTCCTATACTATGATGTTCACAGTTTCCCAGCCAGCTCTTAAACAGCGACACATGGGTGAAATAGCACCTGTATGGAATCAGTTCCCTCTCATTATTTTGTGCTGTGAGGTTTATGGCCTTTGAGAGAGAGGTCACCAGGTTGTGTCCCTTGGGTTATGTTTTTAAGATGCTTCAAAATGTCTGGCTGGTTATGTTGAACATTTAATGGGAGAACAGGGGTTTGTTTCATTACAACAGTACTTATTTTGAGGAATTCTGCTTTGAAAAGAACAAGCGCTTCTGAAACAGTATCACAAATCTGACATCACAAATGCCTCTATTCTCAGCCCTAACCCTCTAACCGCCTGGCTCCTTCCTGGTATGTAACACCCAAACATTTGTGTCTGATGTAATCTGTGCTAGTGTAGTTGACCTTTTCTATGGAAAGCTAGAAGGTATATGACAGAAACAAGAGAGATGCAGTACAGTGACTTGTCTCCTGGCAGGAGACAATATGCTGATTCAGAATAAACGTAATTGCATATTTGTCATATAAACTGTCTCATACTATGGTTGAAAATTTAAGAAATATAATTTACAGTATTTTGTTTAAAAAATGTCCATCAGTCATCAGTCATACAGGTTTCATCACATTAATGTAACGTTCAGGAAGTTGTGACATTCATGCACATACAAACTGATTTGTAGTTACAAGTAGTTACAAAGCTACTTGTCCTAAAATTATGATTTGTTTACCCAGTAACATAAGCTGAAAAATATATTTTAAAGAATTTGTTTAAAATTTGATAGTCTTCTATTTACTAGCATAAATATAATTTATGTAGATTACTGTAGTATTATGTTGCCAGGTTTAACATATCTTGTGGCTGCTCTGTAAAATCTCATTTGCTGTAAGAGGCCATATTATTTTTATTAAATCTGACAGCGTATAATGAGTGTTCTTATGATGTTTATGAAAGCAAAGTCTGACTTTTAAAGATAACTAAGTTTTAAACTATCTGATTTTTTTCATAAACATTTGAGTTTTTTTACTTTTTACTTTGTGGTTACAGTTTTAAGAACCTATAGATTTCAGTCAAATGTGTCTAAGCAATTGAGAAAATAACTGTGAATACATTCATTTTGCACAAGCAGAAAGCAGGACAGGAAAACGAGATCTACTGCAGAGTGTCATCATAGGTCTTACAAAGAAGTGCAAAGATCTACAATGCTAACAATGATAGTCTTCCGGTCTCAGAAGTGTTACTTCCTTTGTATCTTTTTTGAAGTTAAAAGTGTATGAGATCACATTTGTGGGTTTCAAATATGCAAGAAACTGTTAGATAAGAAACAATAGTTAGATAGATGAGAGACAATAACCTCTGAAGCCAGATGCACTATTCATAACAAAAGTTCAGTTCTTGTGCACCTGGGTGAGGATGTCATGTCTTTCCAAACCATTATGACTTTCTTCTGTTGACTAGAAAAAAAACTGTCCATACAATTAACATCAATGGAGTCCAGTGTTGTTTTGGACCCCATCGACTTTCATTGTATGGACAAAATCACATAAAAACATTCTTCAAAATACATTTGTTTGAAAGAAAGTCATACTGGGTTGAAAGAAACGACATAAGGGTGACAACTCTTGGAGTGTGTTGGTATAGTAATGGATATGACAATATTGGTATGTTTGGTCTTGGTGGAAGAGATCTGCTACGCTGCTGCTGCTGTCATTGCTGCTGCTGCAGATCAAGTACGGGACTTGCTACTGCTAACACACACATGGCACGCTGTTGTGAGCAAGTAAGACATGCTGCTGCTGTTTAACAGTAGCATACATGAATAACCCACGGCAGATCTATACAGGTGGAGCTGGGGAAGGTGAGGGTGTCTGTGCCCTATAGAGAATTATGTGATTGCAAACAGACTGAGTTAAGGACCTATCAGCCCACTGTGACATATGGGGCCCTATCTTGCACCCGGGCCCCGGCGCAAATGACTTTGTACACTGACGCATGTATCATTCGTATTTTGCACCCGCGCAAAGTGGACTTTTCCCTCCACAGACACATGCCGGCAAACTAGAGAATGAACTTGCGCTCCCTGGGCGGGTCGGCGCAAAAAAGGAGGCGTGTTTCGGCGCAAACAATCCCTGGTGCTATTTTCTAAGTTCCAGAAAATACCCAAATTATTATATGCATGTACAACCGAAGCTAATTTGGGTGGGTTTGTCCCATCCCCAATGTCACTTCTCTTTCTTTTATGGCCCTGACGAGAACATCAATCTCCTCGGCTGTGAACCGATTCTGAAGCGCTCCTGGTAAATGCGCCGTTATAATAGTATTGCGCCATAGAACAAGCGCACCTCGTTCATCACGCTCTTAAAGGGAATGTGATATGATGCTCTGATTGGTTTATTTCACATTACGCCCAAACCACACCTATGAATAATGAAGCTACTTCAGACCAACCCCTTTTAAACTTGCGTCGGGCGCAAGAGTCATTTATCCCGCCAGTAAAATAGCAGCATCGTCCAAGACCCGCCCACAAAAACGCTTCGCGCTTGATACTTGCGTTTCAGATCGTTAAAATAGGGCCCATAGAGTTTCATGACTTTGTATTTTTTGGTGAACTACCCCTAATTGTAGAATAGATAACTATAAATCTTATGTCATTCTATAAGCGCATTTGTTTTTTGAACAACTAGAAACAAAATACATGATTTTCCTTTCAAAGTCACTTGTAGATCAAATTTGGAGATGTTTTTAAAGCTCTGGAAGCTAAGTATGTGCAGATGGGATTAGAAACTTCAGTCACTGGCATATCTGATGGATCAGAGGAATGGAGCAGCAGAGAGAGATGTGCCAGCCTCCGGTTCACTCGCCCGAACCCAGCAGTACTTTTACAGCTCTTGACAGCCTACTGGCACAAAGCAGATGACAGGAGCAGTTTTCCCAGCAAGCAAGAATGTTTAAAATACCCTGGAACATGGAATACTTCCTGTGATCATGTCATAATAGCAAGAAAACTGGCCTTATCTCAACAATTAATGAGAAACGGTCCAGATTGCATAGTCATGTATCATAATCATTGTGAATGTTTTCACAGTAGCTGTTTGAAAAGTTGTTTAAGTTGGAGGCTCACCAAAGCAGTAATTATATCTATTATAATCATTTAAACTGAACTGCCCATTCTGTGCCAGTTCTCAGAAAAACTAAGTGGTTTGCCAAACTTTATTGATGGCACTATGATATTTTCCATGAACAACCTACTCATGAACTCTTCTTTGGGTACCATCAACTCCAAATTTGCCAGGTCTGGAGATTTTTTCTCTCAGGAGCAGTACAGCACATGAACCATGTCTACTGTCAACCATCTTCTGCTATTTCTGTCAGGACAACTATCGTCAAATAAGATTGACAATTAGCAAACAGTTTGGATTGGTAGTATTGGTTCTGTTCTGGGCGAGAACTCCCTGCGCATCCATGCAGCCTATCATGGATAAGAGCAGCAATAACTCCTCTTAGGGTAAACAGAACAGAACCAACATAAATGTATTGCAGACATCATTAATTAAAGATTTTAAAGTACAACATAATTCGAGAATTTATTCTCATTTTAGGGAATCAGAATGCCAAATCCTGAGTGACGAGAGGAGGAGCTGGGGAGGGAGGAGGGTAATTATCTCCTGAGAAACGCGACAGCTGCTGATAATACTGAAGGAGCTTATATATGTATACAGTGATAGGCGTCGTATTCCTATAGGTAGACGTGGATCAGCTGAGAGTCACTGATGAGAGCTTGACTAGCGTGACCTGCCAGAACTGACGCTACACTTGATAATTATAAGTCAGAGTGTTTCCTTGGAAAGGACTGGGGCTTGTCTGCATGTAATGGAATGCCATTTCGGACGAAGTTTCCAAGTATGGAAGAAGACAGTTCAAAGCAAGGTCTTCTGGGAGAGATTTGAAGCCCTTGCCAGTAAATGCTTTAGATTTATAACTGTGGAGATCTTCTTAATGCCAGCGAGAGGGGAGTGGTAGATGGCTAACTTCAGCCTGTCTCACTCTACACTTGACCATTCATCTCCTGACTCTATTTTTGGTGCACATTATTAAATTAGACGAAATGAATCTACAGTTAGCCATATTAGATGTGCAGGCTAAAAAATCACTCAATGAAGTGAAACAAGGTAAATGAGTCTGCGCTGAAGATGTGTTAAGGGATAGTTGATCCAAACATAATAAAATTCTGCCGTCATTAACTCACCCTCGTTTCTTTATTCTGTGAGACATAAAATAATATATTTCGATAAATGATTTTGTCCTTACAGTAAAAGTCAATGGGGTCCAAAACAAAGTTTACAATTTTTCGAAATATCTTATTTTGTGTTACACGGGGAAGAAAGAAATGAGGGTGAGTAAATTAGGACATTTTCATATTGGGTTGAACTATGTCTTTAAATTCAAAGCGCACAAACCGTTCCGTTGTTATAAATCTGTTAAGCATTCGATGAATTCATTATTTATCTGAGACAGTTGCAGGCATTTTGTACATCAAGCACACGCAGAAGGAATGCATTCCTATCAAAGCCTGGAGATAAACAGGACACACCACTAATCCATGGAAAAAAAATCTCAACATTCACAAAATGAACTTTAATGTATGCATTAGTCTACAATATAGTAAATATTAGTAATATAAGTAAAATATACAAACATTAGTACAATTGTAAAATATAGGTATATACACAGTAGGCTATTGTAATACATATTAGAAAACATTTATTTTAGAATTTTAAGGGAGTTTTAAGTCATTGTGTGCACCATTTATCAATATAATAATACAGAAAAGTCATGATCTAAAATGTAAGGTTTTTAAATTTAGAAAACAAAAGCAAGCTAATTATAACTATAATAAAAAATTCACATCTCCACTGACTCCACACCTAAAGATATTCTGAAAACATTCTTTATAAGGAAATGACCCAATCTATATACACAATACAGCTTTTTATATCATGTTCCACACCATTTAGACGTGTATGTGATATGTCTGTGATGTCCCACACACACATCCATATAAACTGGTGATTTTCTGGTCTCAGACCAAAAACACTTGCACGTTCATCTTCATTAGGAATTCACAAGGCTTAAATGACGCCACTACAATAACCATATCTGCGTCTTTGGGGATCTGGAAGAGACACTCTCATAGCCAAACATGGATTTTCCCTGTTGTCCACAAGGGGTGCAGATCTGTAAACTAGCAGGATCTAAGCGCAGGTGAAGGACAAGACCTACAGCATACTAACATAAACCAACAAAAGGTATCATGGTGTAGCCTACTAAATGCTTCACAGTACCATATAAGCATATTCAATGATATTTATACAGGTAGGGACCACCAAGTGTGCTAGCCAATAGGAACTTAACTAGAGTTAAGTGTATGAATGAAGCAACGGTGTGATGAGCCTGCACCCAATGTGAGTCAGTGTGAAGCTCTATCTGCAGCTGCATCCACAACGTAATTCCTTAACGCACGTCACGCGCCTGCATCACATGCATTCCTACGACTCTGAACCCAAGGACACATCTGAGCTCTCTTCATTTGGTTAAACAGTGAGGGAACATTGATTGCTATTCCTCATAAAAAGTCACCATTTAATAACATTAATTAAATTTTACATGAACGGTGATTAAAAAGTTGCCAATAAGTAGCTTCATGGACAACAGCCAAAATACTGATTTATATTTAAAGGTCCCCTCAGCAAGTTTTTATTTAGATGGCTTTAATTCATTCCAATAGTTGAATGGGCTGTATAGCCTACTGACATCTATTGACTTGGATTTATGAAGTTTGTTTACACTCTGGTTGAACGTGCCATATAAATTAAACATAAGTTTTTGTTATAATATAATAATTAATAACTTCTTTAATTGCACAAGGCAGCAGGTCATGTGATCCCAACAGGGCAGCTGGCATAAACCCGCTTTACAGAATAAAACAGCTTATTCCAGAAGACTGATGTAACTGGAGTCTTTATCTAATTCAGTTATTTTTCTCAAAAATTAAATTCATTTCTTAGTGTACAATTTTTTCAATTAGCGAAAAATACAGAGTGCACCTTTTAAATTATGATAATACAATAGGAAGCACTATCAAAATGTCAGTAACCAAAAGATGTGTCCACTTGCTCTTAACGTGAGACTGAGTGCATGTGAGGGAAACATTTTATACACATGCAAGCATGGACGTGGTGTGAACGCCGCGTAAATAAGCGCTTAAGTAATGTTATCTATGTCTACAAAATAAATAACAATGAATTATGTTCAGAATATCTTAACAGAGCGCATTAGGGAAAAGTGGATATAGCCTTAAACCAGACCGTCAATAATAGATGATGTGTCCTCAGAATATGGTGCACCGAATAAATAATGCGCGCAGTTTCGCACTCGGGTTTTTTACATAATACCACACATGTAACAGAAACCACATAAAATAGAACACAATGAAAGAAAAACTTACCCAGAAGCGCCGCAAGTGTGAAATGATAGACACCAGAAAGCATCTTCACGGTTCCCTGTCAGAGCCTGGATACGAGGCTCCAGTCCTTCCCTTGAAAGCACAAACACTCAACTGAGCAGCAGACCGACTCTCTGGAGGCAAAGACTCGATTCAATTACTCTCAGACTGAGCAAGAGGGTATTACCTCTGCTGCAAAGTCAATGTCCCAGTGCAAGTCTACAAATCTCACACCTTATGTCTTAACTTCTTGTTTGAGTTTACTATACGTATTTGAGAGCATGAGGGGTGACGGACGGTGAGGGAGGGTTTATCTGGGCATTAGAGGGGAGGATTCTTCCTTATTCAGATTCAAGTAGCTGAATTAGTGTACTAGATGAAAGTTGTAGGCATTAGTAATATTATATAGCTATCCTATGTGCATTATACACAATTAAAAAAATCAATAAATAACAATAACACACAGAACAAAAACAATAACTCATTCTTATACTTATAGTAACAACTGTGTATATTTGACTGATCTAAACTGGTCATTAGCTGGTCTGAGGTGGACATTAACTGGTCTGAACTAGTTATTCACTGGTTTAAGATGGTCTATTAGGCAGTCTGAAGTGAACTATTAAGCTGGTCATTGTCTGATCCAACCGGATAATTCGCTGGTCGTAGCTGATCATTAGCTAGTTAATTATCTGGTCTATGTTGGTCTGTTTTCTGTTAAAAACAAAAAACTTTTAATACTTTTTTGCCATTCAATTACACGTCAATGACATCTTGGTGGCATGAAAAGGCAAAGTTTTGAAAGCGTCTTTCAAAGTGAATGTGTTTTAAAATGATACCGTTATCGTCTCCGTGTAAACCACAAAAACGTGAATTTGTGAAAATGGTGATGTCATGCATGTAACGGACACCAGCTGGAGTTCCCTTGAGAGCCACCAGAGGGTAGCCTGGTTAAAACCAGACCCTTCTCAGTTATAACTGAGTTAGGGTCTGGCAAGCTCCATAGACAAATCATTTCCAAAGGGGCGTCACCAACGGACGTCCCTCAAATGCCTCTTTGCACAATAGGCTCTATGCACGAACGCTGCAGACGTATTTCCGGAAGAATCTCAGCCAGCGTCTTTACTTCCGCATAGCGCGTTCTATTGTGAAAAAGACTTTAATAAAATTCATTTTCTCAGAAACGGAGACAACGATTTTAGAAACTGATTCGCTAGTCGGATTTAGCATGATATGAGAGAGTACTCACACTCAAAATTGTCGATGTAGCTCGAAATATATAATTTAAAGTAGGGGTGGGAGATATTGACAAAAATGAATATCTCGATATTTTTTTCCAATATCTCGATATCGATATTCAGACGATATTTTTGCAATCCTTCAAAGAAATGTGTGCAAACTGGCAAAGAAGGTCCAGTTGGTCTTTTGACTTGCTGCATTTGACCTATTACATAGACCTATTACTATTATTATATAGAATTACTAGTACATAAAGATATGAGACATTATTGATTTAAATATGAACCAAGTTACTGTACTAAATATTTATTCTAATACAAGAACAGTGCTTTTTCAGTACAATATATGTACGTAATAAATTAACTTGTGCTTTGCAAACTACTCTATTAGTAATAGACTAACAACAATGTGACTATCTCTTTAAAAAAAAAGTTGTGTTTTGCAAACCCTACATCTCAGGGCTCCAGACTAACTTTTTCACCTCAATCCTGGAACTGTTGTTTCTACTTTGTTATTATCATCTATAGGCCTAGTTGTTAGTTGTAATAATAAAAACACCATAAAAATGTTTATGATATATATTATTATATTTATTTAGCTCAATTCAAAGTAGTTATCTAAACAGGTGAAAACAGATTTAATTTTAAAAAATAACAACAGGAGTTAAATGCATTTTTGTATTCATGCAGAACAATTTTTTTTTCCTTTTTCTTTTTACATATATGAAAAATAAGAGAAAAATACATACTCTCCAAAACGGGCATTTCGACATAATGTTGTGTGTAGGCTATTTGTCCATTCAGACACGAAAGAGAGTTCAATTCAGTCCTCGCGCGCTGTCTATGTGCATGGCTGCACGCTTAGGGTCGGGTGTGTGCGCACAGAAAACCGAACCGAATAGAGCTCTTTTTTTTCGTCGTCACTCTTATGCTCTACTCATTCTCCAAGACGTTTACATTTTTTAACGTTTTATGAGACGACATGCAGCGCAGTTCAACCCGTGTGCCGATGGGTAGATCAGCGCGTTACAGTACACATGTGCGCATCTACCACAAACGCAGGACATCAGTTCTGACTGGATCGCTTCCCAAATCGTCACTATCTAACATTTTGTCTAGTTTTTATTCGTTGACGACAATGTCAATAGCTTTTCGGCATAGTTTTTGTCATTCAAAACTAGTTTTTATTTAGTTATCGTCTCGTTTTTTAACCAGCGCAATTTGCGATGTCATCAAGCAATGTGATAGATGTAGGCCTACCGCGAAACAAGTCTCCGGGTGATAGTGATAGTAGCATGAGACGTACTCCGGACCGTTGTAGTCAGCGCTTGCCGGTTAATTTTGGCATTTTCTAAGTAAGTTACACTAATAGGCTAGTAATAAATGAACACACATACAAAAATGTCTTTCGTCCTGTAGGCATCCTGGAGAATATTTCTGTTCGCCCTTTTTACACATTTAGGCGCCGACGCCGTTAGGCTCGAGCCCTGAGTAGCCTACGGCTTTACTCTTTACGTTTTTGGATTGTTGCTTCAACCTAAGAAAGAAACGTCATAACACACAGGTAAGAACTCCGTAGTTGTATTGCAAATTAGTACTCAGCTTACTCTCGTGCAATTGAGGAACGATCGTGATTTTGTAAAAAAACAAAAACTTAAAATAGGCTACAGTCAATCAAACAAACCCCTACAGTATTAAATTCGCTACATATAATTGTTTAGAAGGTTATACACTTCCTTCAGCTCTTTTCATGTTTGGGGGGTCGGATTGTACAAATTATGAAATACTCGATATCCCAATTTTGCATATCGTCCAGACAACAAATTGGATATTATTGTCTAAACGATATATCGCCCACCTCTAATTTAAAGCCCTTCTCTTTCTTACTCTTATGTGTGACAGATAACTGCCTCACAATATTGTTAACATCATTCACGTTAACCGCGGGAAGTTTTTGTAAACAGCGAGTGTAATTTGACATTATCTCCACCTAATGCAATAACAGCTTCAGACGCAGGGGCGGATGTGACTGGGCGGGCTGAGACAGAACGCGGAAGCGATCGTGCATAGAGCCTATTGGATAGACCTAAAAACCAATCAGAGCGATGAAGTAGATGACGTATGCAGAGAGCTCTCGCTAAGACAGTCTATGGCTAAGACCCACCCATTCGTTTAGTATTGACCAACGGGGCTCGTTGTTATGGGAAGGAGGAGGCGGAAACCGGCGAAAATTCACACATTTTAATAATAAAATAAATACAAAGTCCCTCACGGTCGACTGACTCCACACACATAATAAAACAAAACATCAAATAAAATTCAGGCCTGTCCTCTCTCGATCTTCACCGTCGTCGCTCCTCCTTTTATGCTTCCGCTCCTCCGTCAGAGATCGAGACCGGCCTCACTCACGCCGTTCTCTCACGTCCCTCGGCTCGATCGTCCTGCTCGCCACACTGGTATATCAGACTTTTGCCGAATCCAGTCGGTAAGACAGCGATAACATATTTTTTAGACATGAAGGCTTTGAGTGTTGTTCTTTGCTCGGGTTTATAACGAAAAGGATATTTTAAATTGCTTAAAACAGACGCTATATATAGCTGATTCGAACGAGTGATGTTCCACGGCGGCATCCATCTTTGTAATGTACAAAATCTGCTTCACAGTTGCTGGCTGCGCTGTCGTCATCGTGTAAAGCCCGCCCCAACGTTTCTGATTGGTGCCGCGATTTCTGCGGACTGGAAATGGGCTTGAATGAGCTCTTTGCCAGACTAACTTTCAGAGCAAATCTAAATTTGCCGGAAGTTGTCTGGGTTTTCCCAGGCTAACCAGAGGGCACTCCAGATAAGACTATTATCACTCTCAAACTACATTTCCCATACTCACTGCCTGAACTCATCATCACTGATCACATTCACCTGTACCTCATTGTCACTGATTGCATTCACCTGTGTCTTGTCATCCTGCTAGTCTCAGTCTATTTATACCATGTTCATTCATTTACTCACCACGAAGTCTTGTTGTACTGTGTGTCTGCATTTCTGAGCGTTTCTTCCTGTGAATTGATTATTGCATTTGACCTTTGACCTTTGACCTTGTACCCCGTTTTCTGATCGTTCTCTGCCTACCCTGGCCTGGATTGTTTACTGGACCTTGCCTCTCGCCGCCTGCCCCGACCATTGCCATTGTTATCTGGTTTGTTCTCTGCCTATTCTCCATTGCCCTTTGTGCTGATTCTTGACCCTGCCTGTACGATTATTCTCTATTAAAGCTGCATTTGGATCTTCACCTCCAAGTCTCGGAGCAGTTCATAACAATGCACATGTTTATTACGTGTTCAGTCTATAGATTTAGGCCCCGTATTCGTTTCTCTAAATACCCGGCTATGTGTAAACGTAGCCTTAGTGTTTCTTTACAAAGGGACTTCGCCAACTGACCTGGGACCAATAATACAGTGTTTTTAGTTTTTCACCCGGATCCATGTGAATGAGGATCTTTTTGACGACGTTGAAAAACAAATTTTTTTTCCCGTTTTTAGTACAATGTTGTCATGTAAGCATACCCTTAGTAAACTCTGCTGTTGTTGTGTCTTTTCCTTATTCTCGCAATCTTGCTTAGTCACTTCTGAACTAACTATGCTGTTATTACGTTACAATACCATTAGATACCAAACACTGCCTATTAAAGCAAATCTCACTAGTCATTAGTTATTCTGACAGTTATTCTTGTGTGCTTCATATACATTACCTAGCTCTTCATCAAAGACTAAAGTAGCAGCAAGAGGATTCTGGGGAATACTTCCTGCAATAATAACATCTTCAGATAGCTGGCAGTCAACAGCTGGTCTAAACTACTTACTAGTAGTGATGTAGTACTCGAGTCCGGTCTCGAGACCGATTTATGCTTTCTCTGACTCGTCTTGGACTTGTTCCTTCAAAGACTCGGTCTTGACTCGGACTCGACCCTTCAAAGACTAGGTCTTGACTCGGACTCGACCCTTCAAAGACTAGGTCTTGACTCGGACTCGACCCTTCAAAGACTAGGTCTTGACTCGGACTCGACCCTTCAAAGACTAGGTCTTGACTCGGACTCGACCCTTCAAAGACTAGGTCTTGACTCGGACTCGACCCTTCAAAGACTAGGTCTTGACTCGGACTCGACCCTTCAAAGACTAGGTCTTGACTCGGACTCGACCCTTCAAAGACTAGGTCTTGACTCGGACTCGACCCTTCAAAGACTAGGTCTTGACTCGGACTCGACCCTTCAAAGACTCAGTCTTGACTCGGACTCGACCCTTCAAAGACTCGGTCTTGACTCGGCATAGGCGGTCTCTTCCCCATCACTATTAGTATCGTCATGAACTGCATTACACAATGCAATTGTGTTTATGTAGCCTAATGTTTGTGTGTGTTATGGGGGAATAAAGTTGTAAAAGATACTGAATTCAAGTGGATTGTCAAAATATTTAAAATTGGGAAATATTGGAAAATGTTATAAAGTAGTAAGCCTACTAATTTAGACATGCCACTAGAAAATTTTAATTTGATCTGCATGTCCTAACTATGATTAAAAAAGTCAGGGAGGGCTTAACATGTTGATGACAGAGCAGCACTGTTGAAGCATATTAGAAAAATAGGCAGAAGATGATGCATGTGGTAGGGATTTTTTTAATGATAGTAAAAGCATAGTCCATATTAAGACGTTAAGACTGCTCCTCTAAACAATTCCCAATCTAGCTTAGTCTGTAGGCCTAACTTGCTTCCTCAAAGACTCGGTCTTGACTCGGACTCGACTGTATTTGAAAACCAACGGACTCTGTCTCGACTCGGACTCGACCCTTCAAAGACTCGGTTTTGACTCGGACTCTGCATAGGCGGTCTCTCTGGAGGCAAAGACTCGATTCAATTACTCTCAGACTGAGCTAGAGGGTATTACCTCTGCTGGAAAGTCAATGTCCCAGTGCAAGTCTACAGATCTCACACCTTATGTCTTAACTTCTTGTTTGAGTTTACAATACGTATTTGAGAGCATGAGGGGTGACGGACGGTGAGGGAGGGTTAATCTGGGCATTAGAGGGGAGGATTCTTCCTTATTCAGATTCAAGTAGCTGAATTCAACAATTCATTCTTATTATTATAGTTACAACTGTGTATATTTGACTGATCTAAACTGGTCATTAGCTGGTCTGAGGTGGACATTAACTGGTCTAAACTAGTTATTCGCTGGTTTAAGATGGTAACCATTTTTAATCAAAACGCTATAAAAATACAAATATAGCCACAAATGTTCTGTCAGCCGTCTTCGTCACTTGTCATACACTTGTTACTGTCTACTCGCCTATCATCAACAACGTCGTGATACGTGATTCAAAATAAAAATATAGAAACCGGTCATGATCCCGCCCACCTACTCCACTGATCCTTTGGTTGGCTGATTCAGCATGTGACTGAACTAGATAAATGATTGACATGTGATTGGAAAGCTGACAACCTCAGCTTTGAACACGTGCCTGATATGTGTATCATCGTCATGATTAGAGGACGCTTGCACGTTTTGATGATGATGTGTAGATCGCGTGTTTCTCCCGTCGAGCGCGTTTTGTGTTCTGGACATCCGCGACATAACAGTGGATTATTTATCAAGATGAGCTCACAGAAAAGTACAAATGGGCTAATTTGAAAGAAAACATCCTAAGGTAAAAGATGATATAGAGTTTGTGGCCGATTTTAGCTTAGAGCACATGTAATCGACGTAGAAATGAGACGTTTGTCTTTGTTTTTTCACAGAAATCATATTTTACTGCCCGATTCTGTTGTAGATAATGTGAACTATGATGTTAAAACAATAAAACAAACTACACAGTCACATTTCTGAGAATGAGAGCTTTCTTTTGATATATGAATTTTCTGTTTTGTGAGATGCATAAAACATATATTAATATTTACATTTCTACATTATATATATTAATATTTACATTTCTACAGCGATTTTGTGACGATTGTTTTTTTTTTAAGCTTTATATTAATTATTTGTTTCATATACACACATCATTATATTCTGTGTAAAGATGAGATTTTATGATTTAAAATGATACTATATGGGGTGATTGTGAAACACACAAAAAAAATAATTTAAATATAATGACGTAGCCTAGCTCTTTTGCCCGCCCACGGGCGATCAGAGTGGAAGAGGTTAAAGCAGGTCCTCAGCTGGTCTAAACTAGTTAGTAGCCAGTCTAAAGTATAAATTAGCTGCATGGTCTAAGCTAATCTTTAGCTCGTCTAAGCTACTGATTTGTTGGTCCAACCAGACTACCCATTTTAATATCAGTGTCAGGTAAGAGTAAGATGCTTGTCTGGATTTTGCTGCTCACTTATGTGGGTTTATCATAAACAGCCACTTCTATAAACTCGTGAAGTTTACTTAAATAAGGTTTTACATATTTAGAGAACACTGCTGTTGTGTCTGTTCCTTATTCTCAAAATCTTGCTAAGTCACTGTTCTCAGAAATGCTGTTTTTAACGTTGCTACAATGCCATCAGTGCTAGATACATATGAAGGTAAATTAGCTAAACTCGAGAGCACGTAGATGTGAATTTGAGAACTTGTACAATAAATATTCGTACTTGTATTCGTACACAAACGTGTATTCTGAATTTGAAGCTGCAGATAAGTTGTCACAAATGTGTAAAATGCCATTCACAAAGATACAACGAAAGACACAAAATACAAATTTGCACTTCTTCTAACATTCAAATTCGCAGTAGGCTACAACCTCAAATTGGCACTTGCAACTTCTCAACTCTGTCACTGCAACTGCATCAAAATTAATGCATCAAAACTAATCAAAATTTGAATCTCAAGAATCTTTGTAGAAAAGGACAGTTTACGTTATTCCAGCTTCCTCTGTTCTCCCAGAATCACGTTTCAGGAAAACACTGATTAGCGTTTTTTTTTTTAAATCAATTTCCTACACCACACCCGTCTGGAAGGAGCAGACACAGCCTGTCACAGAAGAGATCTTACTCATCCTACATATGAAGGACGTATCCCACAAACAGCTTATAGGTACAGTTTTCCAAACAAATCCCCCTGGCTGAAGGAAATGAGGTGGGTTTGACTGACAAATATTTTGCTAAAAGGTCAGTTAATAATTTGTATGGGGCATTTCAGATCAAAACATAACTAATGATTTGTAAAGAAAATGCAATTATTAATTATTATTATTAAAAATTCAATACAAATCATGACTTCAAGACACCTGTTCTATGATGATATAACCTGAAGATAAAACCAAAAAAAGACTCATAAAGAGCCTGACATTCTAGGGGAAAAATGGCCCAAAAGATATAATAATAATAATCGAAACATAATTGTGAAGTATTGTGGGAATATTCTGTGAAGGTGAACCGGTGTTTATCCTGTAAATAAATGGAAAAATACATTTTAAATTTTGGCCATAGGCTGAGATTGAAGCATACTTGGGGGAAACACATGCACAAACAGATATACATTTACATTTTACATTTAATCATCATTTAGCAGATGCTTTTATCCAAAGCGACATCCAAATGAGGAGAACAATAGAAGCAATCAAACCAACAATAGGGCAACAATATACAAATGCTGTGACAAGTACCAGTTAACCCCTCTGATACTTCAGAAAAGACCAATTAGAATTGGCAAGTGGAATTTGCACACTACGGAGACCACTGAATTCCTGAATTCAACTGCCCCAGGGTGCTGAAGGTAAGATATGTCCAGGATTCGCCAGCCGGGGGAACTAAAATTGACACACACAAAAAAGCACGTTATTGCCTCAGGGAGGCTCGCAGCTCCAAGAAAATGCGTACGGCGTGTGAACTGGACACTAGTCTGCCTCATCTCGCTAAAGGAACTTTGGGTACGTAGGAGCTCTCTAGGCCCAGCAAGACTAGAGAGATCCCATGACAGAATAAGTCATGACATAGGATGATTCAACAACCTGGCTCTTCTGAGGAACTTGATGATCAGGACATGCTATGGCGGCCGCATACACTTCAAGGTGGAAATGGACAGCCAGGCCTCCAACCTCTCCTGCGGGAAGGAAACCAGTGACCTGACTGCGCATCTCAGAAAGCACACCAGTTATCGAACAGACTCCACTTCAAAGCATAGTCCCACCTCGTGGGTCACCGCTGGGGATAGACACGGAGCGTGACACCCGCATGTCATTTTGGATGCATTATTGACAAAAGGGTTCATTTCTTTGCAACCACATGATTAATTTCCTTCCACACACAAACAACTTTCCTAATTTCTTTTGTGGCTAGTCCGTTTATTCTGGACACAGCATGATCTTGATTAGTTATCTCGGTACATCAGGAAAGCTTTCAAGATCTCATTTGCTTTTCAGCAGACAGCCGTACAAGAGCCATTATTACAGAAGATGCCTGTCAGATTGGTAATAATAAAGTCACCTTAATGTGGGGGAAAAGATGTTTGATGGAGCACAATGAGTCTTCTTACAACAACGTAATCTGATTTGTCGTATCCAGGACAGTCAGATGTCTGTTTTTAAGCCTATGTTCTGTTCTTTTCTTTTAACTCGCATTTTCTGTATTCTTTTCTGGATAAATCGTTTTTCATCAGTAATTTCAGAATGTAGAACTCAAAAATAATTAATTCCAGTCCAGATCACTCATCATGACTCATCGTATTTCATCAACAGTAGCATATTTGTGAAAGTCAACATCCATGACAGCTCACAAGAGGAACATGACAAATGGAAACGAACAAACACGAGGCCACCTTTCCGTCTGATATGGCCTCATGCCACACATAGTTCAAATCAACGTAATTTCAACTTCTGCCTATTTGGATCACTAATGATTATGTGGGAACTGGTGTTGTGTGTCTCTGTGGTTTACCCCATACACACTCAGTCATTTGGCAACATCAGCAGCACTTTAAAAATTTAGCAACATTTTGCAACATTTTGGTAAACAGATGAATACTTAATCACAGTCATATGTGCTTTAAAACTGAGCAGTGGCTTTCCATTTAATTTTATGACAGTTAATTTGGAAATGACTGAATCACTGCATTGCACTTGAATAATCAAGCACTTGTTGTTTGACAAAGTAAAAATCCTGTAGTTGTTGGACAAAGTGATATGGATAATGAATGAAGATCTAAAGTGCCCTTCACCCAGTGTCACGCCTGCTTGTTTTTGTGCAACTGTGATGGCTTGGCATGGATCTGTGTGAACTTTCTTAATGGAATTCCATGTATGCCGATATTTTTTTCCTTCCTCCCGCCGTCACACTGATTGCAATTTGTGGCCACAAATCCTGGAGATTTCCAGCATTTAGAGTGATTTGGAGCATGCAGGTTCTTTACGGAGTTCCTAAACTGAAGAGACAACATAGACTGTGATAAATCAATGTGAAGTTGTATAATGCAGTGACCACTGACAAAAATAGTATATTATCTGTAAAGTATTGTTATAGCTGGTCACATGAACACATTCGATTTGTTTAAAATCAGGATGATGGATATGGGTCAAACTTTTATTTATATGCAATATACAACTTAGTTTATTTTTAGGAACAAACAGGGTCAGTTCAACTAAACCGTTCAGGAAATCAGGAACTAAGGGAAACACAAAAGAACATCAACATAAGAATCCAAGTGACAAAATGATTATCATTAATTATTATTATTTATTTATTTGTCTTATTGTTTTATTGCAATGTAAAAAAACGAAATTAAATTAAATTGTAAAGCTTATGGTGCTTTTTGCTTTGGTAAAATGTATAGAAAAGGCCTGGTATTTGCGGCAAAGTATTTTGTATCCCATATGAAAAGCCATCTCTATTTGTATGTGTACTCATTTTTAACTGGTTTAGTTATGCTATTTGGGTTCTGTGTTACGTGATGTGGCTATTTGGAGATATTTGTGAAATTATTACTGTAGTGTCTAAGAAGCACATGAGGGCTGGGCACCATGGTGTTTTACACTTAAATAAACAAATCAAAATATGGTGCATACGTCATAGTACTATTTGTGGTAGTTCCTTAAAATGATGCTGATTTAAATGAAAGAGTGCTGCATTTTCCATTGAAGTACAGCTATTTGTAAGAGAACCCAATGAGAATGACCACTGAAACCCAAAAAATGTAAAATGCAAATGAATAATGTTCCTCAAAAATAAGATTCATTTTCTTTATTCAACAAAATATTAGGCTATTATATAGTCAAACGTAATCTATTAGTCTGAGATGAGCCCGAATACAAAAACATGGCAGTTTTAATACATTTAATTCTGTACTTTAATTTATATTGTCATGTTCACTGATTGGCAGAAACAGAATATCCCTTTCCTGATGGGCTTGTTTGACAGGTCTCAGCAGGAGCCCAAGATATCAACACCAATCGTAGTTCAGAGGCCCTCAATGATCATGTTCAGGAGTTTGAGAGATCCATGTGTCTGGTATGACTTAGGAAAGAAGGCAAGGGGGTAATGTAACAAGAGGAGAGAAGAAACCAGCTACCTAGTCCACCAGGACACTTGAGTTCAAACGTTGAATGTCAAGCCATCAGAGAGAAACTGGGGTGATATGGCGATATTCTTGAGATTCTAACACTCAGGTCACCGTTATTGCTGTAATCTAATGCTCACTTTGATCTTCATCCGTGACCACGGCATCTTTGTGGAGGGTCTGTTATGTGTGAACCTATTGCGTCTGATCAATGCCCTGAACTGCGATAAAAATCCGTCACAGTGGGGCGTCTCATGTTCTTTCACCCCCAGTTTGACACACCATTCAACATGTTGTTACATCACATCTGGGAGACCATGTGGCCCCACTTACTCACTTGACAGAACCTATCGCTGGGTCAAGTTGGAGCCAGACCACCAGGCAATGACTTCTGCTCTCTTGACCTTGGTTGCACATCAACCTGGTCTAGATTAATGGTAAACAGAGACCTGGTATAGTTAGTCTCCCCTTTGCGGGTCTTTTCTCAAAGCTGAGGCTGTGCAAGTCTTGAGCAGAGGGGGTCCTATTGTTATTGACTTCCTGCACGTCTTCTGTGGAGGGAAGAGGAAAGGGAGGTTACTGCGTCGTTTGGCACCCACTCGCAAGAACATATCAATAGAATTAATCTGGGCGTATTTCATCAGGACATTGAAATTTCTGCAGCAAGTTGGGTCATTTCCATGCTAAAGGAACTGCAGAGGTTAAACTGTGCTCAACACATATTAGGGCCAATGACATGACATTCATTTTCACATTTATTTATTCAAAAGTACATTAAAAATGCAACTCACATGTCTTCTACGATCAACATGTTTTTCAATTAGTATATTTTGGGATTGTAATTTAGGACATGCAATCAGAAACGTCAGGGTGATAAAGCTGTCCTGATATCATAATGAAAAAAATTAAAAATAAAACTATTTTGGGTGAAGACCTGTTCACACCAATTAAAATGTTCGGCGTGAAATATCTTTCATCTGAAGGACAGAACGAAAGTGCAGTGTAACTTTCTAGCAGTAGGTGGCACTTATGGAAAAGCAGAAATGCAGGTGTATTTGTTCATCCCGATGCTGATATGCCATATTTGTATTTTTTAAATTAATATTCTTATGTTTATCAAAAAAACAATGTTTATGACCATATAAGCATGACTCCTATTGGTTGGTCAGTTTTCTTCGCAGTGTGATGGAAAAGAGATTAGATTGACTGTGAAAAAAAAAAAATCTGTCTAATTTAAAGGCATGTTCATTTCACTCTGAACTCAGATGTTCAATCAAATTAAATGTTTATCACAACCAGATTTTCCACCGAATGTTCGTCTTGGTGTGATCAGGCCTTAAGCCGACTGTAAGCATGCATTGCATTCTCCCAGTATAATAGGGATTGGAATAAAAGTTTTCTTCTACTGTCAGTTTTCTCTGAGCAACAGTTTGCAGTATAACATATAGGCCTTCTGTTTAGTAGGTATTTGGATTGAAACTGGCTTTGCAATAGTTAAAATAACACTTACATATAGTAAGAAGGTGTGAAGTGTAAACAATGTTCTGATTTAGTATATCTATCATGTTGGCATTGTCATATATATCAATAAATATCACAAATTCTCTCCTGAGGCCTCATGGGATGGGAAAGTGTCCATCAAGCACACTTCAGAATCTCTCCGGAAGAAGTAGTAGGTCATTCAGGTACTTTGCGCTAATGTTTTATGAATACTTCAAATTTTTGCATACTACTGTTTTTTGCCTACTAGGCATATTCGAATGCAGAGTTGATGAGAAAGTTAATTAGAGTCAAATTGTGTCTAATATCGCCCCATATAACATTATGGTGAACCTAATTTCACCAAGTACAACATGTTCCTGGATCAACATCTTTGTTAATCCCTACATCATTCCAATCAACCAATCAGATTTGAGGGAGATTACAGTTTATGTCAAGTTTAAGCTTACAACCAGGGTTAGGTGCTTCTACATCAGTGTTGTTCACCATCATTTCCTTCTGGTTTTAGGGATAAGTTATGGGTAGGGTTAACTCAGGGTTAGGGTTAGGGGTAGGGATATGGATAATTTTTGGACAGAAATGTTGTTCCAGAATCAACAAAATACTGTATGTTCAACAGTTAACGGAACAATATTGGCAAAATCACAGTGACCATACCCTTATTTAGTGCACTTTCGAGGTGACAGCCATTTGTAGTGGTGTCTGAAACCAAGTGGACATTTTCAAATGCACTCATTCAATCCCATAATGTACCTCCGTAACGAGAGTACAACTGATGTACACTCAACAGATAGTCGCTAAAGAATAGCCATGCAACGTGAGCAACACACCAAATGAATTCCTGTATCTCGCCAGAAGATGACGTCCGCAGCACTCAGTTTCCGTTTGTTCACTGGTTCTCATTCACTTATTCAGAGGACAATGATAGTGGAATAATGTAACGACTAGTGAAGGAAGGTAAATATACAGCCAATATGCTGAGAGCAATTTGATTGAATTGATTGGATGTTTTTGGTTTGTCGTTCATGTGAGTGACAGGTTGTTCGGCCCTTGGTTCAGTAAATACGTCATCAAGAGATATCACTGAAGGGAATAAAGTAGCAAGTTTATAGCAAGTTAAAGTAGCAAGGGAGTGAGGTAGCAAGTTTCAATGCCTCACACTGCAAATAGCTACATCACTTCACTGTCTGATTCCCTCTCACAAACACTGACTGGTTCAAGCTCTTCAGACTGCATCAGTGTCATTGTTGTTCCATCAAGCCTCGATGATTGTTCTTGCATAAGACCGAGCTTCCTCTAATTGTCTCGACTTGAACAGATGACATATGAAATGCTTTCAAAAAAATTGTAAGCCTGTTATGCTTGGTCTCATTTTACACATTATAGTGAGCTTCTGGGAGCACATGGCATTGGATAGATATTTAGCCTTGGTTTTATGAACTACGAGGAATGTGTCCTTGGCTTTCTATAATAAAGTGATTGTAAACACTTAATTTACGGTTATGTTTTTTTTCCCCTGCATTTTGCATGTTGTTTACACATAGGTCTATAATTTAGATTTTTGCAAACTGTTTTTTTTATTATTATTTTATTTAAGCAGTGAAGCAATGAAGCAATTTAATAATAAAAAAGAACACACACACACACATACATTTCAAACTACTCAATACAGATTTTTATTTTTTTAAAGAGTAATTATTTTGTAACTTTTTTCTTCATTATTATATCATGGGACATTTCTATCACACTGGCCTTTTGACTTTATGCTCCTCCAAAAACTGTCAAAGTTATTTAAAATCAGAAATTAAAAACATGCTAATCACATAAGAGGAGCACAATTACATTTTTAATGTATTTCTGAATAAATTATTAGATCCGGACCCAATAAAAAAAAGGGCCCATTGCGTGCCCAATGTTATAGGATCTTTGCACTGATGGTAATGTTGTCTTTCAGCCTCTTTATAGATCTTCTAAATGAGATTAGCCTACATGCGGCTCACTTATGAAGTAGCACAAGGAAAAAGCTTTTTAAAAAGCTGTCCATCATCTGCATTTGCTGTCCCCTCCGCTCAGAACTAATCCACAAGAGTTTTTGTAGCATGGAGCAACATAGCATGCCATTATGGGCCACTGAACACTTACGTAAGCTGCTGATGTATCTGATGTGCACAGTCAGGGAATGAGCCGCGTGTGTGGCAAGCCGTCACTCGTCATAATTGCATTTTTACTAGTAAGAATTTAATTAGTGAGTTGTTTATTTAGTACTTAGTATTAACAATTATTATTAAAGAGCTCTCAAATTCAATTGTTACTGTAAGCATTGAATTAGATCTGCAATTGCATTTTTACTAGTAAGAATGGAATAAGAGAGCTCTAGTTGTAATGGTTACTAGTGAGAACTGAATTGCAGAGCTCTTCATTTAATTCTTACTAGTAAAAATTTAATTATGACGAGTAAGGCTGTGAAAATGTTTAACCCTTTAAACGCATACTTTAGATCTGTAGTGACCTGGGATGTCATTCACTAACCTCCTCATTCATATTTTAAAGTTAGTGTAAAGTTTTCCACTAAAGGCAAGTTGTAGAGAGAATCCAAGTGCAGTTTATTTACAGAACGTGATCAACCATAAAACAAAGACATCACATGACTTCAAAACATAAACGTGGACATGCCGCTTACCAAAAGTGGTAACAGGAAACAATACTTGACAAAGACACAGGGAAACATGAGGCTTAAATACACACAAGACTAATGACTAGACAAGGGACACCTGTGACCAATGAACCAATGACAACATGACAGGACAGGACTCTTATCAAACATGTGAAGTTTGAGGCAGATCGGACATTGTATGCCTGAGTTACTGCAGGCTGTCTGTGGTTGTAACACAAAAAATACAAACACAAAAGTATTTGTATTTGCCACACTTCCTGCTACCAGCAGGTGGCGCTATTACAATAATCTAATATGAGCATGGTCATGTGTTCAGGACAGGACTCTTATCAAACATGTGAAGTTTGGGGCAGATCGGACATTGTATGGCTGAGTTACTGCAGGCTGTCTGTGGTTGCCTAGCAACACTGGAACTGCATGCAACATTCACACAGACATTATCTGATGATGCATATTTTACCCAGAGGCTGAAATTGGATTTGCACATCTACATTTTTGTAGAATTTTTGCACGTCACATCCTTCGACGAAAACTCTAGATCTTCGCAATTTAACGTCGCAAAGGCCTTAAGATTAGACTGACAAAATATGATGTGGAACTGATTAAATCTCTAGGAGGAGTTCGTTAAAGTACAACATCAGGAAATTACGAAAAATGCACAAAATCTAGGAGGAAGTTCAAAATAGCTCACTTCCTGTTGTGTTTAGGGCTACGCTCCAAGATACTTTTTTGTAGGTATTGGGTCATTACATGAATGTACCAAATTTCATACCTGTACGTGAAACGTAGAGCCGGGGTAAAACGTGGGGGCAATAATTTACAGAATTTGCCCCACCCAATTTTGAAAACCACATCACACGTAAATTTTCACCACTTCTGAAGCGTGTGCAAAGTTTCATGAGTTTTCGAGCATGTTTAGGCCCTGTAAAAAGCGATTCTTATTAGAGAAGAAGAAGAAGAAGAAGAAGAATAAACGGAGCAAAAACAATAGGGTCCTCTCACCATCGGTACTCGGGCCCTAATGAAGTTCCAAGTGACAAACCAAAGGGAACACTATAATCGCCATAATGGTGACTAAAACATTTTAGGAAAATCAACAATTTATGAAGTCAACTTATGTGATGTTCTCTCACATTTTTTTTAGTTGTATTGACTTTGGGAAACGAGTGAATGCAAACAGAGAAAAATAACAGCAGAAGTGGAGGAAATTAGTGAAAAGTCCATTAAGATTTTCCCCGCCTCAAAAACCAAACTCAAACCAATCAATTAATCTTTACTTGGGTTTTCTGAGTAAACAAAGCATAGTAAGTGAATAGTACAGATTACTTGATTTTTACAATTACGTTAAGACATTAAGTAAAGTTAACTAAAAAGTGTTAGTTAGAATCACTGTTGGATTTTACAGTGTATAAACAATATAACAAGAAAATTAATAATACAATTATAAAAGAATGCCCGTTTTCCCATTCATTTTTTGTAAAAAATTGTATAGGGTCACTACATGGTGTGTAACAGTGTAAGTATATTTTTTCTACACAACAAAACTTTAATCTTTGACTGCAAAAGTGCAGTTTACCTTCTCAATTCACAATTCACCTTCAAATCACCTTTTCACACGGTGCCAATGTCTGATACACAATGATGAAGTGATATTTCACTCATAGTCATCGCAGGCAGAAAACAGTATTATCAGCAAAACTTGTAGTGGTTCAGTGATTGACTGCAGAGCAAGTACTGAACGCAATCAGATATTACTGTCACTTTCACTTGATGGTGGATCTGGTGAAGAAGCTGTCAGCGATCAAAATATTGATTTTAAAGATGTTCAAAATGATAGTTTTGAGAATATGTTTGCGATCACGAATATGAGCCAGATGCTGAATGTACTTGGAAATGAGCTCTGACGAGGACAGTATGATGGTACAGAACATCTGCTCAAACTAAACCCTTCCAAGCTCCAAAAGATAACAAAATATGCTTTATTTTATTCTTCTGTAATTGTTACTCCAATATCAGAAGAGTTTTACATTGTTGCGTCAGGTAAAGAACCATCCATGTTAGATGTAGATCCGGGTCGCTAAAGACCTGAATTTGTGATGATAATTGCGTTGAAGAGAATCTCTCAGCATGAGTGTGTGTGTTGTCTTAAAGAGTGGCGCTGAAGGCTCACATGAGGATCTTTATGGCTAGCGCATGAGCCAGGAAACGGCTCCAATATGGGCTGGAGTGGAGGTCTTCACAGCTGACCTTTCTGGGATGATTTAAAGCTCCTGTCAGCGCAGCTCAAGCAGTTCGATGTGTGAAAATCCAGCAAGTGAATGTTTATTTCTCTTTTCAAGGCCTGTTAATTGGCTTCTCTACTTCCATTATTGAAACTATCTGTGTTTTCTTTGATGTGAGCAGCAGGAGCTAGAAACTAAATAAAGAAAAACGTAAACTTTTCATTGAGAGTTATTACAGCAATTATCATTGATTTACTTGTCTGCATTTGCGTTTCAAGTATCCGCATAGGCTCATCACCAGTTATGATGCTCATTACTCTGTAATGAGCATAGTGAATGAAATACTGATGTTTTAGATGAGCCGTTCATGTTTCTTCAGCTGTTTGGCAATTGGCTTGTGCACGTTTATAAATAGACTAATCTCCCTTAAAATACATTTTACACTCTACTAGTTTATTTAATCTGTCCAACGGTGTATACATGCATCTGTCATTGTTCCTGGAAGTCATTTCCACCACAGTGTAATTTCCATCACATGTGAAATAACGTATTTTACAGTATTAACAGTATTTTGTGGTGGAAATTACTGTTGTTATATTGAAATTAGTTACATTTATTTTACTTTGTTTGGTTATTAAAGTTTAATACATTAATAATTCATATTTTATATTATTCATAAGACAAATAATAAAATGTACATGAATGATTGGTTTTTGAATGATAGGAAATTTTGAAAATGATAGGAAAAATACATTAAATTATTATTATTATTATTTTTATTTATTTTTTGTCCTTTCAATGCAACTAATGTTCATTTTTTAACGTTAATCTGTCCAGTGTGATAGCTCAGAGTCAGGAAGGAAACATAGATTATAGGAATATAGGAAACATAGATTATCATCTTATAAAGGTCTTCATGCTTCGTCTTCTTGGATAACACACAAATATGTTACCAAAATGGTCAGGGAGGCAAGGCATTTGGATGTGACTCAAGACCGTGTTTACACAGGACATATTTCAATACCTTTTGGGGATAGTTCCTCAAGGGGATTGTAGAGATGCAACCTCTGGATCATCCAACCTCTCCTTTCCTCTCAGTTTCTGTCTCTCACTCGCAGACTTTTCAGATCAGACTCGCAGACAAATCAGATTAGGCTGTAAAACCCCTCATCAGAGCAGTCTGCAGTGCACAGGAATCATGCTGTCCCATTACTGCAGAACAAGCTAAACAAAATGTCCCTGAAAGGCCCGTCCTTCCTCTGAACAGTCAGCAATCATCAAAGCTATCATCATCAATAATGAGTGCAGCTGGAAGTGGAATAGTTTAATGGTATAAATATCTGTAGTTCTCACACAACTGCTGTAGATATCAGTTACACTGTCAACCACGAGGGGCAAAGGCCGAGCTTTCTGCCCACTGTGGGAACACATGTGTGAGATGTGCATTGCTTCTTATTTGTCCTTCCTCTTCCTGTGTCTTTTTTTCTTCAATTCTGAGTAAAAAACAACAAACAAAAAAAACCAGACTTATTCTGCTGGTCTAGTTTAAGTTGGTTGTGCTGTTGTCCCATCCTGGCCAAGCTGGAGTTTAGCTGGTGGCCCTCTAAAACAACTAAATAGAGCTGGGAGAACAGCTAATTACATTAGGGTAACTTTTATTTTATTTTATGATTTTATTTAGCAGCAAAGTTGTATGTGATGCAACAGGCGTGTTCTATCTGTGGAGTTCAGTTTTAAAATAGCAAGTGTTTAGTCTGCCATCTAGTGGCCGCTAATGTTTTTACACAGCAGGCAGTTTAGTGTCTGCTTCATTTCGAACAAATCCAGCTGCTTAACCACAGGACAAGCAGCTTAAACTAATGTTAACAGTCTACATTTGTTGGAACAGTATGTTTTCTTTGTTTATTTTATAACATAAAATATACTGGCCTGAACCTCGTGTTCTGGCTGGGGTCTCAGATGTTGTTTTAATAGCTCAAAAACATAGGCCAACTTGAGGGTACTATGTAACTTTTTTGTAAAAAAAAAAAATAGCAACATTAAAAAAATTAGCTACAAAACATGTTTTGTCTTATACTGATTCACTGTGGTAAGCCTACGTGATTTTATTAGATGCCGTGCATGCTTTGTCATATCCAGAAAAGTTTCTCCATAGTTACTTTGACGCGTTGGGAGTAGCATAGTTTACGTGTCAACCGAAAATTCTCTGTTATTGACTTTTTTTTTTTTTTTAGCAGTGACATTGAAATCTGACAGATATTACACTGAGGGTGAGGTATTTTAACTTGTAAACTGCAATTCTCACCCCTTTCCACTGGCGAGTTCGCTCTGACTATCAAGTTAATGGTCAGCGAATGGCTTTTCTGAGTTAGGCTACTTGTGTTACAAGCTGTTTTATTGATGTATTTCAGAGGTTGAAACACTGATCGAGCGATTACATGAGAGGCATGATACAGATTGCGATAAGTTGGACTGTACCTTGTCAACATATTTTCTGATGTTTATTCAAGTTTATTTCGTTCTGCAACATAGTAAAGAGAAAGAGATGATCACGTTCACTCAAATCACAGTTATATCTTGAACCACATTCAATTGTATTTATTGTTTGAATTTTGAGATAAAATGGACAGAATTTGAAAGCTTACACTTTGTTTCATATCAAAAGTAACAAAGCACAAAGCTTATTGCGATTTATTGGACAAACATTCATGATGAAACCTGAAAAGCGACTGAAACCATCTAGGTTACGACCAGGGGCGGAGCGGGGGGGGTGGCTTATGGGGCTTAAGCCCCGAATGTTTTGTCAAAAGCCCCGAATCTTTTAGGTTATTTAAAATAACTTCAACTTTGTTTAATTTCCTTTCTGACTGGAGCGGTAAAAAATGAAACAAAAACTCTATTACCGTGCGACGTGCGTGGTGGCGGACGGTAATGCATCGCGCATCACTCAGCTTGTTTGCCAACTGTTCTTCGTCGTTGTCATCAGGGGCTGGTGGGCTGTTGTATGCAATGGTTGTATGTTTCACCTGCGTCGTAGCGAGCTCACTGACTAACGGCTGAAGTTATTATGGACATAACAAAGTTTTTTATACGGAACACATTAAAGGTAGGAGAAAAGTGACCAGTAGTCAAACAAATAAAGTACCGCAACATAATATATGGTCATGTTGTTAATCATACTGTGCTATTTCCCAAATAAACATAATATAATTTTAGAGTATTATTGAAGAGCACATTTGATTGGCACTGCAGCATTTGCTGTTTGCTAGTAGCGCAGCCTAAACTATGGCATGGATTCTGATGTAGCAAATTTGTCAGCTAAGCACAAACTAAACAGAACTGAACTCTTAAGATTAGTAATGATGTTAACACCAAATTCCTATTTTACCTATGTAGGCTAACTTAAAAATAGTCAGATAATGGTTGGCTCTTTTTAGTTCCCATAGGTGAAAATGAGTCATCCTTAACATTTTTGGTGTTTTGGATTCACTACAGCTGGAGAACAATTAAATACAAAATAGGTTGTAGGCTACTGGGTGATTTATTTATTTTTACTGAGTAACTATCATATTTTCCCAGATAGTGTATAGATTTTTAGGCATTCTATTATCTCAAACAGCCTGAAAAATAGTGCATTTAACTGACGTAAATGGGAAAAAAATCTCTGTTTCAATCGTCTAGCTCCGCCCCTGGTTACGACTGTAACCTCTGTTCCCTGAGAACAGGGGACGAGACACTACTGTGTCGATTGACACTAAGGGGGAATGCCTCAGGCGTGACAGGTGTCTGAAATTACTATCAAATCACGGCAATCCTATTGACCAGCGACAGCCCATGAATCATTACCGTGCGACCTGGAAGTATAAGGGTGCCTTGCAAACATGATAACATCACCTTTTTTGTCTGAAGGGACTTTGGTAGGCAGACCCAAGGCATGGTGAAAAAGACTCAGGGAACAGAGGTTAGTCGTAAACTAGACGTTCCCTTTTGAAAGGGAACTTGCACTGCGTAGATTTACGATAAGGAGAACGATATACCAAAGCCACCATGCTAAGGGGAGTGCATACCCATTGGCAGTGACAACTGTCAAAACCAGCAAATTCAAAAGAAATGCCACTCACCCTCAGGTCACACTGGGCAGTCAGTGACAGCCTTGCCTACGGTCATAGCCCAAGATACGTTCCACAGGAAAACCTTCATAAACATTGTTCATGGGCCTAGACCCCAGCTTCAAATTTAGAAGGGGTCCCTTCTAGGGAATGTGGCTAGGGAACCCGAAGGAGTTCTTGAAATAGAAATTCTCAGAAAATGCATTTACGGTATGAATATATTTAAAAACGTCTGTTTATATATCCATACTCCCTTAATAAATGAGTCCAGACATTAGAAAAATATCTGTCTACACATGCGTTTTCTATTTAATATGAGGGAAATAAACATGCGTGACACAAAAAATCTTTAACTTTTAGTTGGCAAAATATTGTTAGTAGCCTAGCCTACTTCTGTGAATTACACTGCTCAAACAGTCAGACACCCAAATACATGTCACCTAATATCACCATTATAAATTGTTTTGCAACCTTGTAGTTCAATTTTCCATAATTATTTATTGTATGTCTTTATGTAAGTATCATTATTTGCTTTCTACCATGCACAAATAAAAATGTCACTGAACTTTTGCTGTGTAATTGTAACAATAAGCACTCAAACACACCAAACCAATTCGCTACTAAAAACACAAAAAAAAAAGAAAAGAAAAAAAAAATATATATATATATATATATATATATATATATATATATATATATGTTATTTGTTATTCGTATGTCTCTCGAACCGTTAGTCCGATGGATTTCAAACTTGAGGTGTCTTGCTACGGGCACGAGTAGCGTGCCAGTGTTTTACATTGTTTGGATTAGAAATGCAAAAGATATCGGTAAATATATTGGTAAAAGAAGCACACATTGGCTTTTGCCGCTCTAGCCGCAGGTCACTCTGAATATTATATTTTATTCTGGTGCGCTTATTATCGGTTTCTCAGAGTTGAGTCTCCTGTGTAATAGTACGTAGCCTAGGCTATTCAGCAACACGTAGCCTAGGCTATTCAGCAACAAACCAACAATTACTAAAAACACACAAAAACAGATTTTGCACGGGCATTGCACTAGTTTTGAATACATTTTTGAAAAAGAAAAAATCAGTGTTCTACCCTCTGGTTTCTACCGCTAGCAGAGCAGTGTCTGTGATGTCACAGGCAGCGCGAGTTCCATATGACGTCACAGCCGGAGTTGTTCAGGACAGCAGCAATTATCTAGCCTGGGAGTCACTATCGGACGAACGTGTTACAACGCAGTCTACCTTTAAAAAAAACAGGCACATAGTGTATACACAGCTCATTGAGATTTATAATCTAACAGTAGGCTATACTGTGTTATTTACTATTTACAATATACAATTACTTTGACGGAATCTTCAGGTCAGGTGATCATAACGTTAGTTCATGATCGGACGAAGTGTGCAGACGCAGTGTACAGTAAACAACAGGCAGGGACAGTGTCAATCCGACATCATGTCTGCAAACTTCCCACTGGAGCTGGAGAGCTTGTCCGAGGACGCTCAGCCGCGGAGTGGCGCTGTTGTGTCCGCTAGGAGAAAACAGAACAGCAGCACAACTGACCCGAAAATCGCTTGGGAGGACCACACAACAGGTACCGAGTTAATACACATTAACGGACACACAATCCGACATAAATGGTAGGACTATGTGTATCACAGCATCAGCAGCACTGTGCTTGTAATGGGCTCTCTGTGCACAAGATGGCGCCAGTGAGTTTCGGCGATGCGCGCGTGTGTGCATGTTTACTTCCGACTCATTCCAGCGACTTTCCCATTTAAGGAGAAACTTATATTCGAAACTCGGCTAGATATGATTTTTTTTATTAAAGAGAAGATGAAAACATTGTTATATTGTTATAGAAAACATTGTTATATTGTCCCGGCTGCATACGACCAGCGGCCCAGTGCGCTCGTTTTACCGCAGTATTTCCAGTAAAACCATTAACTAACACAATGAACCATGATTTTACTACAACTATGGTTTGTCTATGATTGTTGTCGTAAAACCGTAGCTACAAATTTAGCCATGGTTTCAAAACTTATGGTTATAGTTAGTTATGATACTTTTAGGTTTACTGCAATAGCATAGTTGATCCATGGTTGGAACAAAAAAAATAACATGGATTCAGTTTTACTCATAGATCTAGTGCTTTTCACAATACATATCGTTTCAAAGCAGCTTTACAGAAAATGCATGTTCAAGGTTACAATCGCAAAATATCCTTTAATCTGCCAGAAGTGACTGTGACTCAAACTGTGACACAACAAAGAATTGTCCATATGGCAATAGCTACAAGTCAGGACTTTAAAGTCATGTTCAGTTAAATAGACAAAATTATGCTGTCTTATTTTTAAAGGGCAAGTTCGCAGATTTTTTTGCAAGAGAATCATTCAGCTGTAATCTGTGCTAATAAAACAATGTTTCTAATCAATATTTGTTGTTTGCAGAAAAACAGGCGAAAGGTAGGAACATCTTCAGGAGAGGATTGAAGGCTGTGAAACGTCGCCTCCAAACCCTCAAAACCGAAGTGTGTCCTCTTGTGTCTGAGCAGGAGTCATCACAGGTTCATCCACACACATCCGGCGTAGAGCCGACAGCCGGCACAGATGCGCTCGAGTCCGAGCCGACAGACAGTGAGTTTCCAGTTATTACCACTCTGATTCATGGCCATTTCAGCCTGATGTTTCTGGTGTTAGTCTTACAGGGGACCTATTATGTAGCCTGACTCCGCCCTCCTATGTACTTCCGCTCAATTTTCATTTTCCTTCAGTACTACGTCTGGGATTCTGCTGTAGACTTTGGTTTTCTCCGATTAATTTTTTACCGGGCCAATCAGCGAACATAGGGAGTGGCTGAGAACGATGACGTTGTGGGTTATTTTGAGTTGTAGTTCAGTAATGGCAGCGGAGAAAGATGCGAGCGAAGTCATTCGGTCCGTTGTGGCAACGCTGCCGAATATCAAGAAGTTAAAGCCGGAGCAAGAACAGTCTTTGCTTAGTTTTGTTGATGGCCATGATGTTCGGATGACATACGTCACGACCAAACGTTAGTGATTGGTTATGGCAGATCCAGAGTGACTCTGAGTAGATCCAATAGTTTTAGACTTCAATAGAGTACCCGCCTACAAGGAAGTTAACGACTGTCAATGGAGCAGTGCCAGACTCTATGTACAAATTAAATGAAATGTACGAGAGTCTGGTGGGACCAGGCTACCTATTATGCCCCTTTTCACAAGATGTGAAACAATTATTTGATGTCCCCAGAGTGTGTATGGGAAGTCTTAGCTCAAAATACCCCACAGAATTTTTTTTTTTAGCATTTTAAAATTGCCAAATTTTGGCTTGTGCAAAAACGCACCGTTTTAGTGTTTCCCTTTAAATGCTAATGATGTGCTCTGTTCTGATGTGCTGTCCTTTACAAATACAGATCCCACTATCAGCGCGATAAAAATAAGTCTAACATGTTATTATGAGCTTGACAAATTCAAAGGCAATTTGGAAAACAAACGCGTAATACTTACTTCTAGATGTGTAGCTGGATCACGAACAGTTGGCACTGCTACACTCTTTTAATATAAACGAATTTTGGTAGAGTTGAGGGAGCTTTTTCTTCAAAAACAAAATTAAACCACCTCGTCTTCAGCGGCTCAGATTTCGGGAGTAAATAGAGAGAGCAATGTGGATTAACACATCCAGCCACACAACACCGACAACACTTGGGAGACATTCTCATCAGTGGAGCAATGGCGGATGTGTACAACTCTCAACTCGCTGTGAACTCGATCAGGGCGGTTCTATGTTAAAACGGCAGAGTCTGTCAACACTCGTGGGCGGGGCCTGTGGCTGTAATGACGTCACTAAAGCATTCTGAAAACAGGTTGTTGGGAGACACTGCTTATGATTTATGGGGATTAAAAAAAAAAAAAAGTAGTGGGTGGATTTTTATCACTGCAGAGTGGTTGTGTACACACACTGCCATCACACATTTATGTCCAAACACCACGCAAAAGTGAATTTAGCATGATAGGTCCCCTTTAATTGTTCCTTCTCTACTCCTGCTTATAGTTGAGATTAGGCTCTTGACAAACGAAAAGTAGAAAAGTGCAGGATGTAGTATTTTCAAGTATTTATTTGATAGGCTATTATTGACAAAGCTCTGATTGTAGAGGGTGATTGATTTGCGATCACGCTTTGCTCATTTCAGTCATACTCAGTTCGCACTCGTTCACATCACACACTCATGGTTTATGTATGATTTTGTGTTCAATCCTGGCTTTGCTACCCTGAATATCTTCCCTATTATTGGGTAAAACTCGTTTTGAAGCCATTATCTGTGCCTCTGGCGAGGAGTAAGGTATTGGACTTCGGCACATAGTAGTTCTGACAGGTCTCGCCACAGCTTGTCTGACCCCTGTGCTGCTTCCCAAACTTTTTTCCAGGAGACCCCTATTTTAACATTTAAAATCCGTAACACCAACACACTTGCAGACACGCATTTCATTTACTGACAGGGATTAAAAAATCAGTTGTTAAGGTTTTAATAAATGCAACAACGGCACTAACAATAAAATAATAGCTTTAACAACTACGGCCAGATGTTACTTACAACATAATGTTTTACTAGCTACTACATGTTCAATTAAAGTATGTTTTATAAAATGATAAACCTAATATGCCATCCTTTAAACCATTTTTAAGAAACAGGATGAGTCAAAATGTTTATAGGAATTTTATCAGCTCAATTAATAACTTTAGAATGGAAATGTAAATCCACTCTCTTGTCAGTAAGTGGCGCTTAAGCAACTGCAGAAATAAATCTGTTTCCCTGGTAACCTCTGTAAACAAAGCAGTTATAAACACTACACGTTACACGGAGGGAAGATGAAGAGATAATGCCATCAAAACTTTTCTCAAGGCAGTCAGTTCCCTTCAGAGAAACATTCATAGAATGATTGTAAAACCTCTCATTTGCGTAATAAAAAAACAAAACAAAACTGGACAGTATTTGCCGTGAGTTTTTCAAATCCTTGCATTCAAATACAGTTTTAATGATGATTAAAATATTAAACTGTTTTATAAAATATTAAACGGGATGCCCGTGCTTTAATCAGTCCCTGCTTTTTGGACATTTTTAATAAATAAGAGACAAGCTTTGTGTCATCCTTTCAAAACTGCTGAAAATCATACCATTTTAAGATGAGTGATGATTATATATCTCCCTTATTGCAATACTCCACTATTCTTTAAGATATTCTGAGATAAAAACACATCCTCTTTTATGGCAGGTCCCTCCGAGATTGAGCAAACGCCGGACACAAATCCTGTGGATCATGAGATGATGATGTGCCTGCCAGGCCAGGTCTGTGAAGATCTGTGTGTGCCAGGTCCATCCAAGATTAAGAAAACACAGCATGCAGATCCTGTTGATCCTGAGCTGCCGCCTGTGCCAGATCCCTCCGGTTGTGATCTGGATGACAGTGAGTCATTATTACCTTTGTTTCATGATATTCAGCCATCTGTTATTTTCTACTTTTCTACTATAATTCTGACACTCTGACATCACGTAAAGTAACTTCTTGCAGCTGATTTGCAGCAGATCAGAAATCAAAAGATTGAAGTCTTTTAAGATTCTTTAAATGGATATTTAGTTTTTGTTTAATATATTTCTGTGCTATAGTTTATTTTTTAAATGTAGTTATATTTACATATTTGTATATTTACAGTAGGCATAATGGGTCGGGGAAAAAGACATGCGTATGTTCATGCACCATGAGTAAGAGTCCATTTACTCTTCATGGACAGAGTGTATTTAATGAAGGTGTATTTCATTCACCGGATTTAAACATGTGTGCATTTAAATGTCATGTACTCATGTAGATCTTAGTATTATTTTTAAGTGATGTATCATAATGTATAAACAACTATTAAAGATCATTCTCTGGTTTCTCCTGCTCTCCGCACTGGCGTCTGCACAAACTCGCTAGATCGGAAATCCAACATGGCGGCCATATGAAACCAGCCCGTTTCTCTAGTGTTCTTGGAACATTAACTAGTGAATCATTCAGCTGTAATCTGTGCTAATAAAACAATGTTTCTAATTAATATTTGTTGTTTGCAGAAAAACAGGCAAAAGGGAGGAACATCTTCAGGAGAGGATTGAAGGCTGTGAAACGTCGCCTCCAAACCCACAAAACCGAAGTGTGTCCTCTTGTGTCTGAGCAGGAGTCATCACAGGTTCATCCACACACATCCAACGTAGAGCCGACAGCCGGCACAGATGCGCTCCAGTCCGAGCCGACAGCCGGCACAGATGTGCTCAAGTCCGAGCCGACAGCCGGCACAGATGCGATCAAGTCCGAGCCGACAGCCGGCACAGATGCGCTCAAGTCCGAGCCTACAGCCGGCACAGATGCGCTCGAGTCCGAGCCGACAGCCGGCACAGATGTGCTCAAGTCCGAGCCTACAGCCGGCACAGATGCGATCAAGTCCGAGCCGACAGCCGGCACAGATGCGCTCAAGTCCGAGCCTACAGCCGGCACAGATGCGCTCGAGTCCGAGCCGACAGCCGGCACAGATGCGCTCGAGTCCGAGCCAACAGCCGGCACAGATGCGCTCCAGTCCGAGCCGACAGCCGGCACAGATGCGCTCGAGTCCGAGCCGACAGCCGGCACAGATGCGCTCGAGTCCGAGCCGACAGCCGGCACAGATGTGCTCAAGTCCGAGCCTACAGCCGGCACAGATGCGATCAAGTCCGAGCCGACAGACGGTGAGTCTCCAGTTATTACCACTCTGATATTTGGGGTTTTAGTCTTAACTTTTCCTTCTCTACTCCTGTTGGTTAGTAGCCTGGTGTCAACCCTTCTCAGTTGTAACTGAGAGTGTGTCTGGGTAAGGTTCATTCACTGCCCATTTCCAAATGGGCGTCACCAACCAACGTCTCTCAAATGCCTCTGGGCGCAATTGGAAAGACCTAAAACTAGGGGTGGAACGGTACATGTATTCGTATTGAACCGAAACGGTACGGGCGTCACGGTTCGGTGCATGAATTTACACGGAGAATACACGGTATAAAAAAAATTGTCACAGGCTGCTCGCCCACTCGTAACATTGTGTTTATGGTGCATGTAATTTTTAAATAACCATAACTTGCTCAATTTTCTACCGATTTTCAAACGGGTTGGTTCGTTATAAATGTCAGAGATGTAGTTATGACACTGCACACTTATGGATAATTATGTATTAATCATGTAAACATCCATTATATGCTAGTATTATAGCCACGTTAGTAAGAAACCAAACCGTTTGTAAATCCGTCCAGATTTCAGTAAGATAAGAGTATTTGTGTTTGTGCAGATAACTCACCTTACATTAAACCCTGCCTGTGACAAGATGGCCGCCGGTGATGACGATAGACACTCCGCCGTAAGACATCTAGCCTTTATATAGATATCTATGGCTCCATCTATGTATGCAGTTTTTTGTCTTTGTCCAGGACGGTCCAGTGAGTGAGTCAGAGACAGCAGCACTAAGGACGAGTATGGCGAGTGGTATTAGAAGTTAGAGAACCCGCTGTCTTTAAGATCGCAAGTTTGGGAAAACCTTAATTAAACCAACAAGCCTCAATATTAGGTTACTCACTTGCGCGCGCACTCTCTCTCTCCCTCTGTGTCTCTTTCTCTTGCTATGGTTAATTCATAAAAAAAATATTACAGCGCTACTTTATTTCACTTCAGAATTCTAGATATGAGCTGTAGATAAACGAGAGGGGAAAAAATCAGAACTATATATATTTTTTGTTTGACCAGCAAAACCTTCATGAGTCATGATGACAGCTGTTATCTTATCTATTTTTCCAACCCATTTAAAAACAGTCTGTGGGTGCCATCTTTTGGACATTTATCATATTGCATTGGTTTAATTTCTTGTCCTCAAACAGAGCACTAATCTGTTTATTTTAAAGTTACACATTCTACATTGATTAAAAAAGAAAATCAAATGTGTTTTTTAATGGTAGTATTATTTTATACAGAAATAAATCAATTATAATTCAGATGAGAATAAAGAAAAACAAATCTGAAAATATAGCAAATACATTTTAAATTAATTCAGGTACAATTACCAAACATATCAAGGTCTTTTTATTAATTTAATTAATAAACTAATTATATAAAACTATTGTCAATGCCCTACAAATAAACTGGTTCTATGCCTTTACTTTATTAATAAAACTTATTTAAAAAATACAAGACTTAAGACATTTATATTCCTTTATTACATGAATTACTCAAATGTAGTAATACACTAAGAGCTAGCCTACAGCCTGAGACATGCACAATAAAAAAAAAATTGCCTTCTGCATTATTGTTTTGCTTTTCCCTCCATTGTACCGAACTCATACCGAACCGTAATGTCTGAACTGAACCGTGACTTCTGTGTACTGTTCCACCCCATACCTAAAACCAATCAGAACGATCGTCATTCTGTAACGTTCTCAATGATTCAGTTTGCAGGTAGGGACCCTCATTATGTTACCGTGTTAGTGTTGGGCTATCTTGAGCCTTGTTAGTGGTATTAACTAGCGATGTTTATTTTCATTACTCTATGCCCAATATACCTAGCCTGGTAATACCAGACTCTGCTACTTCACTTTGCTTCGTACACAGAGTCTGGAATAGCATAATAGAGAAGTGTTTTCTCTCTCGCTAGGGGCGCTTGTCTGAAGTTTAAAATCATTGGTTACCCGTAAGCCAATCAGATAAGTTTATTTATGACGTATGTTATGCGCCGACACAGCCGCATCGAACCACAGACATCATGTTAAGCCGACACCCAAACCGTCAAACCTACATCATCAGGGAAGGTCCTCCAAGGCAGAGGGGAGGGGCATTTACAGACTTTGATTAAAGATAACGAAGCCAAAAAATTTTCGATCAACGATCAATTTAGGCAAACAAAATAAGTATGGTCAATTTTGAATTCATGGGGACTTTAAAGACCATCTCAGGTTTCTCTGGCTCTCTGCACTGGCGTCTGCACAAACTTCGCTAGATCGGAAATCCAACATGGCGGCCATATGCAACTAGCCCGTTTCTCTAGTGTTCTTTGAAATTGTCTGAGCCTCTTCCAGAAAAATAAAGTTCAATGGAAAACCTGCTAATTATTCACATGAATTAGCAACATAAAGTAGCTCTACTTTAGGATAGTTTTATAAGTGCATTTATACAGCTGTAATCTGTGCTAATAAAACAGATGTTTCTTATCAATATTTGTTGCAGAATACACACAATGGAGAAACCTCTTCCTGAGAGGCTGGAATGCTGTGAAAGGTTTCTTCCTAACCCCTCCAGCCGAAGGGCTTCGTTTTGTGCCTAGCCAGGGGCTTCAGCCAGCAGACAGTGAGTCTCCAGTTATTTGTCCATTTCAGTCAGATGTTTCTGGTGTTGGTTTAAATTTTTATACATATAATATAAAATTTACATATAATGTGATTTTATACATTGTTGTGAAATGAATGAAATGCATACATTTTTTTTACAACAATGTATGAAATCACATGAACACTCTTTAGATTTTAAAGTGTTATGTATTGCTGCCTTTGGAAACAGAAATAACTCCATAACCATATAATACAGCACAAAATATAATAGAGACAGAAGTCCATCTCTCCCTTAAAGTAAGGTGAGTGGTAAACATTTTAATAATCTTTTTAATAATTCACCTAATTTTACATGTGAAATGCACCCCTGAAATGTGTACTATCACAACGGTGCGATTAGGACGTTCAGTGCGGCATTGTGTAACAAATTAACTCTATGAAATATTAATAATCAATAATAACTGGTTATAATTGATTATGAATATTTGGACCAGTTAATATAATTAACTTAATCTAGTAAAATTAATATTACAATCAACCCACCTGTTCGTCCCGTGAACACTCAGCGTTAATTGTTTATTCATTCTAAGAAATAATAATTTCCGGGGAAGGGAAATGTCTTTCTTACTGTACAGTACTAAGAGCCTGTACTCAAAATCTAAATCGTAAAGTAAACTTTGTTGCAAGCAGAGAATCAGAACCAAATACGTATTGTGCACAAGTTTTAACAGCTAAATCACAAACATAACTAAACTAATCTAAACACATACATACATACATGCATGGGTAAAAGGGTGACAGAATGGAACTGGAAGCAGGAAATGGAACTATGGGAAAGATCCATTTAACTATGAAAAGAACCATCATCTTATCATTTTCAGAGTACCTCATTAAATGTATATACTTGCATGGCATTTGCAGCGGACACATTGCTTGAAGATCTTGTTGATGTTTCCTTTGCGTGTTAACATTGAAGTTGCAATCATTTTCTACTCCGTTGGATAAAGAAGATATATTGAACTTGCATGGTTAGTTCGACTCTGTTCTGGTCCAAGGTTTTCTCTTTCTCCATGAGTACATGGCTAAGCACATGCAGATTGTGACCTTTCGGTCCTGGGCTGGAGAGGCCACGCATGCAACCAAGGAGTGAGTAAGTCGGAAGAGTAGATGGCTGCCCATCCAGTAATGGAAAACTTGCAGGTTTCCTCTGAGTTGGATTAAAGAAAATACAGTCTGACACTGTTGGGAGGGTGAAGGCAGGGGCCCACTACACTCCGAAACGTCTGACTGCCGAAGGGGTGCGGAGGAACTCTACAGGGTTCGCCTAAGTGGGACTGGAGCAGAAACTGCACGTATCCGCTCCATGTTAAGAGGAGTGGCCAACACTAGAGCGGGAACTTCAGTGTTACCGGCTGGTTGAAGCAAGCACACAGGAAGAAACCGACTCAACACGTAAGCTATAAAACATAGCAAACGTGTTAGGTGTCGCCCAGCCCGCAGCTCTACAGATATCTGTCAGCGAGGTGGTAGGAACCTCGGGCACGTATCCGGGCTGGGGTCTCCGGTTTCTTCATTTCCAAAGGACTGAAGCTCCCCCTCCGATGCTGCAATCGGCATCTGATTGTCAGGTGGAGCCCGAAAGGACACGGCTGGTCGTCCATGAGAAGAGCCAGCACGTTCCTTCGGAGGCTCCAACGGCGGCAGCGCTTGTGAGGCGTGAGGGACCCATGGAGAATGCCTCAGCAGGGAAGCCCTCATGGTAATCCTCAGATCACCCTGGTCATGCACTTAAATAGGTCTATTCTGAGGTCCAGAATAAACGTTAGATCGGGGCATAGGCGAGGGGACTGCACCTCCCTTGAGATAAGCAAGTCCCAATCTAAGCGCTGCCATATTCATATTCCCGCAATGAGAACATGAACTAATCACAAAAGCTGCTTCAGCGTGCTGAATATCCAAACATGAGAGGCAACTATTGTGGCCGTCTGCAAAGCGCCAGGGAACGACCACATCCAGAAACGCACAAGCGGAGTGACATCCTCAAAAGCATGCAGTGTAACGCTTGAGTTGCTCTTTTAGTTAGAAAGATAATGAAGCGAAAATAAAAAAAACTCTTTCTGTGCTGAGGCACCCAGGGATAGCCGCGGTGTATGTGTACACACTAGTGAAACGCCCACCGAAACCTACAAACACACACACAGTGTAATGCTGTGAAAACAGCAGTTTGTGAGCTGTAATGCTAGCGGCCACCGCTGATCGCGCCGTCACACCAACAAGAGAGAGAGTTCTTCTCAGTCCAACAGCAGATTCCTGCAGCACTCGTGAAGTCAAACCGAAGCTCGGCTCCGAAGTGAAAGACAATGTGTGTGTGTGCCCGGCTGCCCGCTTCCTGTTTATACCCGAGCTGCAGTGCGCGGTGCGTGATGTGATTCACGCACGCCAACATTCATTGGCTCGTTCTGTAGACACTCGAAGAAGATAGGGCTCCCTGAAGTGATCCCAATTACGTCGAATGTGAGCGACTGAAAGGGAACTAACAGATCCTCTGAATTCCAAACTCATTGTGCATTATATCAACTAACATTTTAAAGGTGTTTAAACAACAAAACATATTCACTTCCACATATTTGACAATACATCATATAATTCATGATATAGGCTAGTTAACTAGTTTGTGAATATTTTGAATAAAAAAGGAAATAAATGCGATACATAGACCTATATGGAGTATGGTTGCATGACACATTGGCATGGAAATAATACGTTCTAAAATAACGGTCGCCTTAACATGGGGGTTCAGCTAGAATAGAATCCCGTCTTCAGGTGTTTTCTTTGGTGGAAACAAAGCTTCGCTGTTTGATCCCTCTGCCGTAGATAATCTAGTGTGTACAGTAGTAGCCTGTCTCTGATAAGCATGCCATTTTAAGCTGGTGCACCACTGGTGTAACTTTGTTTTCGTTTTGTACAAGTTGCAACAGTTCTGTTCCGTGCAACAGAAACACTGTTTAGTGAAGCCTATACGATTTATTAACCATGCCACTTTAAATTTGCAGTTAATCGTGAAATCGGTTAATCGCTGCATCCCTATTCTCTACTGTTGGTTCTTCACCTGATCTGCACAGGTGTGTTTAGTCAGAAGCAGCTTCTTCCTTCTAATGTTGTATATTAACATGCTGTTCTTTGTTTTTCAGGATCCTTTGACTCTGTTTATAGCAAAACTAACTTTATGAAACTAAGGTTTCACAATTGCCGTATTTATTTGGGAAGTCGTCGCATGGATGATGAATCGGTATGTTGCTCTTTCTGTATACACCAAACATTTTGCTTCTTGTTTTGCTTCTTTTCTTTCTGTCTTTAGTCTTTCAGTCCTGACAAAAACAACAGTATTTACAGTTTTAATCAGAAATGTAAAGAAATGTAGATTTCCATGTACACAAACACAAATGGTTCAGTTTCTTGTGTTTGTAAACAATTTCTATTTTTTTTAGGTGAGAATCTACTTTTTTAAGAAGACCTGCTCTGAGAATCTGGTGGAATTAGTAAGTTGACAACTTTATTTTTCATGAAATTCGCTTAGAACTGTTTTATTAAATTCTAATTTGGTAAATGATAAATCTGTATTTACACAATATAAGATATAATTGAATGGCTATTAAGTAATTAGATTAAAATGACTAATGGCTTGTATGATTTGACTACTTGGACTTTAATTAGGATATGTGAGATTAGTTCGGAGTCACCTAACCTTTTGTCAATCTCTTTTCTTTAGCCTGAGTATTCCATACCTTTGAGTCGAAGAATAGCTCCACTGTTGCTGCTATACAAGCCTCCAACTTGCAAACATTTGCTACATTTACATGACATTTTTATCATGGAAGATAAAGACATCGTGATATTTGAATGTGATGATAAATACCTGACTTTTTTTGAGTACATCGAAGAAAACCGAGGTCGTCTGACTGAAGACGTAGTGAAATGCATCTTTGAGCAACTCATTGTTGCGCTGCAGCACTGCAGGGATCGTGGTGTTTATCACAACACAAATATGAAGAACATTCTCATCCACCCAAAAACCCTGCAAGTCAAGCTATTTCAGTTTAGAGATGCACTGCTCATCGACGGAAGACGTGAGCTGGCTTTTTGAACACTGTACACTGTTTATGGTTTTGATGTTTGATAATGTTGTACTAAACATTGAAAATGTATTGCTTACGTTTTAATCACAGCAGCCAGAAAGTACGCTGAGTGGACATTGACTGATGGCATATGCAAAGTGCTGGATAATCTGGTCATAGGAAGAAGTTATTTTTTTAAGAAAAGAACACATCTGTCCAAAGGTGAGACCCATAACAAGGACCAAATAGAAATAATATTGCTTGAAAAGTATATAAAGCTCTGACACGCCTTTTTCATCTTTCTTCACCTTTGTCCCCATCGGCTTTTGGCTTGCTTAGATGGGGACATTTCATTTTAAATTTAACAATACTATTACAACGTTATTTTCCTGTTACCTCTGTAAAGCTGCTTTGAAACAATCTGTATTGCAAAAAGCGCTACAGTATATAAATAAAGGTGACTTGACACAAGTAACAGTACAATTATTACTGTCAAGGCTTGATGAGTAAAGTTTAAAACACAGCGGATTGACAATGAATGTTTAGCAATGAATAAATTATTATAGGCATCCAGAGAATGTCAGAGGAACAGCAACAAATGCATTGTCTTTCATGGTAACATTATCTTACATGAACTACATATCTCAAATTCTGTTTATGAGTGTCAGTAAGGACAAACATGACTAATCATCTCTCTTCTGAAAACTTTTACAGAATTCATGGATCTTCTTTGGAATCTTCATGACAGAGAGTCACAATCACCGATCACCTTCGATGCCATTTTAGATCATGACTGGTTTAAAAACCCTTCTTCTTCAAAAATATATTAAGACATCAAGAAAACTATTAAAAGGCTGTTCCACATGCCTAGCATTCTAAGACGCCGTTTGTGGGTGGTTCACTGTCTCCCAATCTCAAAGATTTGAACTAATCTTTCTTTCTTTCCATCTAACTATTCTTTCTTTCTTTCTTTCGTTCTAACTTTTCTTTCTTTCATTTTTTCTAACTAATCTTTTTTCTTTCTTTCTAACTAATCTTTCTTTCTAACTAACTAATTTCTAACAAGAAAGAAAGATTAAACTAATCTTTCTTTCTTTTTTCTTTCTCTTTCTTTCTTTCTAATTAATATTTCTTTCTTTTTTCTTTTTCTTTCTTTCTAATTAATATTTCTTTCTTTCTTTCTAATTAATATTTCTTTCTTTCTTTCTACCTAATCTTTCTTTCTTTCTACCTAATCTTTCTTTCTTTCTAATCTTTATAACTAATCTTTCTTTCTTTCCATCTAACTATTATTTATCTCTTTCTTTCTAACTAATCTTTCTTTCTAACTAATCTTTCTTTCTTTCTTTCTTACTAATCTTTCTTTCTTTCTAACTTTCTTACTAATCTTTCTTTTTTCTAACTAACCTTTTTTTAAAATTAATCTTTCTTTCTTTCTAACTAATCTTTTCTTTCTAACTAATCTTTCTTTATTTTTTCTAACTAATCTTTCTTTCTTTCTGACTAATCTTTTTTCTCTTTCTACCTAATCTTTCTTTCTAATTAATCTTTCTTTCTTTCTAACAAAAAAGAAAGTAAGATTAAACTAATCTTTCTTTCTTTCTTTTTTCTTTCTCTTTCTTTCTTTCTAATTAATATTTCTTTCTTTCTTTTTTCTTTCTCTTTCTTTCTTTCTAATTAATATTTCTTTCTTTCTTTCTTTCTAATTAATATTTCTTTCTTTCTACCTAATCTTTGCTTCTAACAAATTTTTCTTTCTTTAACTTTTCTTTCTTTCTTACTAATCTATATTTCTTTTTTCTTCCTTTCTAACTAATCTTTCTTTCTTTCTAACTAATCTTTCTTTCTTTCTTTCTTTCTAACTAATCTTTCTTTCTTTCTTTCTAACTAATCTTTCTTTCTTACTAATCTTTCTTTCTTTCTTACTAATCTTTCTTTTTTCTTTCTAACTAATCTTTCATTCTAACTAATCTATCTTTCTAACTAATCTTTATTTTTTTCTAACTAAACTTTCTTTTTCTTTCTAACTAATCTTTCTTTCTTTCCTTCTAACTATTATTTCTTTCCTTCTAACTATTCTTTCTTTCTTTCTAACTATTCTTTCTTTCTTTCTAACTAATCTTTCTGCGAATTCTGTGGAAATTGTTAAAAGTGGCATGGGAAAAACAGGTTGTACCTAGAGCATGGCGCAGAGCAGGTGGAGTCTTTATACCTAAAGAAAAAGATGCTACAAGCATCAGTCAGTTTCGTCCTATTTCACTATTAAACGTTGAAGGTAAGATTTTCTTCAGCATTATTGCCCAGAGATTGTCCACCTACCTATTAAAGAATGGCTTCATTGACACTTCAGTTCAAAAAGCGGGCATTCCAGGGTTCTCAGGATGCTTAGAACACATCAATGTTATCTGGCAACGAATTCAGTCAGCTAAAAAGGAGAGGAAGGAGCTCCATGTGACATTCCTGGATTTGGCTAATGCATATGGTTCAGTGCCACATGAGTTTCTTTGGGCAGCATTTGATTTTTTCAGAGTACCAATGTCAATAACAAATTTAGTGAAAGCCTATTTTGGAGATTTGCAATTTAGTTTCTCAACTCCAAAACTCAGCACTGCATGGCAATGCTTAGAGGTTGGAATAATGGCAGGATGCACCATTTCTCCACTGGCTTTTACCATGGCAATGGAAGTAATCATTAGGGCATCAAGATGGGTAGTAGGAGGAGAGCGCTTGGCTTCTGGGATGCGACTACCACCAATCAGAGCATACATGGATGACATGACAACCATGACTACAACAGTAGCCTGCACTAATCGGTTATTGGGGAAGTTAACAGATAATATTGAATGGGCACGAATGCAATTTAAGCCCTCTAAATCAAGGAGCATCTCGATAGTTAAAGGAAAGGTAGTAGATAAAACATTCTTCATTAATGGTGAGGCAATACCAACAGTTTCTGAGATGCCAGTGAAGAGTCTTGGGAGATGGTACGATGGAGATCTAAAGGACACAGTTCGAGTGGGAGAAGTTAGACGACAAGCAGTGGAAGGGTTGAAGAGCATAAACAGCTGTGCTCTACCAGGCAAACTAAAACTCTGGTGCTTTCAGTTTGGTCTACTGCCGAGGTTGCTGTGGCCACTGACTGTGTACAAGGTTTCTTTGACAACAGTGGATAAGCTGGAAGCGTTAATAAGTTCATACATCAGGAAATGGTTGGGAGTTCCACGCTGCCTCAGCAGAGTGGGACTTTATAGTAAAGGAATATTGCAGCTGCCAGTCTCTGCTTTAACCGAGGAGTTTAAGTGTGCCAAGGTCAGACTGGAAATGACATTAGTAGAGTCACGTGACAAATGTGTAAGGGAGGCAGCCCCTGTGTTAAAAACTGGTAGAAAGTGGTCAGCAAAGAAATCTGTAGTAGAGGCAAAGGCTGACCTTCAAATTGGGGATATCGTGGGACAGGTACAGCATGGAAGAGGGGGTTTTGGGCTCAGTTTAGCTCCTCCTAAATGGCACAAGGCAGGCCCAGCTCAAAGGAGGAAGCTGGTAGTCAACGAGGTGCGAAAGCAGGAGGAGAGGATGAGGTGTATAAAGGCCATTTCCCAGGCCAAGCAGGGAGAGTGGATGAGATGGGAGAGTGTGGAACAACGCAAGACGGGCTGGCAAGACCTTTGGTCAATGGAAGAGAGTAGGATCAGTTTCCTTATTAGGTCAACATATGATGTTCTCCCATCACCGCAGAACCTAAACCTCTGGGTAGGAGAGGATCCCTCTTGTCCTTTGTGTTCATCACCTGCCACATTAAGGCACATTTTGACAGGATGTAAGGTGGCTCTTAGCCAAGGTCGGTCTACTTGGCGCCATGACCAAGTACTGCGATGTTTGGCTTTAGCATTGGAAGGCAAGCGTAGTATGACCAATAAGTTACCGCCTGTTCTAGCAAAACATTACACGCAGAAGACAATATTCCTCCGCCCAGGCGAGCAACCACCAAGAAAAGGTGTTAACACCAATTCTCGGCCAGGACAACTGGAAGCTGCTAGGGACTGGAAGATGCTGGCTGATCTTGATCAACGGCTTATTTTTCCACCTGAGATTGCCACCACTAACCTACGACCAGACATTGTTTTGTGGTCTGGATCAGCACGCATTGTTCAACTGATAGAGTTAACAGTGCCATGGGAGGATGCTGTAGATGAGGCATATGAGAGGAAGAAACTGCGGTATGCTCATCTGGCCACTGAAGCAGAACAGCGAGGATGGAGAGTCCAGGTTTATCCAGTGGAAGTGGGTTGTCGAGGTTTTGTGGCACACTCTACAACCCGGTTCCTCAGAGACGTCGGATTCAGGGGCCAAGAGTTGCGTCGCACAGTAAAGAACTTATCTGAAGCAGCAGAAAGGAGCAGCAACTGGCTGTGGTTGAGACTGAAAGATTCTAGCTGGCTGTGTACAGGCCGCCACGCTACGGTTTCGTAGAATTCTTGAAAAACTTGAAGAGTCTGTTGGTTTATTTGTATAGGTTGTATAGTATTTACAGTCATTACGTTCCTGTGTATATTGCGTGAATGACGGGTGGTTGGGCAGATATTGTGTTTTGCGGTAGGTGGTATGCCATACGGAACCGTTGCCACTGTAACCGCTTTAACGCACCAGTGGGGCTCGACAGCCTTAGTCAAACGGGTTGGCACGTATGGTTGGGTTGCGGAGAGATTGTGAGTTTGTGGTTAGGTCTCAGCAGCAGGAGGGAAGTAGAGGTCAGTAAGCTGGGCTGAGTTGAGTGGGGGACGGAGGGGGGTGACTCTGGGACGCCAGAGTCACTGTCGAGCCCTCTTGAGGTGTCGTGGGCTAGTCGACGAAACACTGAGGACGGAAGGTGCCCACTTGAAGACCCTAGAGATATCCCCTACTCGGCTCAATCCAGACGGTTGTCGTGCTGGTCCACTAGGGAGACCACACTGTAGTTGCAGCCGTCGTGTGTGCTGACGCGCCAAGTACACTGCAGCCGTTAACGCCGGACAGAAGGGGAGTCACACCCTCATATGGAAAGAAGCGTAAATGGATGGAGAAGCATAGTTTACTGTAAAGCTACGTCTTAGTGTTGCTTATCTTGGCGAAACCCGAGTACAAATCAGCATGAAGTTTTAACATCTACTCTCGTGTAATGGAAATCATTCTTTCTTTCTTATCTTTCTAACTGATCTTTCTTTCTTTCCATTTAACTATTCTTTCTTTCTTTCTAACTAATCTTTCTTTTCTTTTCTTTCTTTCTTTCTTTATCTTTCTTTCTTTCTTTCTTTCTTTCTACCTAATCTTTCTTTCTTTCTTTCTAATCTTTATAACTAATCTTTCTTTCTTTCCATCTAACTATTATTTATCTCTTTCTTTCTAACTAATCTTTCTTTCTTACTAATCTTTCTTTCTAACTTTCTTACTAATCTTTCTTTTTTCTAACTAATCTTTTTTTTAAATTAATCTTTCTTTCTTTCTAACTAATCTTTTCTTTCTAACTAATCTTTCTTTATTTTTTCTAATTAATCTTTCTTTCTTACTAATCTTTTTTCTCTTTTTACCTAATATTTCTTTCTTTCTTCCTAATCTTTTTCTTTCTTTCTAACTAATCTTTCTTTCTAACTAATCCTTTTCTTTCTTTTTTTCTTTCTTTCTAACTAATCTCGCTTTCTTTCTACCTAATCTTTCTTTCTTTCTTTCTTACTAATCTTTCTTTCTTTCTTTCTTTCTTTCTTACTAATCTTTCTTTCTTTCTTACTAATCTTTCTTTCTTTCTTTCTAATCTTTCTCTTTTTTCTTTCTTACTAATCTTTCTTTTTTCTTTCTTACTAATCTTTCTTTCTTTTTTCTATCTTTCTTTCCTTCTTTCTTACAAATTTTTCTTTTTTCTTTTTTCTATCTTTCTTTCTAATTTTTCTTTCTTACTAATCTTTCTTTTTTCTTTCTTTCTTTTTTCTATCTTTCTTTCTTACTAATCTTTCTTTCTTTCTAACTAATCTTTCTTTCTTTTTTCTAACTAATCTTTCTTTTTTCTTTCTAACTAATCTTTCATTCTAACTAATCTATCTTTCTAACTAATCTTTATTTTTTTTAACTAAACTTTCTTTTTCTTTCTAACTAATCTTTCTTTCTAACTAATCTTTATTTTTTTCTAACTAAACTTTATTTTTCTTTCTAACTAATCTCTTTCTTTCCTTCTAACTATTATTTCTTTCCTTCTAACTATTCTTTCTTTCTTTCTAACTATTCTTTCTTTCTTTCTAACTAATCTTTCTTTCTTTCTTATCTTTCTAACTGATCTTTCTTTCCATTTAACTATTCTTTCTTTCTTTCTAACTAATCTTTCTTTACTTTCTTTCTTTCTTTCTTTCTTTCTTTCTTTCTTTCTTTCTTTCTTTATCTTTCTTTCTTTCTTTCTTTCTACCTAATCTTTCTTTCTTTCTAATCTTTATAACTAATCTTTCTTTCTTTCCATCTAACTATTATTTATCTCTTTCTTTCTAACTAATCTTTCTTTCTTTCTTTCTTACTAATCTTTCTTTCTTTCTTTCTAACTTTCTTACTAATCTTTCTTTTTTCTAACTAATCTTTTTTTAAATTAATCTTTCTTTCTTTCTAAATAATCTTTTCTTTCTAACTAATCTTTCTTTATTTTTTCTACCTAATCTTTCTTTCTTTCTTCCTAATCTTTTTCTTTCTTTCTTTCTAACTAATCTTTCTTTCTAACTAATCCTTTTCTTTCTTTCTTTCTTTTTTCTTTTTCTTTCTAACTAATCTCGCTTTCTTTCTACCTAATCTTTCTTTCTTTCTTACTAATCTTTCTTACTAATCTTTCTTTCTAACTAATCTATCTTTCTTTCTAACTAATCTTTCTTTCTAATTAATCTTTCTTTCTTTCTAACAAGAAAGAAAGTAAGATTAAACTAATCTTTCTTTCTTTTTCTTTTTTCTTTCTCTTTCTTTCTTTCTAATTAATATTTCTTTCTTTCTTTCTTTTTTCTTTCTCTTTCTTTCTTTCTAATTAATATTTCTTTCTTTCTTTCTAATTAATATTTCTTTCTTTCTACTTAATCTTTGCTTCTAACTAATTTTTCTTTCTTTAACTTTTCTTTCTTTCTTACTAATCTATCTTTCTTTTTTCTTCCTTTTTTTAACTAATCTTTCTTTCTTTCTAACTAATCTTTCTTTCTTACTAATCTTTCTTTCTTTCTTACTAATCTTTCTTTCTTACTAATCTTTCTTTCTTTCTAACTAATCTTTCTTTCTTTTTTCTAACTAATCTTTCTTTTTTCTTTCTAACTAATCTTTCTTTTTTCTTTCTAACTAATCTTTCATTCTAACTAATCTTTCTTTTTTTCTAACTAAACTTTCTTTTTCTTTCTAACTAATATTTCTTTCTTTCCTTCTAACTATTATTTCTTTCCTTCTAACTATTCTTTCTTTCTTTCTTTCTAACTATTCTTTCTTTCTTTCTAACTAATCTTTCTTTCTTATCTTTCTAACTGATCTTTCTTTCTTTCTTTCCATTTAACTATTCTTTCTTTCTTTCTAACTAATCTTTCTTTTCTTTCTTTCTTTCTTTCTTTATCTTTCTTTATTTCTTTCTTTCTTTCTAACTAATCTTTCTTTCTTTCTTTCTTACTAATCTTTCTTTCTAACTTTCTTACTAATCTTTCTTTCTTTCTAACTAATCTTTTCTTTCTAACTAATCTTTCTTTATTTTTTCTAATTAATCTTTCTTTCTTTCTTACTAATCTTTTTTCTCTTTTTACCTAATATTTCTTTCTTTCTTCCTAATCTTTTTCTTTCTTTCTTTCTAACTAATCTTTCTTTCTAACTAATCCTTTTCTTTCTTTTTTTCTTTCTTTCTAACTAATCTCGCTTTCTTTCTACCTAATCTTTCTTTCTTTCTTACTAATCTTTCTTTCTTTTTTCTATCTTTCTTTCCTTTCTTACTAATTTTTCTTTTTTTCTTTTTTCTATCTTTCTTTCTTTCTTTCTTACTAATCTTTCTTTTTTTCTTTCTTTCTTTTTTCTATCTTTCTTTCTTACTAATCTTTCTTTCTTACTAATCTTTCTTTCTTTTTTCTAACTAATCTTTCTTTTTTCTTTCTAACTAATCTTTCATTCTAACTAATCTATCTTTCTAACTAATCTTTATTTTTTTCTAACTAAACTTTCTTTTTCTAACTAATCTTTCTTTCTTTCCTTCTAACTATTATTTCTTTCCTTCTAACTATTCTTTCTTTCTTTCTAACTATTCTTTCTAACTAATCTTTCTTTCTTTCTTATCTTTCTAACTGATCTTTCTTTCTTTCCATTTAACTATTCTTTCTTTCTTTCTAACTAATCTTTCTTTTCTTTCTTTATCTTTCTTTATTTCTTTCTTTCTAACTAATTTTTCTTTCTTTCTACCTAATCTTTCTTTCTTTCTAATCTTTATAACTAATCTTTCTTTCTTTCCATCTAACTATTATTTATCTCTTTCTTTCTAACTAATCTTTCTTTCTTTCTTTCTTTCTTACTAATCTTTCTTTCTAACTTTCTTACTAATCTTTCTTTTTTCTAACTAATCTTTTTTTTTAATTAATCTTTCTTTCTTTCTAACTAATATTTTCTTTCTAACTAATCTTTCTTTATTTTTTCTAATTAATCTTTCTTTCTTTCTTACTAATCTTTTTTCTCTTTTTACCTAATATTTCTTTCTTTCTTCCTAATCTTTTTCTTTCTTTCTTTCTTTCTAAATAATATTTCTTTCTAACTAATCTTTTTTTCTTTCTTTCTAACTAATCTCGCTTTCTTTCTACCTAATCTTTCTTTCTTACTTACTAATCTTTCTTTTTTCTTTCTTACTAATTTTTCTTTCTTACTAATCTTTCTTTCCTTCTTTCTTACTAATTTTTCTTTCTTACTAATCTTTCTTTCCTTCTTTCTTACTAATTTTTCTTTTTTTCTTTTTTCTATCTTTCTTTATTTCTTTCTAATTTTTCTTTCTTACTAATCTTTCTTTTTTTCTTTCTTTCTTTTTTCTATCTTTCTTTCCTTCTTTCTTACAAATTTTTCTTTCTTACTAATCTTTCTTTTTTCTTTCTTTCTTTCTTTCTTACTAATTTCTTTCTTACTTTCTAACTAACGGTTATCGGCCAGCTCGGAAAGGCTCGAGACTGGAACTTGGTGGCAGATTTGAACCAAAGGCTTTACTTCCCTTCTGAGATTGCCACAACGAACCTAAGACCAGACCTAGTGCTCTGGTCCCCATCACTCCACATCGTGTACATAATAGAGCTTACCGTTCCCTGGGAGGCTGCTGTAGAGGAGGCATTTGAGCGCAAGAGACTGAAGTACACTGAATTGGCAGCTGATGCTGAGCAACGCAGATGGAAATCCAAGGTTTGCCCAGTGGAAGTCGGCTGCAGAGGCTTTGTGGGCAAGTCAACCATCAGGCTGCTTAAGGAACTGGGAGTGCGAGGCCAAACCCTACGCCAAACCATCAAAGCCCTCTCAGGTGCAGCAGAAGAAGCTGATGGATATGGGTGAAAAGGGGAGACTCCAACTGGGCCCCTAATACCACCTGTGGTATGTAAGGGTTAAAAGCAGAGGGGGGCACACCCCACCCAGGTGGGACGCCAGGTGCTGCCGATGAGCCCTCTGGAGGTGTCGTGGGCCTATCATTGAAACACCAGAGAAGGGGGGTGCCCACCTGATGACCCCAATGAAGCTTAAAACCCCCATGCTCATCCCACTAAACCAGTGGTTCTCAACTGGTGGGGCGCAGTGGGGTGAGTCATTGAGTCGTTCATTCAAACGATTTGTTCAAACGGCCGATTCATCAAGATTGAGACAGATGTTTGTGAATGGGTCTGTTACGTTCCCCCAAAATGGTAAATCCAGGGGAAAGGGAAGCAACAATAATTTAAAATAACCAGGTCAAAAGAGAACAGGAAGTCAGAGTCATGTGCAGTTTAAACATATATTTATTACAATATGGACAAAGAAAAACCAATAGAAAACCACTCTCTCACAGTGGGACAATAACAAGCAAGATAAAGCAATCAATACACACCAACTAAATAACTAAGAAAAGACAAGATTTAACATTAACTAAACTACTAAACAATCCTCACTCCACTGAGGAGGTTAGCACACAAACAAACACCAAACACTGTTCTAGACTCACAACACGATGCAAGATTTGGTTCAACCCACAGGTTGAATAAAGTTGGTCTGCCAATGTGGTCACAACTGGAAGGAAGAGACATGAACAGAGCAGAGCATACACCTCACAACAACACTTCCCCCAAACTGTGGGAAAACAGTCTTCTTATCCTCCAGGTACTGAGTGGTAATCAGGCACACCTGGTGCCACTCACACATGCAGCCGAGACATGGAGGGGGAGGGGCCACCACCTAAGAGAGAGAGAAGAAAGAAACACACCCCAAAACAAACACATATGACCCTTAGGGTCGTAACAGGGTCATTGAATCTTTGACTCGTTCAAAACACTGAATTGATTGAGTGTTGCTGTGAGATGCGCTATGCTGTGATCTTTGTTTGGATTCATCGGATCTATTTTCGCTGCTAAAATATATCAAAACAGTCATTATTTAGTCTAAAATGTAAGTGACTTAATATTATTAACTTGTTTGTTGAACTGTCATATGAAATCAGTGTCACATTTTCAATCGTGAGGTGATGGTAAATTAAGTGATGGTCAATTGTCAGCTCTCTTGGTCGTCAGGTCGTGTGATGTATGTTGCTGAAGTGTATCCATTTAACTGCAAAATTTAACTGCAGTAGCCTATGTCAATTTAGTTTATTTGTGTGTGCTGCGCTCATAGACTTTAGAAAACGGCGCTCATTTGTTTGATTTCTCCTCGAGAAGCTGCGCAAGCCTGTCCGAAACTGTCGTATTCGTTTTTTCATATTCGTCATTTGGTGGCTCTCAATTGTCAAAACCCCTCAAAATATTTGCTACAGATGTCAAAAATGCAGAAAATCGAACCATCCGCATTTATTTTTATGACGGACGCAGGACTCGACATTAACATGTTAATTAATGAATTCTGTAATGTTACAGATATAACAAATGATGCAGACATCCCAAGTCTCCCGGAAGTTCCGGGAGTCTCCCGCATATTGATAGCGTCTCCCTGATGCCCGCAAATTAGTTCAAATCTCCCGGAATCTGGAGCGCGTATGCGAGACAGAACATACATACGCGCACGGCAGAGAGGGCACCTTGTGAGTGTGCCTCACGAAAGCTAGTCAAAAAATAACCATTTCAAAAATAAATACAAAAGTTGGTAACACTTTACAATACGGGTGCACTAATATGCATTAATTCATGTTTAACTAATGCACAGATAATCATGAGTTAATGTATGACTCATGAAGAACTAAACCATTAATTAATTATTACTGCATCAGCAACTAATAAAGAGTCTATATGATTAATAGATTAAGTAATACATGAATTGCTATTAATTCAATGTGTCATTGTGTATTAATTCCTTAATAACTTATTTTATTAATTAATAGTGTAAATTAATGTGTTAATTACCACAATTAGTCAAAGCTATGCACTTCAACTTCCAGTTGTCTGCTTTAATAAATCATTAGCTAATGATTTGCAAAGGAATCATTATGTTATGACTTTACTTGTTGAGGCACATCATTATTAACTAGTCATTTAGTAATTGTAGTAATTTACACACGAATTTGCACTAACAATGAAGTAATTAATCATGTATTAATGTGTACCTGTATTATCTGGAAGTTGAAATACAAGGCTTTGGCTCATTCTGGTAATTAACATATTAATTAACGCTATTAGTTAAAAAAATGAATTATTAGGGAATTAATTCACAATTACATATTTAATTAATACCAATTCATGTATGAACTAATACATTAACCATACAGACTCTTAATTAGTTCCTAATGTGGTAATCATTAATGAATAGCTTAGATAATCATTAGTTACACATTAATTCAGTATTATCTGTGCATTAGTTAAGCATGAATTAATGCTTATTAGTGCACCCGTATTGTAAAGTGTTACCAAAAAGTTTAAGTTTTATAGAGGGAATGCGTATGATTCGTATGTCACCGTCAGCTGGAGTGATTGCGGTCACGCCCACTCGAGTGGCAAAAAGACTGAGCGGCAGCATTGGTTTTCAGCGTGAATGCCGTAAAAAAAAAAACACAAAAAACACATCGAATGCCGTAAAAAACACAAAAAACACATCTAAAATGGGAAAGAGCTTTGCGATTGACTGTACAACTACATTTCACAAGAAATCTGAGGTATATTTTTACAGACTGCCAAAAGCTACAGAACAGAGAAGCAAATGGATCGATGCAATTCGTAGAAACAACTTGACTCCAGAGAAAAGTGGATTTATAATAATAACTCACATATATCAGCTTATTGAAATAACCAGTTTCCCATTTACATGCAAACCAGTAACCATGACAACACTATTAATAAATCAGGCCATGACCGTGTGTCGACAAAACAATCATTTGCGTATCTGACTTAATTTGTTTTGTCGGTTGATGTTAAATAAAGCTTGCAACATGTCAGCGGGAAACTTACAGCTCGTATATTATCCTCTCATGCAGTTAACTTACAGATGCAGCGTTTTGACTGAACCACTTCTACTTCTGCTGCACGAGATGAGAAAAAAAAAAGCAGAAAGCAGGTTAATGCGTTTACATAATGCGAAATCCGAGTAAGAGGCAAAAAACTACCCGTGTCGACCGGTTTATGCTTAAGTCGGTTATGACCCTAACTTACTCCGATAAAAGAAAACGGGTTTCCCGTGTTTATATGACCACATGCGTTGTCATGACAAAAAACTATAGGCTACAAGTTTTAGGGCTGGACGATATGATTATAGCCTATATATAACATTGATATGAGTGATCACCTGGATTTAGACCTACCTATATTGTATTTATATAAAGCGTTCACAGGCAAATTTGCTTCACGTATTCCCCGACGTCGAAATCAGGCACATATAAATGTCAGGAAACACAATGGCTGCGTGTCAATATCCATGGATCACTGGATCTTTGGTAGGCCTAAATTGTAAGGAACACTTATAGACAAGTTTCCTGAGTGAAATAGGCGGGCCGCCATTAGCCTTTCACTCTGCCAACGACTTCCGGTTGTGTCTGCCAAGCACTTCCGGTTAGCGAGTTAGCGTCTTTTACTGTCTTTGGTTAGCGTGCAGAAAAAGTAAACTATGGATGGTGTTACACGCCGACACGGCTCCGGGACATATTGTGCTGTTCGCGGTTGTAACAACTCGTGGCGATTGCTGAATGTTTGGTCGGAAGGCGAATGTTTCGACCATCAACCATCTACAAGGCACCAATGTGGATGTGCTCCCCCGTATGCGTTGTATGAGAAACCAAAAACAGATGTTGAATCTCGGAAGTGGCTAGCGGCTTTGAAGTTGAAGAATCCGCCCAAAAGACTGTTTGTTTGTTCTTATCACTTCGTTGATAAAAAGCCCAAAGAGGAAAACCCTTTCCCGGAACTTTGGTTGGGATACGAGCGACCTCCGCAGCAAAAGAGACGTAAACTCGACAGAAACACTTACACGCAATCGGATGGTAAGTGTATCTTGATATTTTTCTGGTTAGCTAAAGTTTGCAGCATAAGGTCGACTGTTGATATATGTGTCTCTGTCCTGTGTTAGTAGGGTATTTACATTTATAGTTGATGCTGTTTGTCTTTTAGAAGTGTGCATCGAGCCGAAGTTTAAAGATGCTGCAACACAATGGGAGGACCTAACAAAAACTGACCACAGCTACGCGACAAAGTTGGACCACGTGAACAAATCGACGCAGACTGGGGGTCAGACTGTGGCTGATGATATGCTCCTGGATGATGATACCTCGCTGCTGTACACAGGACTGCGTCTATTATATTTTTTTACTTTGGTGAAAACGATGTTGCCATTTAGTAAACCATCATGTAGTATTCCTGTGGTTGACCAAATACTGATGACCCTCATGAAACTGAAACTGAACCTTGTGTTAGGGGATGTGGCAAAGCGCTTTAAAGTGTCTAAAGGTGAAGTAAGTAAGGTGATTGCTCACTGGATTGATACATTGGGTGAGCAGCTTGAACCCATGGTTGCCTGGCTGCCAAGAAGTGTTATTCGTGCTAACATGCCACCATCCTTTAAAAAGAACCACCCCCAGACCACTTGCATCATCGATTGTGCTGAAACGGCTATTCAGAGAGCTACAAACCTTAACTGTAGGAGTGCCACTTTCAGTCATTACAAGGGAACCAATACTGCCAAATATCTTGTTGCTGTGTCACCTCATGGGCTGATAATGTTTATATCAGAGGCCTATGCTGGTAAAAGCAGTGATAAGTTCATCACTATAAACAGTGGGTTTCTGGAGGCCCTAAGGCCTGGTGATGAGGTAATGGCTGACAGGGGTTTCACAATTCGAGATGTACTACATGAAAGGAAGATGAAATTGAATATTCCTGCCTTTACCCACAAGCGTGGTCAATTGACCAATGAGGAGGTAACGCGCACTAGACGAGTGGCCAATGTCCGTATACATGTGGAGAGGGCAATCAGAAGACTTAAAGTCTTCAAAATTCTGTCCCAAACTGTCCACATCTCCATGACCCCGAGGTTGGACAAGATTCTTATCATATGTGCTGCTTTAGCAAACATGAGGTCTAGACTCATCCGACTGCCACATGAGGTGTAAGTCCCTATGAAAAGTAAAACCTGGGTTACCTGCAGGTTTTTTTTTTTTTTTTTTTAATTGTACATATTCCTTTATATATATATGGTAACACTTTTATTTTAAGGATCAGAAATTAGACACTAATTAATGACTAATAACTGCATTTGTAAGTAACTAGTTATGTACTTGTATGCCATTACAAGCTATTTATAAGGCCTTTATTGGTTTTCTTATTTTTGTCTAATAGCCCCTTTATATTTGTTTCTGTCCTAACAATCTACTAATTAGCTAAAAATAAATCAAACTAATACTCTGCCAATTACATACTTTGTAAGTTCCCAGTACACTGTGTGAATGTGTAGCTTATAAGTATGAAATAAATATAGAATGGGCATTTATTGTGTTTATTGGTTTTATGGTTCAAGAGAACAAACAGTGTTTCTCTGCAAATTTAAATGTCTGTTGAAATGCCCATTCTATATTTATTTCATACTTATAAGCTACAACAGCCAATAAAGGCCTTAGAAATAGCTTGTAATGGCATACAAGTACATAACCTGTGTAAATTTATTGTTATTGTACCCTTTCTGGTGTTGTGATTATTGATAAGCCAAAACAGAGTTTTAATTAAGAAAAACTTGTGTGAGTGTTATTCTTTTTCTTTTATTGTAAATATTGACACATGACAATAAACAATTTGTTTTTTGAGAAGAAATTAATTAATTTTTATTTATCCTATTCCATAACAAAGGGACAATTTTATTAACTCCTTAATGGCTGTATTTTTTTTATAATTAAATAAAAACAAAGTAAATACAGGAAAAAATCTCAAAATATAACAAAAAGAAAAAGACTGGAATAAAATAAAATACATAAAATAAATAAAGATAGGTATCAAATAAATTAAAAATAAATAAGAGTAAGTAAAAGAAAATTAATTACATAAATCAGTTTGATAAAGATAAAAGCTAGAAAGGATTTGTCACCAATTTGTGACAACAGGGGACAAGGGGTTAAAAAAGGAATGACTAATGAACCCAGTACACATAAGCAGGTCATGCTGATTTTACAACATTCATGTATCTGGAGCACAACTCCAGCCTTCCATCATCGAAGTCATCGACAACTTTTGGCAACATGTGGATGAAATAGAAGGAGTGCAGCCTTGAGATATGTCCCTCAACAAAGGTTTGGTCGTAGGGCACGTTGAGCTGCAGACATTCAGTGTTACTCCAAATCACCAACAAGGCTTGCCGTAGGCCTGTGCAGTGCATGCCCAGTTGCACCTGCATGTAATATCCCTTTGGCCCATTGAAGGACAGATGGAAGTCCCCTGTGGGCATGCGTTTGATCTCACTGCTTTTAGCAGCAAGTGCTTCAGTAAGGGACTGGTTTTTGACTAAGACAGGGCACTTGATCTCCAGTAGTGTGTCTCTGTTCATGACACCATCCGGACTCGCAGCAAGCCATGGCTCACTCGGGCAAACCACCAAACCTTTCACATCGATGTCATGACCTTGGTCTTGCAGGTATTGCCTGGCGTGCTCTTCACCCTCTGCTCCTTGCCGGGTTGCCGCGTTACCGTGAAAGGTAGGATGGAGGTGTTCAGACAAGAATTTGTCTGGTGCTGTGGTAGCCCGAACTGGCACATTCTTGGCTGTGCTTGCTGTTATCCGTACCCGTCGCATGTCATGCCACAGTTGTTCCCTGCTCTGTTCTTTTGTGTGCTGCTCAATGTACATAAATTGGGTTGTGGTCATGTCAATGTATGTGGTGTAGAATGCCCTACATTTCTCACATTCAAGTTGTGTGTTGTGATCACCATGATGTAGGGGCAGTGGAGCTTTGGATGTCTCGGCAGACTGAGCAGGGAGGCTGGTGTTAAAAGTGAGCTGCATTAGTCCACTGCCAGGTGCAGTAAAAAGTGCCGCTATTGGTGTGGAGAGACAGTAATTTTGCCATTCTTCCAGTGTCTCATGGACTTTTACCTTGCGACTAGGTGTAGAGACTATGCTGGAGGAGGATGCCTGTGATGCTGGTTGGTATAGATTATTTCTGCTGTGTCTTCTGAAAGACACATCTCTGATTTTTTGCTGCCCAGTATTGCTTTTTGTCCCGGCATTCCAGCAATTCTGCACATCAGTGCAGGCAAGCCCTGTCTTCCCTTGCCTCACAGCATTTTCTACCTGCAGACAGATAGAAACAAAATCACACACTTTTTAAATAATGGTTTGAGCATCACAGCACAATTGACTTCTTTTAGAGACAACATTTTGTAAATAAAAATAACAAGGGTATGATGAAGGTAGAGCGTTTTTGTTACTTTTCAAAACAATTGTATAATATCCAAGGTAAACATTTCTAGTAATTGTGTAGTTAATTCTCATACTGTATTTTTAGAAAGTTTTGGAATATGTATCCTCTCCCCAAATTTGTCACTAATAAAACACACAAAAAAAAAGATTACAATTTTAACAATAGTTTAAGTGTAATCTTTCTTTGTAAAAAAGTAGGCTATACGTATTTCAAGGGTAACATATGAGCAAAAATTGGCGAACAAAAGCTTAATGTGGCAGTAGTCTGTTTTTACAGTAAAAACTTTATAATCCATCCAAAACTAAACAATGAAATCTTGTCTAAATATTCATATTTAGTCTGTAACATATCGTGTTTATGCAAGTGTGAGATGCGCGCTGTACAGCTGTAAACAACAGCGCGCGTGCGTCTGTGCCTTTCATTCATCATTGAGACACACACAATTCATATTAAACAGTCTTTTTGCGGTTTACAGACACTATCAATATCGCGATTATAACAAAGCTCTTAAGAATAAATACCTTACTACATCAGCTTGATTTGTTGGAAGTGGACCCATAAAAAGTAGACATTTTTTTAAATGTGTATTTTTTAAGTGTGTATGACAAAAAATGACGAAGTATTTTAAGTCTATTTTGCTGCTGTGTGAAAAAAATCGCGCAAAACACGCCGGCGCGTTTTCAGACCCCATAGGGTTAACACACGGATACAAAACATCTTAATACAAGCATAAGATGGGCTAACGTACCTTCCAAAGCACGGCGGCTGCATGGCTACAGGAACGTCCAGGTCCGGCGATACAGGTACAGCCTGCAGTCTCCACATCTCCCGTCTTGGTAACCAAAACCCAGGCGTTATGCGCTGAATTGTTAACGGACTGGCTTGGTTGAACATCGGCCTTCAGGTAAATTAAACTGCCCATATCGTGTAAAAGTACACAGCCTACTTTGTCGGAATGGAGGTACTGAAACGCCTCTGAGCTTTTCAGGTTATTAATTGCATTCCCATCCACCGCCATGGAATCAATAAAATAAGAAAAGATCTTGGATGTTGTGATGCTGGGCCATATCGACATGTTGTCCGCCCATGATGTTACCTTACTTGGATGCGGAATGGTCAAAACACAATTTTTAACAAGATTTTCGGTCGAATGTTGCCATTCCAAAGCCATGTTTACACCACTACTCAGCCTGCGCCGGAAGTTCTTGGCAGAAACAGGAAGTAAACCGGAAGTGCCCGGGAAACTTGTCTATATCGAGTCCAAACATCGTTTGTTTTACTCTCGTTTCCGCAGTTTCCCCTATTAAATCCAGTCACGCAGCAGCTCTTTTGCCACTCAATCCAGCTGAGGGGGCGTGTTCCCGTGGGACACGTGACATCAATGCATTCCCTCTATAAGCTGTTACGCCCGCCTGTTTGCCTCTACTGGCTCTGCTACACAGTGCAGGCGTTAGTTGAGCAACAGGTGTATCCCATCCCTAATTAACTCCTTATATGGAGTAGTATAAAGATCTGTGATTGGGGAGTGAGCGGTCTCTCTTAGGGGGCTTTCACACTAGCACTTTTGGTGCGCACCCGGGTTCGAATGACGTCAGAGTTCGGTTCGTTTGGATGATGTGAACGCTGTCTTCCGAACTCGGGTGCGCACCCGCGAACCGTACTCGGGTCCGCTTAAAAAGGTGGTCTGGGGTACGGTTCATGTGAACTCCAGTACGGTTCGCTGCTGATATGAACGCAATCGAACCAAACCGCGGAAGTGAACTGCTATTGATGACGTATAGTGTGGTAAAATATTTGATAAACGTTAGCTCTTTCGTGCGTGCGAGTCTATACGAGTTATTTTCCAAAACGTCATAAACGCCATTTAAAAAAAAAATTGTTTGTCATGTAATTTTGCTGTGTAGCTACTGAACCTATTCACTGTTCCATCAAAGTTACATGCAAAATCGCTATATTTCCTTGTTTAAAATGGAAAAGGTTTCTGTCAGGCCAAGAGGCTGTCACCGGACGATCTGATGATACATTTAAACTATTTTATAATTTCTGTCAAAAGAAAAATTTCTGTCGACAATCAAGGAGCAAAATATTTTTTTTTATTAATAAACTGTTTTCTGTGTCAGTGTCTGCAAAGATGAAATTGACGATCAGCATCTCTATGATCGCGCCTATAGAGAAATGCATGTTTACATCAGAGAGTATCCTATTTCTTTTCGTTTTTAATTGTTTCGTTTAAAGACATTTCAAGCTTTCTATATAGATATATTTCTCATGTGAGGCATACACTGAATTTCAGTTAATTTATGATGAGATGCGCTCCAGTTCACGTGCAATGCAATGGACAGCGCCCGCGCTTCCATGTCATTAGGGGCCAAGCACCGCAGGTGCGGAGGCACCTATTGTATCTGTTCCGGTTCTTATTATTATTATTAGGGGCCAAGCACCGCAGGTGCGGAGGCACCTATTGTATCTGTTCCCGTTCTTATTATTCTTCTTTTTCTTCCGACTGGGCGTCTATGGCAGCCCATAGAACCGATTGCGGGAAAGTTGTTTTGGTTTGACATTCTGATAGAGGACAGTCCCAACATTAAATACACCAATTTTGGTGTTTCTAAGTAATTCCCTCTAGCGCCACCAACTGTCCAAAGTTGTACTCATGTTTATGCTAATAACTTTTGAACCACAAGGGCTAGAAACAAAATTATTGCACCCTATGACGTCATTTTTCGTCATAATAATTTTTCCGCCATTTTGAATTTTCCGAAAAACCTACTTTTTCAAACTCCTCCTAGGCCGTTGCTCCAATTACCACGAAAATTGAATACGATCATCTTCAGACCATGCCGACAAAAAGTTATGGAATTCGTGTTGATTTGTCTAACCGTTCTCGAATACAGCGCAAACAAATTTTACATTGCGCTTGCGAAAACAGACACAAGCCCGTATCTCCGTAACGCTTTATCGTATTCAGAACAAACTTGGTACATGTCCTCACAAGCATGACCTGAGGCTACATGCTGCGTTTCGGCGCAGTGCCGCCTACAGGTCCGGAGATATGAAAAATGGCTGTTTTTCCTCATCACTTCTGAACGGTCTGTCCAAAAACCATAAAAGTGGTCTTGTTAGATTCAGGGCGTCATGCCGAGTCGACTGATATCCAATTTTCCCAGATCGGCCATTTTGGCTGTCGGCCATTTTGAATTATGTGCTAAAATGCTGTATTTTTTTAACACATGAACGAATTGTTACGAAACTCGGTATGGGTCATCAGTACGATGCCCTGAAGGAGCCTGAGAAGTTTCGAAACAGCGCCACCTTTTGGTCAAAAGTTTTAATTAAATTTCCAAAAATGCCAATAACTTTTGAATACAACTGCCTATTTTAATGACACTGGTCTTAATAGATTGCTTGGGTCATGCCGAGAGCATAGATACCAAGTTTGCCATATTTGGACGAACTTCCTGTCCGCCATCTTGAATTTCATTCAAAACCTACTTTTTCGAACTCCTCCTAGGCCGTTTGTCCGATTTTCACCAAAATTGAATCGTATCATCTCCAGACCGTGCCGACAAAAAGTTAGACGAAACCGTTTTCGTATACTGCAGCAGCAAAGTTGAGGCATGATGCCAAAATGACTATTCAGTCTTTATCTCTGCAATGCCTCGCCATATTGACACCAAACTTTGTATGTGTAATTGTCATTTCACTCTGACCACATCACATCAATTTCGTAACTGCGCCACCTATTGGTCGAAAGTGATAATCCATTAAATCATCTTATAAGTTACTGTTCATAATGATTTTTAACCCATTTGCCCAAAATCCTCTTAAAATGTCTTTAATTACTCCTTGCTGCAGTTGGTCTGACACTCCCAGCCATGTTGGCATCTGTTGGCATCTGTTATCATCATCTATCATCTTCTTGCGCTTGGCCCCAGTAATTGCTGCTTGCAGCAATATTTCTTCTTCTTCTTCTTCTTCTTCCGACTGGGCATCTATGGCAGCCCATAGAACCGTTTCCGGGAAAGTTGTTCCGGTTTGACATTCTGATAGAGGACAGTGCTAACAGTAATTGCACCAATTTTGGTGTCTCTAACTCATTGCCTCTAGCGCCACCAACTGTCCAAAGTTGCACTCATGTTTATGCTAATAACTTTTGAACCACAAGGGCTAGAAACAAAATTCTTTTTTCCTCTGATTCCTGAGCTCATGACGATTCAATTGCACCCTATGATCTTTATCTCTGCAATGCCTCGCCATATTGACACCAAACTTTGTATGTGTAATTGTCATTTCACTCTGACCACATCACATCGATTTCATAACTGCGCCACCTATTGGTCGAAAGTGATAATCCATTAAATCACATTTTTAGTTAACGTATTTGACTTTTCAGCCATTTTTGCCAAAATTCATCTTTAAATGTCTCCTTGCTGCAGTTGATCTCCAACTCCCAGCCATGTTGGCGTTAAATGTATTTGATTTTTCAGCCATTTTGCCAAAATTCATCTTTAAATGTCTCCTTGCTGCAGTTGGTCTCAAACTCCCAGCCATGTTGGCACGTCTTGTCGTCTGCTTTTGCGCTTGGCCCCGGTAATGGCTGCTTGCAGCTATATTGATTATTGTATTTGCTTCTTATTTATTAAATACAGGCAATTGGTTGATGAAAAAATAATTAAAATTAAGATACAATTTATACAAAACGAAATTCACTTTAAAGAAAGGCTTTCTACAAAATAAAACGTAATTAAGTGGCCAAAATCATGTCTGACCATGTCACTCGATATTTTGCGCATCCTATCTTACTCATGCTGTTCACTTTTCATAATCTACTTGTCTGTTATCATTACTATCATTACTTTTTTCAGTAATGACTATTAACCTATGTGTTACTAAATGATTTGAATGCATTTTTAACATTGTTGTATTTAAAAGGACTGGTATTTGTATGTGTTATCTTTAAATTATTTGTTTTATGTGGTGGACAATATTGGAACATGACATTGGAAATATTTATTTTATTTGTAGGCTACTAGGCCTATTTAATTTATTTTACTATTTATTTTGTTTGGCTTTTATTTATTTCATGAGTTTGCACTTATTTATATTCATTTAACTCATAAATGAGTCCCTTATTGTATTGCATGTTCTCTTGTTGTTGTTTTTTGTTTTGTTTTTAAAAACAAAACCATCAATTTTTTGGGAAAAGATATGGATTTATAGCGTTTTTGAAAAAAATCTAATTAACTTTGAATTTATCATCAACATTATTGTTGTTTAATTTAATAATCATTGTTCAACATGTTCAGACTGAGCAAGAAAAAGATTTTAACAGGATAAATTGAATATTCACAAAATGTGTGGGTCTAGGTAAAAAAAAAAAATTCCGGACAACTATTGAAATGGATTCATAGGCGCCGATACCGTGGGTGCTCCGGGGCTCATTGCAGTTGGTGCTATGTGACGCGTCTGTCACTGACGCGTCTGTCACACTGCGATTGGACATCATCGCTGATAATTTCATCAAGCGCACTTGCTGTACGCAGATACACGTTCCTCCTGAAGAATTAATGGTGACGCGACGCCCGTTTCACATAGGGCCGAATTCCGTTTGCAGTGCGTATGCGGTGTGTATTTTTTTCCGTACCCATTTTACACTGCACGCGGGTGCGGTCCGGCGATCCGTTCCAGGTCCACAGCAGTGCAGAGATCGTTTACGCACAGAGTCTATTTTTTGCTGTGCTGCACGCGCTGAATTAAAGTGACAGCAGTTCGTGGTCAAAATGAACACAAATTGACATGAAAACTACAATTTACTTCAATAAGGCGACATAATAAACGACACTCGTCTCATTCATGGAGGTGGAAAAACAAGTTCTTCGTGATGCAAGATTTATTGTGTAAAGATTTAAATTATGCAAAAGAAAAGGTATGAGTCTGCTGTTTTTGTCAAGTTTTAATTTTAAATGTTTGCGATTTTAAAGTAGCCTACATGGTTCAATATTACCACTTGCTTGAGCAACTTAATGTATAATCTACACTCACCGGCCACTTTATTAGGTACACCTGTCCAACTGCTCGTTAACACTTAATTTCTAAGCAGCCAATCACATGGCGGCAACTCAGTGCATTTAGGCATGTAGACATGGTCAAGACAATCTCCTGCAGTTCAAACCGAGCATCAGTATGGGGAAGAAAGGTGATTTGAGTGACTTTGAACGTGGCATGATCGTTGGTGCCAGAAGGGCTGGTCTGAGTATTTCAGAAACTGCTAATCTACTGGGATTTTCACGCACAACCATCTCTAGGGTTTACAGAGAATGGTCCGAAAAAGAAAAAAACATCCAGTGAGCGGCAGTTCTGTGGGCGGAAATGCCTTGTTGATGCCAGAGGTCAGAGGAGAATGGCCAGACTGGTTCGAGCTGATAGAAGGGCAACAGTGACTCAAATAACCACCCGTTACAACCAAGGTGGGCAGAAGAGCATCTCTGAACGCACAGTACGTCGAACTTTGAGGCAGATGGGCTACAGCAGCAGAAGACCACACCGGGTGCCACTCCTTTCAGCTAAGAACAGGAAACTGAGGCTACAATTTGCACAAGCTCATCGAAATTGGACAATAGAAGATTGGAAAAACGTTGCCTGGTCTGATGAGTCTCGATTTCTGCTGCGACATTCGGATGGTAGGGTCAGAATTTGGCGTCTACAACATGAAAGCATGGATCCATCCTGCCTTGTATCAACGGTTCAGGCTGGTGGTGGTGGTGTCATGGTGTGGGGAATATTTTCTTGGCACTCTTTGGGCCCCTTGGTACCAATTGAGCATCGTTGCAACGCCACAGCCTACCTGAATATTGTTGCTGACCATGTCCATCCCTTTATGACCACAATGTACCCAACTTCTGATGGCTACTTTCAGCAGGATAATGCGCCATGTCATAAAGCTGGAATCATCTCAGACTGGTTTCTTGAACATGACAATGAGTTCGCTGTACTCAAATGGCCTCCACAGTCACCAGATCTCAATCCAATAGAGCATCTTTGGGATGTGGTGGAACGGGAGATTCGCATCATGGATGTGCAGCCGACAAATCTGCGGCAACTGTGTGATGCCATCATGTCAATATGGACCAAACTCCCTGAGGAATGCTTCCAGCACCTTGTTGAATCTATGCCACGAAGAATTGAGGCAGTTCTGAAGGCAAAAGGGGGTCCAACCCGTTACTAGCATGGGGTACCTAATAAAGTGGCCGGTGAGTGTATATATAAGTAATGCATTGAATAATACGTTGTTTAAATTGTGTTTTAAACGTGAATACGTCTATTAAAGAGTGATATGTGTACAAAGAGAATCGCACTGGTGACAACTTTTTAAAAGAAAAGTTGCTGACAACTTCTGGATTTGAAATAGAAATAGTGACTAAATGTGTTTGTGGTACAGCCGCGGATCAGTTGCGCACTGCAAACGCAGCATATGTGAAAGCACTATAGCGCTGGCTGCTCCTGTACCGCTTACGCACCGCAACACTCACCGCATAGCCTACGCACTGCACACGGAGTGTGTGTGAAACGGGCGTGAGTCAACAAATCTAATTTTTACTGTGGACTGAGTTGAAATGTAGCCTACTTTACGTCTTTATTATCAAGTAAATAGGTATGTGTGCGTTCTTGTCGGCCGCTGTCCATTTCCTAAAGTTCTGAAATGCAAACATTTTTTTGACTACTTTTTTTTTTTTTTTTGAGCACCCACGGAGGAAAACATAAATCGGCGCCTATGAATGGTTTATAGCGTTTTGGAAAAGAGCTCTTAATATAGGCTACACTTACCTTGATGAAAAGAGGGATTGACGCACTGCAAGCAGAGAGAGAATTTCTGCTTGCCTTAGCAAAAATTGTCTTCGGCGCGGCGGACAGCAAGCTGTCTTTGAAACGTTTTTTTTTTAATCTTTGCGGCAGACAGACGCAAGTGTGTTTTTGTATGTCTATGTTGAAAACAAAACCAAAAACCAAGTCTATCCATTTGTGCGTCTTTTCATTTGCGGTTACCAAGCAACACCATTATGCCAGCTGCAGCCTGATGACGCAAGCGTACCGCGGTTCGGAGAGAAATAATATAATGTGAACACAGTCCATCGGGGGCAAGGGGAGGGGGGAGCAATCGAACTCGGGTTCGGAACAATCAATCGAACCAAGTGTGAAAGCGCCCTTAGTCTCAGCTCTTAGTCTCAGCTCTGAGGCTCAGTCTCTCTCGGGAGCTGAGCTCTCTCACGTCTTTTGTTTTCTCTCCCACCTTATTTCGACTGGGTATTTGTTTGTTTCTCCCATCTTGTTTATTGTTAGTGCCAGATATTGTTTATTTTGTGTAGAAACGCGCGTGTATTTACTTTTTCCCCTAGACATTGATTTATTTGATTAATTAGTAATTGTTTTGTTTGGTTTGTCAATAAATTGGTTTATTGTTCAAGCATTTGTTGTTTGCCTCTTTTATGTTGCGGTTTACGAGCCAGCCGTAACATAAAAATGGGGCCTCGTCCGAGATTTTTGAGCGTTTTTGTTTGAGGGAGTGGTTTATTGTCTCTTCAGGATTTCTGGTAAGGATCGGCTTTCACTCCGGTTAGTTAGAGTGTTTCCGCTGGGCAGCTCGTGAGCGTCCTTCCATCGGAACACTGTTTGTTGTTTTGTTGATTTCGTTTTGTATTTTATTTTGAGTTTTGGAAGGAAATCCCGGGTGGGGGTACGCTTCTCGCGCAGCTGAACTCATTTAGAGAACTGATTTGATTCGTTTACACGAAGATCTTGTGTTGAGGACAATAGTGATAGATGACTAGTAGTGGAAGTTTGTCACAGCTGTTGTAGCCTATAGAGTATGACCGATTGTTGTTTACTGTGAGTAAATTAGCACTGTATTGAGTGGTTATACAAAGGTTCCTATAGTAATTGAGCACTAGTTTATCGTCCTTGTTAAGACACTGAAATTTTTGAAGTGACTTTAGAATCTGGGTGATCAATCTGAATAAACTAAGATTTTTGTCATATAGATTCACTTGATCTTTTTGAATTTCTAGCGTTATAGTGGCTAGGGCTTAAGCTGTTGGCTGGCACTTTTTTTTTTGGGAGGTTTTATTAGAATTATTTTGGACTTGTTCTAGTTAATTAACTAATCTTCATTGTGTGAATTGTATGTTAGTTCAAAATGACTTCCATTCGGGGATTGAATGTTGAGCTTTCTGAGAAGTTTCTGGATAGGTGCACCAAGGAACAACTTCTAGAAATTGCAGAGAGGTATACAATCATTTTGACTGGAACTGATAAAAAGCGCAAGGAGGATTTGTTAAGAGCTGTTAAAACTCAGTTGATAGACAAAGGAATTCTGGTTGTGGAAGATGAAGCTGGTCTTGGTAAGACAGCATATCCAGTGGTTGAGAGAGATTTAATCTCTATAGAGAAACAAACACAGTTTGAAACTGAGAAACTATCGTTTGAAGGTACTCAAGCATTAGAAGAGAGGGAATGGGAAAAACGTTTTCAGTTAAAAAAATTAGAGTTTGAACAGGAGCGTGAGCGTACACAGTTTGAGCTGAAAAAGTTAGAATATGCACGTGAGAGCGAACGTGAACATAGACAGTATGAGATGAGAAAGCTAGAACTTGAACTGGAAGCAAAAAAGGCTGAAGCTTCAAAATCCGTTCAGGTTGTGCATTCTTCATTTGAATTTTATGTTGGTAGAAACATTAAGATGGTGCCGCCATTTTGTGAACGTGACGTAGACAAGTACTTTGCACATTTTGAGAGAGTTGCTTCTTCTTTAAAATGGCCAGAAGAAGTCTGGACATTGCTTTTGCAGTGTGTTTTGACGGGAAAGGCTCAGGAGGTGTTTTCTTCTCTTTCTGAAGAAGAGAGTGGAGATTTCAAACAAGTTAAAATAGCCATTTTAAGAGCGTATAAGTTCGTACCAGAGGCTTATCGTCAGCATTTTCGTGGTTATAGGAGACTTGAAAGGCAGACATATGTTGAGTTTGCTCGGGAAAAAGAAATTACGTTTACTAGGTGGCGTCAGTCTCAGAAAGTAGAAACCTTGAACCAGTTGAGGGAGTTAATTCTTGTGGAAGAATTAAAAAACTGTGTACCAGCGTCTGTGTCTACTTATTTGAATGAACAGAAGGCTCTTACATTAGCTAATGCAGCTGTGTTGGCTGATGAATTTGTTCTGACCCACCGAGTTTCTTTTCCTGATAGAGGTTCAGGTGAGCCGTGTAGAAAGTCATTCCGGAATCGTTGGATGCCTCCAGTGAGTACATCAAATACAATCCCAAGTGTGCCCCCTGTCAGTCAGAAATCTTCATCAGAGAAGGGTAAGATGATTTGTTTTTACTGTCACAAAGCAGGTCATAAGATATCTGAGTGTAACGCTTTGAAGAAGTCTGCTAAGCCGGTTGGGTTGGTTGGACGTGAACCGCTGGAGAGTTATGTTCACCAACAGAATCTTGAGATTGAAAAGGGAATCTCAAAACAGGTAGATGTTGGAGATAATTATTCAGAGTATGCTCCATTCATTACTACCGGCATAGTGTCTTTGCCAGGACAGGAGGGAGAAGTTTCTTTAAAGATCCTGAGAGACACTGGCACTTCTCAGTCGTTTTTGCTAGAGGGAGTTCTCCCACTCTCAGGTCAGACTGCGATTGGGAGGGATGTATTAATTAGGGGGATAGAAATTACCTTCTTAAAAGTTCCTTTACACAGGGTACATCTTACCTCTGATATTGTAAATGGAGATGTGATTGTTGGAGTACGATCTTCCCTTCCTGTACCAGGGGTGTCTTTTATTTTGGGGAACGATCTTGCTCAGGGAAATGTCTGGGGAACATTAAAACCTGTACCATCAACTGTGGTAGTCTCCTCACCTATGCTTACAGATGTTCCTGATGAGTGTGGTTTGAAATTTCCCCACGCCTTTCCTTCCTGTGCTGTCACCCGAGCCAGGGGAAGACAACTTGAAGCTGAACGACAGAGTGAAGGTGAAATTTATTTACATCCTGACGGTGAGATAACCATGGAGGAACAACTATCCATTCAGTCTGAGGATGATGTAGAACGATGTAGTATTTCAGACTCAGCTGTTCTCTTTTCAGAAGAGTTTGCCTCTGGGGAGACGGCAGTTTCGGAGGAATTTTTATCTTCTATTTTCCATGTTTCTAGAGAGGACCTGATTCAAGAACAGTTAGCTGATGTAACGCTTAAGCCTTTGTTCTCAATGGTTTGTATCGAGGGGGATATTGAGACTCGGTTACCCTCTTGCTACTTCCTGAAAGATGAATTGTTGCTCAGACGGTGGGTCAGTGAATCTGAGCCCATTACTAAGGTTTATGTTCAAGTGATAGTTCCTCTTAAATTTAGGCAGTCTGTGATCGCGTTAGCACATGATGGAGTGGCTGGACATATGGGAGTAAGGAAAACATACGATCGATTACAACGCAGATTCTTCTGGCCTGGTTTGAAAATGGACGTGGCAAAGTTTATTAGAACTTGTCATGTGTGTCAACTAGGGGTGGAACGGTACATGTATTCGTATTGAACCGAAACGGTACGGGGGTCACGGTTCGGTGCACGAATTTACACGCAGAATACACGGTATAAAAAAAAAAAACTCGCGTGCAAATTAATTAATGTAATGCGGAACTACTGTTAGATACGCGGGTTCTTTAGGGACACATAATCTGTACCCTCGGCTTAGCTCTGAACGCGCGTTCACTTAAACGTTGGCTTTATACGCGCGTCCTATTCGCTTTGGAGTAGCGTCGAACTAGACGCGAATTTGACGCTCTATTCGCGTTTGGTGTGACCGCATAATGAACAGGCTGCGATGTCAAGATTGCAATGCTGGAGTGTGTGTGTGCGCGCGCGCGAGAGAGAGAGAGGCGCGGGCGCGATCGAACTGTGAGTGTGTGTGAGAGAGAGAGGCGCGGGCGCGATCGAACTGTGTGTGTGTGTGTGTGTGTGTGTGTGTGTGTGTGTGTGTGTGTGAGAGAGAGAGAGAGAGGCGCGAGCGAACAATGGAAACATAAAAAACATACTCCGTCATTTTGTTCATACAGATCATTAAACCTGCAAAGTGTTTACTTTGTGTACACTCGCAATAAAACACAACATTGTGCTTTTGTCACACTGTAAACTCTTGTCAAACTGTAACCTACAACTGTCACCCAACCAAAATCACACACACACACACACTGTTTTAAAAGCAAAACATATTTATCCAACCCCATTTCAAAACAGTCTGTGGGTCCCATCTTTTGGACATTCATCATATTGCATTGGTTTTCATTTCTTGTCCTCGGAGCACTAATCTGTTTATTTTTAAGTTACACATTCTACATTGATTAAAAAAGAAAATCGAATGTGTTTTTAATGGTAGTATTATTTTATACAGAAATCCATTATTTATAATTCAGATGAGAATAATGTTACATTGTTAAGTAATAATGTTAATTAAAATTAAGGAAAACAAATATATTGATCTGAAATATAGCAAATTAATTTTAAATTATTTCAGGTACAATTACCAAACACATCTCAAGGTCTTTTTATTAAGTTAATTAATAAACTAATTATATAAAACTATTGTCAGTGCACTACAAATAAACTGGTTCTATGCCTTTATTAATAAAACTTATTTAAAAAATACAATGCCTTATGCATTTTTGTTTTGCTTTTCCCTCCATTGTACCGAAATCGTACCGAACCGTGATGTCTGAACCGAGGTATGAACCGAACCGTGACTTCTGTGTACCGTTCCACCCCTAGTGTCAACTCACTGGTAAGCCAAACCAGAAAATCCCTGTTGCTCCTCTCCAACCTATCCCAGCTATCTCGAAACCATTTGAGTATTTGCTGGTTGATTGTGTAGGTCCTTTACCTAGATCAAAGACTGGTCATTTGTATCTACTCACGGTAATGTGTTTATCTACCAGGTATCCAGCCGCATATCCTGTCCGGTCCATTACTACAAAATCTATTCTAAGAGCATTAACCTCCTTCATGTCAACATTTGGCATTCCAAGAGTTATCCAGTCTGACCAGGGCTCTAATTTTATGAGCCGTCAGTTTGCTAAGGCCTTACGTCAGTTAAAGATCAGTCACAACATTTCCAGTGCATATCACCCTCAGAGTCAAGGGGCCCTCGAAAGATTTCATCAGACCTTGAAGTCATTGCTGCGGTCCTACTGTGTGGAGCTTGGTTCTGATTGGGAGGAGGGGCTGCCTTGGTTGCTTATGGGAGTGAGAGAGGTTACTCAGGAAAGCATTGGATTTAGTCCAAATGATCTAGTATTCGGTCATGAAGTTCGTGGTCCTATTGTGGTTTTAGCTGACAATTGGAGTCCTTCTGAACCCTCCAAAAATGTTTTGGACTTTGTGAGCGGTTTCCGATATCGGTTACATGAGGCTCGAGCAATTGCTCAGAGGAAACTGGGGAAGTCACAGAGTAAGATGGAGAGGTTGTTTAACAAACAAGCAGTGGCTCGTAAATTTCAGGTTGGGGACCAGGTACTGGCTTTGTTGCCGCTTGTAAGTAATCCTTTTCAAGCCCGTTTTGCAGGTCCCTATCCGGTTCTCAAATGTCTTTCTGGACAGAATTATCTTTTGAAAACCCCAGAACGACGTAAGGGAGTACAGGTTTGCCACATAAACCTTTTGAAGCCTTACTTTCCTTCTGGATCTTCTGTGGGGTTAGTAGCCACTGTGCCTGCTGATTCTTCACCGTTGAGCGTGGAAGGAACTCCATTTTCAGAGAGTTCCTCCTTGAATTGCATGAGGGATGATTCCATACATTTTCCTTTTCGAGGGGTTGTCGAGGGACGGTTGAATAACTCTAAGATGTATTCAAACCTGGCCTTTCATTTACCTCACCTATCTCCCTCTGAGAAATGTGACATTCTTCAGCTAGTGGAGTTTTTCCCTCAGTTGTTTTCTGATGTGCCCACTTGCACTACAGTGATTGAACATGATATTGATGTGGGTTCTGCTTCACCAATTAAGCAGCATGCATATAGGGTAAACCCTGTGAAGCGGGACTTGTTGAAAAAGGAAGTGACTTACTTATTAGATCACAACTTGGCTGAGCCCAGTTTTAGTGCCTGGAGTTCCCCCTGTCTTCTTGTAAATAAGCCTGACGGATCCTACTGATTTTGCACCGACTATCGTAAGCTTAATTCCATAACTAAGCCTGACTGTTATCCTTTACCCCGCATCGATGATTGCGTGGATAGAGTGGGGTCTGCAAAATTTGTGAGCAAATTCGATCTCCTGAAAGGATATTGGCAGGTTCCATTAACTGATAGAGCAAGGGAACTGTCTGCATTCGTGACACCTGATAACTTCCTGCAATATCGTGTGATGCCGTTTGGGGTTCGAAATGCTCCCGCCACCTTCCAACGCCTCATAAATAAGGTGTTGTGTGGATTACCTGACTGTGACGCTTATTTTGACGATGTGGTTCTATACAGTTTCTCTTGGGCAGATCACCTAGTCCAAATAAGGGAGTTGTTTGTTCGCTTGTCTGACGCTTCTTTAACTTTAAACTTAGCAAAGTGCGAATTTGGGAAAGCTACGGTTACCTATTTAGGGAAAATAGTAGGAAATGGACATGTTCGCCCCATCGAAGCTAAGATTGAGTCCATCTGTGCTTTTCCAGTGCCTACAAATCGCAAGGAGTTGCGCAAGTTTCTGGGAATGGCCGGATATTATCGGGTTTTGCCCAAATTTTGCCTCTATTGTATCACCTTTGACTGATCTCATAAGCACAAAAGTATCCTTTAATTGGACCACAGCTGCCCAACAGGCATTTGAGGGAGCCAAAGCACTGTTGGCTAGTGCTCCTGTGCTTGTTGCACCCGATTTCTCCCAGCCTTTTTGTTTAGCTGTTGACGCTAGTGATACTGGAGCCGGAGCTGTTCTCCTACAGAGAAGTCAAGATGGAATAGACCACCCAGTCTGTTATTTTTCAAAAAAGTTCAACGTCCATCAGCGAGTTTACTCTGTGGTTGAAATAGGGGTGTGCGATATGACGATATTTAATCGTGGACGATTAAAATGTCTCCACGATTCACTTTTTCGGAAATATCGTAGAATCGCGCTCCAGTGCGTGTTCTATCAGATGTAGCTCTATGGCCTTTTTTCAGCTACGGCGTGAGCTGTCAACCCTCCATTTTTTTTCCGGGTTTCTCACGTATTTTAGCTTTTTTCCCGCTGTCTTCCCGTTTGAGTATTTTCCCGTAAAATGTCCCGCGCGCGCTGTTACAAAAAACGCTGTGCACACAGCCAAGCGAAACGAGGTCTTGCGCACCCGACTCGTCATTTTTGTCGCGCTCGTGCGAGCGAAAGCGCGATATAAACAAGGCTTTTTGTATAAAAAAGGTAAAGGTGCACAGAGACCTCTCCCGCTTCTCTATGATAAAAAATGACACACACACACTCTCTCTCTCTCTCTCTCTCTCTCTCTCTCTCTCTCTCTCACTCACTCACACACACACACACATTGTCTCTTTGGACTTTTAATGATTAGTGCTTTATTTTGTTACTTGTAAGTGATTGCACTTCCATTATACATACACTTGATTAAAATATGCTACTTTGTCTTTTTTTTCCCCTTGTATGGCTATATTTTTTAAATGGGGATATAAGTTTGCTTGTATTGCGGCTCAGTAATTTGCAAAATAATCTTAAAAAGCAACATGAAAAAGGATCGTGATAAAATCGTTAATCGTGATTTTTCCTGAAAAAATCGTGATATGATATTTTTTCCATATCGCCCACCCCTAGGTTGAAAAGGAGACACTTGCTCTTATCTTGGCCATCCAACATTTTGAAATTTATCTGGGATCGTCCACAAGTCCAATCGTGGTTTACACCGACCATAATCCTTTGGTGTTTTTACACAGAATGAAGGATCGTAATCAAAGGTTAATGCGGTGGAGTCTCTTCTTGCAGCCATTTTTCCTTGACATTAAACACATCCGGGGCACGGAAAATGTCATCGCTGATGCCTTATCTCGAGCATGAGTATATAATGTATTGTGTTTTTTCCTTTTACTCCCCTCTCTTTCTATCCTGTTTCCTAGGGCCCAGGAAGCAGGAACCAGGAACCGAGTGGAGTGGGATAATCCGTGTAGTTATTGTTGTTTTCTTTTGTTGCATTCCTTAGCTTAGAGGAATACTTTTTGTGAGGGAGGTGTTACGCCCGCCTGTTTACCTCTACTGGCTCTGCTACACAGTGCAGGCGTTAGTTGAGCAACAGGTGTATCCCATCCCTAATTAACTCCTTATATGGAGTAGTATAAAGATCTGTGATTGGGGAGTGAGCGGTCTCTCTTAGGCCTTGTCCACACGGACACGGGTATTTTTATAACCGTGACATTTCTTTACGCGGTTTGGCCGTTCGTCCACACGGAAACGCAGTATCAGGTCACTGAAACCGAACATTTTTGAAAACCCCTGCCAGGGTGAGTATTTTCTGAAACGTTGGTTGCAGTGTTGTCGTGTAGACAGTAAAACCGGAGTTTTTGCGCCGCTGACGGCTTCTGATTGGCCAACGTGGCTTTACGGTTAGGGTTATATCGCCGCCTGCTGGTGTTACATGCTCTTGACAGCGCTTGATAGCGTGTTTTTGCGTTTTCATGTGGACGGAGTTTTTTTTAAAAACGCAGGAAGGAAAAACTCTGGTTATAAAAATACCCGTGTCCGTGTGGACAAGGCCTTAGTCTCAGCTCTGAGGCTCAGTCTCTCTCGGGAGCTGAGCTCTCTCACGTCTTTTGTTTTCTCTCCCACCTTATTTCGACTGGGTATTTGTTTGTTTCTCCCATCTTGTTTATTGTTAGTGCCAGATATTGTTTATTTTGTGTAGAAACGCGCGTGTATTTACTTTTCCCCTAGACATTGATTTATTTGATTAATTAGTAATTGTTTTGTTTGGTTTGTCAATAAATTGGTTTATTGTTCAAGCATTTGTTGTTTGCCTCTTTTATGTTGCGGTTTACGAGCCAACCGTAACAAAGCACAAATGCTCGCCTTGCTCTGTTCTGTGATGCGCGTTCATGTGACGTCACGTAATACGCAATTCCTTTTCAACGTAATTGCGTATTACGTGACGTCACGAACGCGCATCACAGAGCAAGGCTTAATTTCTTTTCGACTGAAGAAAGAAAGACATGGACATCTTGGATGACATGGGGGTGAGTAAATTATCAGCAAAAGTTTTTTTTTTTTTAAGTGAACTAATCCTTTAAAACAATGAGATCTAAAATAACAATGGTCTATTTCTTATTGTATTGCTATTTTTATAGTATTATACATAAACTATATGTCATTATCAATATTTGTATGTTTGTTTTGCATTATTGTTATATTATATAAATACTATTCATTACTATTTTATTTGCTGTATACTGCTTGTTTATTTTAATGACTAAACTATTTAGGCTATTACTTCTCACTTCATCTTATATTTACTATTTGCATTGCACTGTAGTTGTACCATAATATAGTATTACCATAAAGGATCCATCAGTTATCTTTGTTATTGCTAAAATCGGGTCAATCACAGAAAATGCTTTTTCCACAATAAGAAAACTTTATTTAATTTAATGTGAAAATTAAATTATATCTCAGTATGGGGGTCTTCACCATTCTTATCCAAGAATAAAAAGCCAGATGACAAGCCTGAGCTTTGACAATTCCTTTTATAAAATATTTTTTAATGTCTATTGAGATTTTAAATAACTAGAGATGGAACTTTTTGTACACCACATACAAACCAATGAAATCGAAAAAATTGTTTTAATCCAGAAAAACCGCAGCTCACCCGTTTACTTGTATTTGATTATAGTGCAGTCTTGCCCTCAGCAAAATGGCGGACGCGTTAACCTATCGCAGCAACGGTCCAAAGCGACCAATTGGGCGTCTATGTATTTATTATGTCTATGGTGTCACACCATATTATTTTTAGGGGTTCAAGCTCGAAGTGCTGAAACCCTATTGTAATTGGAAGGATTTTTTTAGGTGTTCAAGCACGAAGTGCTGAAAACCTATTGTATTTGTACAGATTTTTAGGTGTTCAAGCACGAAGTGCTGAAAACCTATTGTATTTGTAAGGATTTTTAGGTGTTCAAGCACGAAGTGCTGAAAACCTATTGTAATTGTACTGATTAGGTGTTCAAGCACGAAGTGCTGAAAACATATTGTAATTGTACTGATTTTTATTAGGTGTTCAAGCACGAAGTGCTGAAAACCTATTGTATTTGTGCTGATTTTTAGGTGTTCAAGCACGAAGTGCTGAAAACCTATTGTAATTGTACTGATTTTTATTAGGGGTTCAAGCACGAAGTGCTGAAAACCTATTGTAATTGTACTGATTTTTATTATTATTAGGTGTTCAAGCACGAAGTGCTGAAAACCTATTGTATTTGTAAGGATTTTTAGGGGTTCAAGCACGAAGTACTGAAACCCTATTGTTATTGTTAATTTTCCCATGATGCAACATTCAGACATAAAACTGATCGGGCAGAACGAACCGTAAGTCGTAGAGCTTTGAAACTTTGGGGGCTGGTAGTACTCACACCGCCTACAACGTCACCAAGGCCCGGTGATTTCTGGAAATTTCTGTTCACGGTCCCTAAGGGACGCCAAAACGTTCCAAGTGGGAGGAGCCCCTTTTACTAAATTGGCTATAACTCGTGAACGGAACGAGATATTTTCACCAAACTCAGCGCACCTGTGTAAGAGCTCATTCTGTGGTCGCCTGAAAAAGGACGCGGCGACTGGCCACTTGGTGGCGCTATAACTGTTAAAAAGGTGTCAAAATGATGTTTTTTCCTATGGCAAATCCCATGAAATGGCTAAAAGCGGCCCTCCTCCTGCCTGATTTGCATACAACCTCACCAAACCGGGCGTGCGCATGCGTCACCTGATCCTAAAGAGGCTTGGAAACTTATGGACGTCGGGCCATCGGTGGCGCTTTAACTGCTATAAAGGTGAAAAATGCTCTATAATATCCTATGCAAAATGACATTTAAATGACTGAAAAATGGTCTGCTCTGCTTAGAACTTCACCAAATTAGCTGAGCACATGCGCCATATTATTCTAAAGAAGCGTGCAAACTTTTATGGAGATCGGGCCATCGGTGGAGGTGTCACAGTTTAAAAGGTAAAAAAAAAAATCACCACATTTCCATGATAAATGAGCTAAAAGGGCAAAAAACTTACTTTTTCCTCTCCGAGGCACATGTTAAAAGGCTTGATAAAGTTTTTGGAACTCAGCGGCGCAAGCGGCAAGTGCCTAGAACCTATGGTTTTTTTTTTAGAGGCCTTTTTGCGGCACTTTTTTAGGCCCTTATTAGGGGTTCAAGCACGAAGTGCTGAAACCCTATTGTTATTGTTAATTTTCCCGTGATGCAACATTCAGACATAAAACTGATCGGGCAGAACGAACCGTAAGTCGTAGAGCTTTGAAACTTTGGGGGCTGGTAGTACTCACACCGCCTACAACGTCACCAAGGCCCGCCCCGATTGGCCCATAGGTGGCGCTACAGCGGCCAAAGGTATGAAACGGCTCATAACTCCTCAACCGTTAGGCGTAGGCTCAAGTGTCTTACATCGTTGGAATCCTTGGCTCAAGCCGGACAAGATGCACGCCTCGAATTGGCTCGTCACCCTGGGTACATTTTCGGGTATTTTGGTTTTTTCCAAAAACCTACTTTTGCGAACTAGTCCTAGGTTTTTGGCCCGGCCGGAACCAAACCAGTGCAGCAAGATTCTATGGAGTCTGAATGTGGGAGTGAGAGAGGTTACTCAGGAAAGCATAGGTACCCTTTAATATCTTTCACATCTACTGCAGTCAGATTGACAGTGTTCACTCTTAATAACATCACTCACATGGCTGTGCACTTGTAATGACATATCAAGGATGTTAAGAGGCTAAAAGCAGGTTTAAAACTTGCTCCATTGAAGTCAACAGGGTGCAAATTTTAAAAAGATAACTGTGTAGGCAACACAGATTTCTGTCGTTGTTCTCTGTACTGACCGCACTCCAAATGTACAAAATAATGAGCTCAATGTTAAAATTGACCAGAGCTCCTTTAAGTTACACTAACATACAACGTCATACTGAATTTTACTCGGTTAAAACTTCACTTTCGCAGATAAACCCGTTTTAAAGGAAAGATAACTCGCATGCACACATTTACATCTCAACAAAACACTGATCAATTAATTAATAACTCTTTTTCCAATTTTAACAAACTTTATAACAGGAGTGCACGAAATGCAAACCGTGGTGTCCTTTTGCCACACTAGTCCCGACTACGCCACCGGGGTTATATACCCACGGACATAACAGCAACCCAAGTTCAAACAAACAGTAATTGATAAAAGAACGAAGACGTGACCTTCAAGTTTAATCATTTTTATTGGCAATGGGTTATAAATCTCTGAATAAATAATCACTTTTAGTTGTGTGTATTATAAAAGGAGCAATAAAACTTAAATCACATAAACATTAGGTTATTATTAAATGTCACAATTACAAAAAGGAGTAACCAAGCCTGTGCGAAAATGGAGAAGAGTCATTGGCCACGGACCCGCTGCCCTAGGAGCACACACCACACGTGTACTATTCTCAAGATGATAAAATCACTCCTAAAAGCAAATTCCGTGCATAATACAAACCACTCTACACTCCCAAATCAATACGCATGCAGTGCAGGGAATCTCACACCAGCTGCAGTGAAGGAAAAGGCCCAAACGACCCCAGAGGAAGTACTCCCACACAGGCTGGCTCCTAGGACACAAAGGGATATAAATTAACACTCCCCTTTACATATACTCAAACACAGCGGTTGGTCTAAACCAGACTCAAATAATATACTCAGTACACAAAAATAATAAACCACAAATTAAACAGCAGGAAATCAATATATAACCAAAACTTTGAGGTTATTATAACGAAAATAAATCATAAACAAAACAGCAGGGCCTAGACGTCAGAGGTCCACGTGCATAGGGCTCCACAAAGGAGGATCTGCCAAATAAACACAAAACAAACCATAAATATCTAAAATACAGATCCAAATAGACCTCTGCCACAAATTCCATGCAACATCATTACACCTTTACTTTACAGAATTGTTAGATAATTCAATGATTATACATGAAATGTTAACACCAAAGTAGGGGTGTCACGATTCTCCAAATCCTCGATTCGATTACATTTTCGATTCTAAGGTCACGGTTCGATTCGATTCTCGATTTTTACATTTATTTTTTTTAAGCACAGTTTGCTATGCCATTTTTAGATTAGACTTTTATGTAATATAATATATGACCTTTGATCGCAATGTACCACACTACATTGTCAAATTTGAAACATTTATTAACAAAATAATGTTACAATAACTTATATCTTCAGTCAATTAGAAACTTAAGCAAAATAACCTGCCATGTAGTTTCTCTTTTGTAACTGCAGTCTCATTCACAGAAGATGACATTCAAGTTCACAACAAAACAAACACGGTTTAACAGATACATCTGTTCTCCTTGCTTTACCTCAGTCTTAAAGTAAAAACATGACTGTGAAAAATATTAGTATTTAATGGAGAATTTAACTAAATGCATTTATGATTAAATTACAACATTTTCATGTCATGTTCATTTTGACCACGAACTGTGCGCTGTCACTTTAACTCGCATGCAGCAGAAATAGACTTGGTGCGGAAATGAACGACAGTCGTCTCATTCGTGGAGGTGGAGAATCAAGTTATTTGTGACATGCAATATTTGTTGTATAAAGATTTATACTGTTCTGAGTCTGCTGTTTTTGTCCATTTAAAGTTTTAATTTAAAAAGTGGAAGAATATGGTACACGCACCGCAGCGCTTGCAAACTGTGGCTTTTTTGAAGCGCAAACTTTGAACGCGAATGTGAACGTTGTCAACATAACTCACTGAAAATCACAAATACAGTCTCCCACTGTCCCACACCGGCGACTTCAGTGAAAGAGGAGGGGGTTCTTCAAGTCCTGTCGAGGAGTCTCCTGCATCTGCAGTTACCATGATATATTTAGCTTGCCTGTAGCTGAGGTAACGTTAGAGGACTCGCAGCACTTCAACCATAGACTTCAACACGCGTGTTTTTTCCGCTTTGCAAACCGACTGGACGTGACATGGGGGCGTGGCAGCATCGACGATTCCATTTTTGAATTCGATGATCGAGATTGTGAATTAATTTCGATCGATTTCGATTTGACACCCTTACACCAAAGCAAACCTAACAATTTAACACACACATACCTCTATCGTAATCCAAGAATAAAACAGACTGGGTGAATGATTCGTGGTTATGGATTAAATACGGCATCCAACGCTCAGCACTAGCCCCATTACATCACCCACGCGCTCACAGTCTTGTATCAAGGACTTCCGCCCTGCGTTTAACATAAAATCAATAAATAAAAACATACTAACATCTTTGTATTACAACAAGAATGCCACACTCACGGCTTGCTATGCGCTTCGGGTCACAACACCGGAATAGGGTGGCCATACGTCCGGATTTTGGCCGGACAGTCCGGATTTTAAGCCCCCTGTCCGGTGTCCGGTGCAGCATTAAGCCGGACACTCATTTCTCCTCCTTTTTGGAGTTGCGGTGAATTGTTTTAAAAAAAAAAAAACCTATAAAAATCCTGCATACTGAATCTATGCGAGACAGAACATAGCCAACTGTATGTGCGCCAAACCGTGTAGCGTGCACGAGGGAGAGAGGGAGAGACCTTGCGAGCGAGAACAAATCTGATTCTCACCTTTCATGGCTCATGCACTTCAATGCTAGGTTCACCCAACACTCTCGGATTAAAGGCATGTCAGTCTAAGGAAACAAGAACCAAAAAAAACATCAAAAACAGAGAAAATTAAAGAGTCATCAAAAAATTTCTGTAATAAATTAAAGGCTCTCACCTGGGTAAAATCAAATGGCCACTCAAAAGTAATGTATAGTGCACACTGTAACACATAAGTTATTCATTTTAAAATTATACATTTCCTAGCACTTACAAATTCTTCCTATACCCATTGCCTTTGAAAAGCCACTAATGCAACCCCCAAAGTCAGGTAAGGTTAACTTGAAGCTTCTTTTGTAACATACCATTAGCATGAACACTCCACAGTCCAAGTGGTCTCTCTGCGATGGTGGAATATCCTGGCAAAAATCCAAAACATACTATATAAATTTTGTAAAGATGACAGTTGTCAGAAAACAGTGTTGAATGCTGAGTGCAATGTACCTTGTTTTTATTGAGTTGCCAGTTTCCAGGTATCAATTTTGTTGCGATCATGCTTCAAAAGAGAACAGATACAGAGTTAAAACTTTCTTAAAAGTTGAAAACAGTTTTAAACTTAGGATCCACCTCTATAGGTCTGATTTTGAAAAACCCGCTATTTGGGTTGCAGTAGCAAGTTTGGCATGTACTTTGTTCTCTACTGTTACAGTTCTTTCAATGCCATTCTTTCAGTGGTTGACTAGGCCTAAACCAACATTGTGCGTACTACTGAATTTCAACAGATTTTGGCATTGAAGAAATTTAAAAGAATTGTTGTAGAAGAATAGTTACATTTCTAAATAAACCCCTCTGGCTCAGTCTTTATGATAGAGATAGAGTTGGATCTTTTAAGCAAAGACCATCTCAACAACAAACATGCAAACATTAAAAAGTACACAAACAGCAGTCAACTTTGCACTGAACAGCGGATGACAAAGAACAGTCCCAAACCTCACACTGAACAGGGGACAGAGAACAGTCCCAAACCTCGCACTGAACAGGGGACAGAGAACAGTCCCTAAATATTAGTAGAAAACCTGAACATGGACACATAATACGCCTGCCCAAAACCACAAGGGTCGGATGAATCAAGAATGTACATCCTTTTAAGTTTGGGCTTCATGACCTGTGAATATATGTAAATCAATTAAAACAATGTTGACGGACCAGTGCATTGGTCTTGTATATCTCACATTGGAATGTACAAACCTAGTAAAACTAGGTAAAAAAAAAAAATAGTAAAACTGCAACATGTCTGTCTTCAACACCTATTTAAAATGCTAAAAGATGACACAATTGACAGTCAAAACTTACACACAAGTGCCAGTGTCCAGGTGTCCGTATTGGAAAAAGGATGCAGTCTTTAAATCCTGCATCTGCCTGTTGGTGAGCAAATTACACAGATCAAAGTTGACAGTGCAACAACAGTGTAGAGTACAAACACATCTCTTTAATCAAATTGTAATTATATGAAGTAATAACCACTAACTGGTAGTGACTCAAAAGGGTCTACGCAGTGAGGTGGACTCCAACATGCCAATACATAGGAATCCACAGCAAGGACATCAAATCCCTAATAGCAGAAGAAAGTGATTAAGTATAGCTATATCAAAACCATAACTTCCATAACAACCTATGTATCCACATAAGGTATTAAATATAAACAAAATCATAACATACCTTCTGTCCAGCAAGGTGGCATATCAATGAAAGGCAGCAGTTTACAACCTAGCAAAAGAATAATGTTAGCACAGGCAAACCGTAATGGAACCGTATAAATGTTACTTACTGTTGCCTCCAGTTCACAATTGGTTCCCAGACCAACACAATCTGCTCTTCTTAAGACTGTTGTGCCAACAGAACAGACTACATCGTCCTGTGGTTTTGTGCAATCTAACACAGTCATGCTGGAAAATGAAAAATACATATCAGCAGTCTCCACAATTTCCCTGACCCCACAATTGAGTTATTTTGTGGAGCACGAACAAGTGTTGGTGAAATGACAATTAAAAGGTCCATTGGATACTGTCAAAAGGAAATTTACCAAAGTGTTCGGTCCTTCCCAGCGCCGGAAGTCTTTTATTTCCCTTTCCGCATGCATCAGCCTTGCCACGGATCCAGGTGTCCCATCTGAGGCTGTGGCTGCAGGTGTCCCAGGTGTCCCATCTGAGGCTGTGGCTGCAGGTGTCCCAGGTGTCCCATCTGAGGCTGTGGCTGCAGGTGTCCCATCTGAGGCTGTGGCTGCAGGTGTCCCATCTGAGGCTGTGGCTGCAGGTGTCCCATCTGAGGATGTGGCTGCAGGTGTCCCATCTGAGGCTGTGGCTGCAGGTGTCCCATCTGAGGATGTGGCTGCAGGTGTCCCATCTGAGGATGTGGCTGCAGGTGTCCCATCTGAGGATGTGGCTGCAGGTGTCCCATCTGAGGATGTGGCTGCAGGTGTCCCAGGTGTCCCATCTGAGGCTGTGGCTGCAGGTGTCCCATCTAAGGATGTGGCTGCAGGTGTCCCAGGTGTCCCATCTGAGGCTGTGGCTGCAGGTGTCCCATCTAAGGATGTGGCTGCAGGTGTCCCAGGTGTCCCATCTGAGGCTGTGGCTGCAGGTGTCCCAGGTGTCCCATCTGAGGCTGTGGCTGCAGGTGTCCCATCTGAGGATGTGGCTGCAGGTGTCCCAGGTGTCCCATCTGAGGCTGTGGCTGCAGGTGTCCCATCTAAGGATGTGGCTGCAGGTGTCCCAGGTGTCCCATCTGAGGATGTGGCTGCAGGTGTCCCATCTGAGGCTGTGGCTGCAGGTGTCCCATCTGAGGATGTGGCTGCAGGTGTCCCAGGTGTCCCATCTGAGGCTGTGGCTGCAGGTGTCCCATCTGCAAGGGATAACACTTAATGTCGAGAGTCATAATGACATAAGTCGTGATAATGCGGGTATGATATAACTGATTAAATTAACAATTGATGTATTATTTGGATTATGACAATATTACTTATGAAATAGAGTAGACTGATGTAAGAAGCATGCTAAAAAAGGTCAACAATATGTTATTTAATTGTTCAAGCATTACAACACTATAAGACTTACATAAAACAAATTAGGCTAATAAGCAACCGATAACATCAGTAAAATAATATCAACATTAAGACCATTTATAATAATAAATAATGTGTAAATGACTTCGAATAAAAACCAATGCCAACTTGCCTTGATGCTGTACTGCCAACGATAAGTGGTTGGAGACATGATTCTTTACCACGTAAAGTTCCGTGGTGGGTTTGAATCTGTGCATCTATGAAGAACGTTAAATACATTTCAAAGGTTATTTCTTGCCAAGGTAGCGATGCATAGCCTGGCTAGTGGGTAACGTTAGCGGGACTGACAACACCACATGTTAGCTTACCCTAGCTGTAAACATATGAACATACCAGCAGTATTATCCAAAGCTAATTAGTTTAACTAAATAGATCTACACGCGCGTGCTAACGTTAACGCTAAAAACGACATAACTTACCATTAATGGATGGCAGTTTGGCGGACTAGTTAAACATGTCTTGGCGTTATCAAAAAGTATGGACACTGTCAAAACTTTATATTTAAGTGTGATCAATGATCATTACTTAAAGACGCACACTAAATTATTAATCTATCTCGACTATATTAGTAATCAAAATGTAGACTTACGTTGATGAGAGCAAACAATGGCGACCACCTTCACCAAAATGCTGGTTCATCTGGTGGTGGGGGGCGTGGGGGCAAAGAATATATAGTGGGAGGAGTTGGATCTGGATCCGACTCCTCCCCGTGGATTTCATGTTCTGCACAGTGAGGACCATCTCCTCAGACTTCCCGCAGACTGATTGAACTGAAGGAAGAGCGCGCCACGCGCCAATGACGTCACAACAGCGACGAACACAACTAATTATGGAATAATATATTTTTTTCCTTTTCTCACATATGGATATTAATTTCTAACAGAAACCATAAGGATTTTGTGTGAATAAATATAAATAAAATAAAACAAGTTACAAATGAATACTCGTTACACACACACACACATATATATATATATATATATATATATATATATATATATATATATATATATATATATATATATATCGTAAAACAATTTTTTATTAAACCACTTTTTTATTATGTTATCTTTTTGGATGTCTTGTTATATTTGTAAATGATGTACGTTATGTCTAATAATTAAAAAAATATATTTTAACGTATTAATTTTTTATTGTTAATTTTTTATTGTTGTTGTCTCATTTACATTTATTTATTTTTAGCATTAAGTATGTTTTTGTACATACTTTTTAATAGCCCACTTAAAAGTTTTTTTTTTTTTAAATACGCGCATACGTTACGACCATGGTTACGACATATTGTGACCGTTGGAATGTGTTTATATTCACATTCACAACCTACCTCTGCGCGCAGGAATTTAAAGTAAGTTAGGGAAATATTTTGACATATAAAAACATTTGTATTTATTATTGACGCTGTTTACCATTGTAACACAAAATACTAAATTATTCCGTATTTAACTTAGCCTACAATGTTTAAAAGATCGCGAACTTAGTTTCGGAGTGCTAGGATGGACAGGTACAAGGACTGTTAAAAATGATGGATTCGTTGAAAAACACTGATTCATCCAGTAACTTATGAAACAAGTTATAGTGATTCATGATAGCGCGGCTCCGGAGTTAGTCAGACTAAAATAGCTAACGTTAACGTTGTCGCTAGTTTACTGTGGAAGTTGAGACGAGTTGACATGGCTCTCAAGTCTCACGCATTCACCGGGTTTTTTTTTTTCAACTGCAAAAACGCGACAGCGCACAGAACGCTCACTGCCATAGAAAACAATTAGGAAAAGGATTGAGCTTTAATAAGAATGTATAATTTATATAATGAAGTCTATGTTGTGTGTTATTTGTATATTTAATTTCTCTCTTGAATCCTACTGTCAAATAACTTGCACATTAAGTTGTGTATTAATATTGTGTTTTATTTGCTGTATGCTGTTTGTTTGTTTATTTTATTGATACACTAAACTATTTACTATTACTTCCCACTTTATCTTATATTTACTACTTGCATTGCACTGTAGTCATATCATATCATATTACCATAAATGATCCATCAGTTATCTTTGTTATTGTAAATGGAGCATCTATCTGTAAACATATAATTTTAGTGCTATAAAAATACAAAAAGCAGCCTGCCGGTGTGATTGTATTTGCCGATTTGTTTCATTTTCTCAATGGCGGTAAATTCTAAGCTCAAGAAAAGCTAAAATCAGGTTAACATCAGAAGTATTTTTTCCAGAAGTTACTTTGAGGATTTAAATAAAAATTAAATCTTTATTTATTTATGGATATCTCTTTTTCTTATCCTTCCACAGACTACAATGAAAATTACAGAAACACCCCCCCGGAGACAGACAGAGGAGGCATGCTTCAAGGCTGTGGATAACAAATATCCTTTGGAACATGAAACATGATGGAGTGACTCGAGGTGCGGGTGTCCAAACTGGATTTATTTTTTAAATAGCTCGCTTAATGACTAAGCCGAAGAAGTAAATAAAATAGAAAAAGGTCTATAAAAGTGGATTTAGTGGAGAGGCCTGGGGTGCTATTCCCAATTTATAGGATACGGTTTCGTTTCCCCCTGAACAAAATAAGCATAACATAAACATTAATTGCATAAAAATGAATAACAACAATACTTTGTAATAATTTAATGTGTAATCAAGAAAAAAAATCGCCAAAATTACGAAAGGATAAATGATGTTTGGCAGGGAATGCGTCTCCAAAGTCGCATAAAAAGACACAGAAAGACGTTAGTCAGTGGCGAACAACTGGCAAATAAAATACAGATTAGGCTTATTAAATTTATAAAAGTTGTTCTGTCTAATTGTTAAAGTCAGCAAATAAAACACTGACACAATGATGAACAAGTAACAATAATATTCACAATAACATATCGTTTTACTGAATAATTATGTAAACATACATTTTTAATTTATCTTTGTATAGAAACCTAATTGCTGAACTGGCTACTCTCTGCTGTCTCAGATGACGACATCACTTCCTGTCAGCCACCATAACTTCTTTTGGTTGCATTTCGCAACCTCACCACTAGATGCCGCTAAAGATCACACAGTGCACCTTTAAGATACTGATATAAACTGTTGTTGTCAAGTTACTTAGCTTCAATCATAATGCTTCATCTGTTGCAAGCCTGTGCGGTCTTATTGATAAACATTAAAATAGCTCTTTGAAATCTGTGAATTGGTTCGAATCAGATTAAGATTCATATATGAATAGATCTTTCCTGTCACCCCTATTGCATAATACTTTTATGGAAACCATGATAGATTTTTTTTTTATGTCTTTGCATTTATTTGAAATAGAAATCTTTATAAATGTAACATTATAACATTACAACATAACATAATACAACTTTATAACATTATAAATGTCTTTATTGTCACTTTTGATACATTAAATTTTTTTGCTGAAAAAAAAATCTTACTGAATTCAAACTTTTTAATTATAGACTTACTATACATCCTAGCATCTGCATTAGATTAGATGCATTAGCATCTGCTGATAAACATTAGCCTTAACATATGCTTCCTCACATGGTTTAAGCCCACCGGGATTATACTGATATACTTGGTAAACTGCATCACTTTGGTGATGAACCAGCCCTGCCAGGACATGGACTGCAAGATTCTGCAGGTCAGTATGAACACACAGTATATCGGCCTCGGCCGACACACAAACTAGCCCTTTTCCAAAACCTAGCCGCTAGACAACTATTGTATATGTCATGGAACAAAATAGTCTTTTTTTTGTTGCCTTGTTGGGCTTTATTTTTATATGGGGAAAATGGTTCAGCTGTACTGCTCTGTAACTTGCAAAATAGTCTTAAAAACCAAAATATAAAAGAATTGTTATAAGATCATAAATTACTATCATGGCTGTAAATGTCACAATCAGCTGCAGGGTCATTATTTAGTAGAACGAAATACATCATGCTTCTATCTTTCATTCACTCTGATAAACAGTAAATTTTTGCCCAGGATTAATAAATTTAATCATAGATATATCATCTAAAGCAATTACAAGAAGTTTCAAACAAACAATTTTTAAACATATAAAATAAAGTCAAAGATCGTACATTTAAAGGTAAATTATTACAGTCTGCAGGAGCCTTAAACCTAAATGCCTTCTTCCTAGAAACTTTCTTAACTAAAGGTGTAAGAAAAAAAGAATGTAAAGAATTTGTTGTGATTGTATTTAAGTACTTTAAATCTTGTTTGAAGATGTCAAAGCGGGGTTTAATCTTTGTATATTTACATTTATGGATATAAAACTTTCCAATAAATAAAAGGAGGTTAATACAAAAACCTACTTTGATTACATTCTTGTTATATAAAACCCAAAAAGAATGTGTCTATAAGATAAGGAAAAATCACATAACACATCTTGGACAATTAAATCATTAACATTACTCCAGAAAGACTGAGCAAAAGGACACTCCCAAAACAAATGACTTAACAGTTTCAGAATTTTTTTTACAAGAAGAGCAGGATGTATCAATGTTGCTTCTAAATTTCTGCAAAAAAAGTTTGACGATAAAATCTGTAAATAATTTTATAAGATATTTCTTTGATTTTATTTGTTAAGAAAAATGTATGGGGGAGTGACCAGACAAACGACCACTTAATACCATCAAAAATGTTGTTCCTATAAGATAGACACCGAAAGAAATTATGCCAATTATTAATACCATTGCATTTATGGCAATGACTGTGTACTAAATTCAAGGCATTGAAGTCAATGCATTGCAATTGCATAAATTAATATTAAAGTTTCAAAGAATAAATCAATTACAAATTATGCAAATATTTATTTAGCACATTGCAACAATGCACAGTATAAAATACAATTCTAAAATGTTTATATTAAAATGTTAAATATTCTAAAAAACTAAAATGTTTGACTTGACCCCACTCATATGTACATTAAATAATAATGTAAAGGTCTACTGGCCTGCAGACTTTAGTGCAAAATTAAATGTTCTCTCATAAAAACAAAGTGCATTCAGAACAAGTGCAAAGTCTGCTTAAGATACAACAATATTTTCTCTGTAAGCCTTCAACATAATAGTGTATCAAAACAAAGACTTCCATAGCCCATATGTTAACTGTAGAATTCTATCTATACCCAGCTAGCAAAAATTGTGCGGGCCAAAAGCGGCCCGATTAAGGCTAAAACCCTCGGCATAAATCTAGGTCCGATTGCTCTGCTCTGCGGTTTTAACGCGGCCCGATTAAGGCTAAAACACTCGGCCGAGCGCTCGGTTTTAATGCGGCCCGATTGCGGAAGCCCGAGTGAGAGGACGTAAAGCTCCCCTCCAATCCCGTTCCTTGTTTTGGCTTATTTAAACTATTGATTTTTCATTCATGTCAAGTTAATACTAAAAAAGCTGTGCAGCCATTATTTATGCAAGATAAACTGAAAATAAAACAGCACAAGAAAGACAGTTATGTTTAATGCATTTTTTTTATTGGACCACACTTCACTCTCCCCTCTGGTAATTTAAGTAGTGTCCTTCATTCATCAAAGTCGGCTCATCACGCTCGCGCACACACACATGCTTGCACACACACTGTTTAATAACAGATATTGAAATAATATCACAGCATTAATGTAAAATCAAGGAGTTCAAAATACTATTTTCCAATACCAACATTTTTTACTTTAAAACATCTAATCCCACTGCGTTTTTGAGTTTGGTCTATGTTGTCTGCCTGTTCGCCCTCTGGGTTCGGCCACCATCCCTATCAGAGGCTAGCTGCAGCCACCTGGTGATGAGGAGCTCGATTTCCTTTTCTGTAACATCTTTGGTCAGGGCATTACGGCGGACTGCATAGGAAAAACACAAGATAGAAGAGGGCAGCATGACCATGTGATGTTATATCACTGCACAATTAATCTCTTGTTTATATTGTGTGTCTGTACTGTGTTATAATGAGAGAATTCGCAAGCTTGCATAACTCTAAACAAACTCCAGCTTTTTGAGCGGGGAGTGGATTTGAAGCCTCTGATTGGCCATTGTGTCTCTCAGGGGCGGTTTCTTCATTAGGGCGATTGGGCGACGCACCACCAAAGTGTGTGTCAATCACATTCACAATCTCATTCAACCACAGAGTTACGCTAGCCGTCACTTCCCCTGGATTTAGTCCAATCAGCGTCATGTCATGTTCTGTGGAGTACCGCCTCTTTTTGGGCAATTTCACTCTGGCTGAGAATCGCCCAGTGTTTTCCCATAGACTTACAAAGATGTTTTTTTTCTAACTGCAGGCACTGCAATGCATTCTCTATGGGTTCCGGGAGGGCTCGCACTAACATGCTTACGTCATCATACGTATCCTTAACTTGTGCAGCGATTGGTCGGAACAAACATACACTATTAAAAATCTTTAAGATTAAGTGACAAATAATATTTGAAAACTACTTTGAATTTGAACAACAAGAAAAAATGAAACCCTACTTTAATATCTTTATCAAATGTGATTAAAAAAATTCAAATAAAAAAAAGAGAACGAGAGCGAGAGAGACTGTTGGGACATCTCGAGAGTTGAGGCCAGTTGAACTTGAACAACGTCATGGCGAATGCAGTTAATTATATCGTGTCCAGGGACGTGCACAGGAATTTTGAGGGGCAGTTGCTCTGACCTGAAAAAAGGGCACCCCCCATGTACAGGTATATATATAGGCCTATGTATGTAAATGTATATGTGTGTAAATATATATATACCGGTGTATATATATATACACACAAAGAAGTAAAAAAACTGAAATACAGCACTCAATCACTTTAACTAATAACAACACAGAAAACATGACATATCCCATATGAAAATCCCTACATATCCCTATCAATGTCATATAAATTCACTGATAGGTTTCTCCAAATTTACATACTAAACAACATGTAAAGCTTCAAAGGAGAAGCCGCCTATTAGGGGCATTTCAACCAAAATCTGCTGATGAGCAGTTGGATGCACGAAAGCTAAAAAGGCCAAAAGCATTTATTTGTCTTGCTACACTCCAGCATAATAAAATGGTTCTCACACTCCAGTAATATTTCTGTGAATTGAATTAATCTTGCACTTGTTCATAGTTTTTGTATGTCTGAATATATTCAGTTGAATTTTGCTTATACAAATGGCCTTATCTGACCGTGTTTATGTCCAAACTCAATGCCTCATATTATGGTCTTATTATTTATAAAGATTGCAAAACGTCAGAGATGACAGGTTTATGATATACAACTTTGTAAACAGTACACAAAATGTATTAAGTTAAATGTCACCAATATAAACAACAGAGTTACCGGTAATATAAAAAGAGTTCCTCATATTAATGTTTTTTATTATTAATAAATTTTTTTTTAATGAAATAATCTGGATTGAATTGACAGATGGGGAAAAACTCGCTTCTAATAAAAAAAATTATAAAATAAAAAAATAAGAAAAACGCTTAGATTTGGGGAAAAATACAATCCTTTTTTAACCTTTTGGCTTCCCGTACAGTCAGTTGTGCTTCTTGCTCGTATCAGAGAATGTCCGTAGACGGGCTTTGCTCGTATTTAGTTCTGATGGTACATATGGTGACTGGGCAACTAGGCTACGCATGATTTGTAGTATGATTGTGTAAAGGGAACAGGAGTTCCGGTAGGGAACAGAATGGACTGCACATATGACTGCACACCGGGCGCGTGCAGCGCTGCAGCCACGTAAACAGAGTTTGCCCTTCCCATTCTGACTTTCACTTTCGGTGCCTGAATGGAAGCGATTTATTTTTTTATCTAGGCCTACGTGAAATTCTGCATTCATTGTATGATTTATTTATTTATTTATTTTCCTCCTCGGAAGGGCAACGTGAGTCGAGAAGGGCATATGGGCAGTTGCCCAGGCAACCTGAGCAACCCCCTGTGCACGTCCCTGATCTTGTCATTAAAAAAAATACCATTCAGTATAAGTAAGCAGTGTATTAAGCGAGTAATGTGATGTAAGCAGTGTAATAATAGTGAGTATAGAAACAAACAAGGAGATCTATTGTCACTTTTTTTTCCATTAATATTAAAGTAGTGAAGTAGTGGATTTAAAAGGCTTGGCCTCTATATTAATCTGAACTACTGCAATAATTGGAATTATTGAAAATTTGGAAAACATTTTTTTGTATTATTTTCAATGGCAAAAATGGACCATAAATATTAATAAGTAACATCAAATTCTCTCAAAATACAAAAGAAAATACAAGAAAAAATATTATTGAACAAAAATAAATTGCACTGGTTTTACTGGGATGGAGAAAGTTTCATTTTTAGGTGAAGATAACAAGTGTGACTCTGAAACGAAGAGCACCTGAGGGTTAAGCTGTTAATTTATCCATTGCATTGGTGGACCTTATCAATCATCCAAACATTTGCCCCCCTAAAAGATTTTGCAGGAGCCGCCACTGCTGTGATTGCCTGCAAAAAACACGATCTCTCTCTACGCTCTCCAGTGCAAACAAATACGCACTGGCACGTTTGCAAAATCGGTTTGGCCAATATGCCTGGTCGGGTCAGTCGCACTGGTGCTCCTAAATACTTTTTCACTGTCGCATATAGTTAAATAAATAAATAAAAATAATGGTCGCACTGTAGAGCCCTGATGATGTCACCACAGTGCAGTTAATCCAGCACTGACACTCACCCAGAACCACACTTTTCAAAATGAGCCCTTTGAATGCAGGCTTTCGGTTGGCCCCACTCCAATTAATGAGTCAAGGTAGCATTTGTCTCCCTTAGGAGAAATTTGTTTTAGATTAGGGAGCTGCTGCCGCATCAACACATAACACATGTAGTCCAGTCATTTTATGAAAAAAGGTTGAACAAATTGCAACAGAAGCAAACTCAACTGATTTTGTATCCTCAGTATGTCCTGAGTAAGGAAAAAAAAGCCCCGGAGAATCCCATTAGGGGAAAGTTTAGAAAAAGACCCAAATATAGCCTATTCATACGCCTATTCATTCTTTTTCTCACGTGAATAGGGTAAAAATTTTAACCTTTAGATATCACCATGAAAATTACTGAGTTGATTACTTACATCAAGACAAACAAAACATTACAAGTTTTTTTTAAATTGTTTGTGAACATAGACAAACGGTGCATAATCTAATTACGTATGTGCTAATTTGCTTAAATACCCAAACAGATCTAAACATTGGGTATAGCCAGGTGAAAATGTCTTGTTGACATCTAGTGGTGCTAGATTTTTTTGATCCAGCCACTTTTTATTTTGCCTACCTTTTGTCTTGTTTCAGCCCCAAACCCCATCTCTGCAATGATACAAATTAATAAAGGCTGGTTTCTAAGATACTTCTTCCTGCCTCCATGTATTAATGTTCATGGGTAGCCTGAATGGGTTCCATTCAAACATTAACATTAAGTCTTTTACTGTAAGCTGTCAACAAGATTCATTTTCATTTTCACCTGGCTATACCCAATGTTTAGATCTGTTTGGGTATTTATGCAAATTAGCACATAGGTAATTAGATTATGCACCGTTTGTCTATGTTAACAAACAATTTTAAAAACTTGTAATACATTTTTTGTTTGCCTAAAAATATTTCAAAATTGAAACTACTCCGGAAACAAAGACACCTACATCTTGGATGCCCTTGAGGTAAGCTAAAACATACCAAAACTGTACCTCAATAGTTGAAAGTGGGAGCCCAAAATGTGCTGGGTCTGGCATGAAGTCTGGAACTGCTTGACTGCTGGAGATTTTTTTGGAGCTGCACCAGGATGAGCAACTGAACAGTTGATGACAACTAAAACTGAATGCTCTCTGATAGAATCGAGCTGGATGAGGACCTCCTTGGCAATTGCTGTAAAACAAGAAAAAGCAGGCATAGCAGATTAGTAGCAAAACATGTAGATATGTCACAGTAAACTGAGAGAGATCACTTTGTAGAATTCCTACCTATAGGCACAGCCTCCTGTGAAGACCTGTTGTGTGCGTCATGTACTTGTGGGGTGTTCTAAAAGAAAAAAAATATGTTTTAATTTCATCACACACATACCAAAGTGAATTTTTATTTCCATGAGCTATAGAATAGCTTTCTTGCCCTTCTTACTTGATATCCAGTTTGGCCTGATGACTGAGTTCTGCCAGCTGCTTCATGGGTTGGGGTGTCAGTAGGAGGTGTAGCCCTCAGGCTGTTGGTAGTGGAGACTGGAGACCACGGTGGTGGACTAGCCACTGTGATGTTCGCTGAAAGGGGAGAAGTTCCTACCTGTGGGCACAGCATCCTCAAAAGACCTGTTTTCTGTACCATGTATGGGGTGTGCTAAAAGAAAAGAAAGAAAGAAAAAGTTTTTTAATCTCAGTACACATATACCAAATAGGGCTGGGCAAAAAATAAATAGATTTTTCAATTAATCGCTTGTGGTCGATTCAATATTTGTAGAATGGGTTCACCTCTATAATCTGTATGAAAAGAGAAAAAATGGCTATGCCTATAGCTATATATATATATATATATATATATATATATATATATATATATAGTAAGTGAACACACCTAAAACGTTATCCCCTTGGCATTGACAAGTCAGTGAAGTTAATTGCAAGTACAAGACCTATGTAGAAGGCTATTCAGACTAGGGCTGAAACAACTAATCGATTTAATCGATTAAAATCGATTATTAAAATAGTTGTCAACTAATTTAGTCATCGATTAGTTGCTAAATAACATTTATTTGCCGTAAGCGGCTCATTTCGGAAATATTTTAAATCTGCGATGACCAAAGTGTGGCAGGAATGAGCCACCGGAGGTTTTACTCAGCCAGTACAGCAGGAGAAGTAGCGAATAGCCAATAGCTGGCCTCGTTTTATGTCACGTGCTTCCCGCACAGCGGCTCTGCCTGCGTCTCTCTCTGGCTCTGCAGCATTCAGCGAGATGGCGGAGGCAGGAGGCAGTGGAGTAAGCTCGAGAAAGAAAAAAGCGGAAGATAAAACTAATCGAACGAAGTCATCCAAAGTGTGGGAGCACTTTACTTTGAGCCTTCAAAAAAGAAGAGTAACATGTAAACTAGGGGTGGAACGGTACAATATTCGTATTGAACCGAAACGGTACGGGCGTCACGGTTCGGTGCACGAATTTGCACGGAGAATACACGGTATAAAAATAAATAAAACTCTATTCGCGTTTGGTGTGAACGCAGCATAATGAACAGGCTGCGATGTCAAGATTGCAATGCTGGAGTGTGTGTGCGCGCGCGCGAGAGAGAGAGGGGAGCGGGCGCGATCGAACTGTGTGTGTGTGTGTGAGAGAGAGAGAGGCGGACGCGATCGAACTGTGTGTCTGTGTGAGAGAGAGAGAGAGGCGGGCGCGATCGAACTGTGTGTATGTGTGTGAGAGGGGGGCGCGGGCGCGATCGAACTGTGTGTGTGAGAGGGAGAGAGGCGGGCGCGATCGAACTGTGTGTGTGTGTGTGTGAGAGAGAGATGCGCGGGCGCGATCGAACAGTGGAAACAAAAACATACTCCGTCATTTTGTTCATACAGGATAAAGTATGAACAAAACAAGATAAACAAGAAATAATAAAATGCAATTTACTGCAATTTTATTCTGTTTTATTCTTATTCTTCGTGAAAATATGTTCTGAACGATTCCTTAATAAAGCTTTGTTCGGGATGTTAAACTACTTTAGGAGCCCTAAGGACTGCCATGGTGAAAACATTATTTGAAATCTTGTGAAATTTGCTAGAGTACAGTGTTTTGATTGCAGAAGAGCTTGACAAAGGATTACTAACACATAATAAAACACAACTCCAGGTATGTTTTTGATGAGGATGATATGACAATGCAAAATGGTTAAAATCTCTAAAAAGTCTATGCTGAATGATAAAGACCCTTTGTTAATAATTTACTTTGGAAAAAATGGGAAAAACTAAAATATAAGTACATAAACCGATTAATCGATTAATCGTAAAAATAATCGACCGATTAATCGATTATCAAAATAATCGTTAGTTGCAGCCCTAATTCAGACTTGCTGAATAAATGCTGAATAAATCAGACGTGTCTTATAAATGCCAAGGGGATAGCTTTTAGGTATGGCTGGGAATCGATTTCAAAAAGAATCGATTCCGAGGCGTTGGGAATTGAGAGTCGATTCCAAAGGTTGGAATCGACTCCTCTTTAAAGGTGCCATATGTAAAAATTGAGGTAACAATATCCAAAAAATGAGCTACACGTATCAAAAGAATGAGAAGAAATAAATGCAATGATGTCATTAAAAAAATGACAAGTTATAGTCCTGCCGAGATATAAACCTGAATTAGCATGCTAAATTACTAGCCCCGGCCCGGCTGGTGTCATAATACCAGTTTCGGCCATGGGAGGCGGTATGCGGGCAACATACATAACCACCAGCCAAACTGCAGTACACGAATAACTCGCACGGCTTGTGGGTGGACTTGAACCTGATGTCAATCGCGTCTATATGAGACCGGCCTTTATAATTTAGTGTTGAGATGTTGTTCATTGAGTCTCTAATCTTTAAAAATCTCCAAATGAACTGCGGTCTTACTATCGTGTCAGTTGATTTGATTAATATGCGCGAGGGAGAGAGAGAGAGCAGGAGGACATGCGCTCGTGTTGTTTGAAGACGTGAGAGTGCGCGCGCGCGGCCGGGACGCTCTCTCTCTCCCTCTCTGCTCGTTATAAGCCCTGTCAAGCGCAGCAGTCATTATATTCTACATCACTCACCATTCAAAATAGGCTTTGGCGGGACAAAGCGGACAATTTGACGGTTTTAGAAGATTAACAACCCGAAACTAAAAAACAGACTAGAGTAGGCCAACTTTCTGGAGGTATACTGCCCCCATCTGGTATGGAATATGTGGAAAATTAAATTTATTTTTTGGCAGACATTCCACATGGCACCTTTAAGATTTTTTTTTTTTAACACAAACCGCGGACTGTAGCCGATTTCATTTGTCAACACAATCACGTCACCTGTAAAGAAATACAGTTCAGACTAAATAAATGGATCCAGTCGTGACACAGAGTATGGTTTAGGGTAGGATGATTATTTCAGCATTAGGCCAGGGGTTCTCAACCTTTTGCAAACTGGGCCGCCCAAAGCTAGTTCATTGCAGAATCCTCTCCACAGCTCTCGTGGTACCGACTTGTGCGCCATTACTCTTCGCTCGTCAGTGCGCCATCACTCTTCGCTACTGCGCGAACTTCAAGCAAACGCATGTGATTGACGTGTACGTGCACGACTTGTGATTGACAGTCAGATCTCACACCCCCCTGCGCTGATTGGACACAATGAACCGGGAGCGGTGGATTTTTGCAAAACATATAACACGCTTCAGGTGGAGTTAGAAGCTCGTGTTTTTTCTAAAACCACTTTATTTATTTTGTTCTGTCGGAATATAGTGTCGAATTCGCTGAATATGATAAAAAAAAAAGTTGCAGACGGCAGCTTTAATTATATATTACTATGTACCAATTAATTACTAATGCTCGGACACTTCGGTTTCTCTCGTGTGTGTGTGTGTGTGTGTCTGTAGGTACGTATGTATGTAAATAGAATCTACCTACCGCATATGTATATGGTGAACATATTCCTAGTCTTTACACTGTGTCTACTGTCTACACCTGACGCAGGAAGCACGATGGGTCAAATCCTATTTATGACCAAGCAGCACTCGCAATACGTCTAATAGGAAGGACAAATGGATTTGCAACAGTCGCTTTGTCACGCCCGGTGTAGAGTTTCTCGCTGTGTGGCACGGTAAGACGCGACAATGTTAGACATGGTGTTGGTATTTTAAAAGAAAAGAATTGAAAATAACAGTGAGGAATCGATTCTTGGAATCGATCCTTTCGATTCCAGAAACAGGAATCGGAATCGATTCCAAAAAATCTGGAATCGAACAGCCCTACTTTTAGGTGTGTTCACTTACTATATTTTTTTATATACCGGTATTGGGGGAGTTTTAGTCAGTATAACGTACTTACTGTCACGATGTTGCATATGGCGCTTAACGGTTAATTATTCTTAGAAAATAAGTTAACTTGCCAAGTAAGGCATGAAGGTAAGTTAGCAAATAAACTTTCAAACCTGCCTGTACAGCCCACATTTAACTATAGTGCTAGTGCTACTTCAGTTTCCGCCATAAAAGTGCAACTAGAGGCCAAATCACACCGCACAGACAAACGCCAGCAAAAAATGTTTTAATGAAAAATAAGTGTCATGTTCACACTGTCCCAACAGCCAAACTCGAGCACCCACGGAAAAACACGAGATATTGTCCATTCATTTTAACCAATACAAGTAAAAGTTTGCAGCTTTCAGACACGACTTTCTTCTCGTTTTATATTGTTACAGGGTTCGTACAAGGTGCTTGAAGTGCTTGAAGTACTTGAATTTGACTTTGAAATTTAAGTCCTGGAAAACCCTTGAAAACAGACATATTTTTGAAGAGGTACTTGAAAGGTGCTTGAATTATTAAAAATATGGATGCACCGATAACGAGCTCATGTACTCGTAAAAATGATCCGATACCAACAACCGATAGGCCTTACATACCAGGCAGCGCGTGGTGCGCAAGCTGATAAGAGAAAAATGTGCAGTGGATTGAGCGCGCAGCGGCACAGACGCGCGAGCTGGTCGGTTAGTTCAGTCGGATGTCAATGGCAAAGAAAATAAAACGAGGCATGTAGCTTATTATTAACGTTAACTGATGAAAGAGACCGCAGTTCTTTTGAATGCTCTTGATTCCTGATCGTTCACTCAGCACGAGTTATTTTGAATGAAAACTAAATCGTATATGCAAGTTAAGTAAAACATAAACTGTTACGTGATTTATGTATAACGAGTGATTCCCTACATTACTGGACGTTTGCAGGTCAAGAACTTCCATGAACGCAAACATCAGAGCGCCCAAACCCCCCCCCGCTCTGATGCTCCAATCAGCGTCTCAGCGCGAATACTGAATTAAATTGTCTTTCACGTCTTGCCGCTTTGTATGGACGAATTCACACAAAATTATGTAAAAACACGCCCGTCTTGGCGAGTATCCTATTAAACAAAGTCAGTTATATGTCAAGTGAACGTAGCCATGTTCAAATGGGGTCCGTGCGTTCGGTCTTAACGGGGCAGCAGTCTAATAAACCTACTGCTGTTTTAATGTTATTCAAACAATGGGCAAATAAATGACTCACTGCTCGACTAAAATAGGCTACCCTTTTCAACTTTACAAAAAGATTCATTTATATTTAATTTATCCAGTAATGAATAAGCCATTTTTTCACATTTGATTAATTTTATTCACATTTCTGTCCTGTTAGATCTACTCGAAAAACTTTATAAACACTGTTTATTTCATTTGTAGCCTTTCTTTGTTATATTGTATTTATTTGTAAGATGATTATTCGTTCTTATTTTGTTACTGACTGCTTACCTTTAATAATGTTTTAAATTCACATTAATTAGGCTGGTAGTTTTTATTGTAGTATAAAAATTGGATTAAATAATTGGTATTTTACTGGTGTCTAATAGGGCTGTCACTTTTGAGAAAATTCAAATTCGAACGGTTATCAAATATCAAGCAATGTATTCGAATATATTCGAATTTCTACGAGCCCCGCCCCCCCACAAAAAAAAAAACAACAAAAAAAAAAACACCGTAACGGAGATTCAATCACAAATTTATTAACAGTCTGACAGTCATAAACAGGACTCAGGCCTGTCTGAAAAAAAATCTGACTTAAAATGTTTTAAACAGCAGGTTATCAACTTAATCTATATGAAGTGCCACTATGCATAGCCAATCACAAAAGCAGGCTTCATGGAAAAAAACTGAATCGGAACAGCACGGCACGGCACAAACAATAACTTGACAGCTTAAACAGCAGCAGGAGTAAGGCCTAGCCTAATTAATTTCTTAATATTGTTTGCTACAAACACCAATTTATCAACTTGATCTGGATCAAGTGCGGCTCTCTTTATATTGGCGATGTTCCCCGCGGTGGACAACACGCTCGGAACGCGCGCGCACACACACAGGTATTTGCGCATCAATGTTGAGAGAAGTGGTATCTACTGTGTAGATTTCCAAACACTACTTTTTAGATGAGTTGGGGTCGTAATTCTCCACTCAGGCTGGCTGTTCTGTGCGTTATCTTCCATTTTCAAAACAGGGAGGGTTGGCAATTATTCGCTTGATTTGGTCATGGGCCGACGATACAATACGTTTAGAGCGCCCACGCGCTAAAAATGGCATTTTAAAAACCGGATAGTTTATTTATAGTTCGAATATGGATATTTCACGTCATGTTCGAATGCATATTCGAATATCGAATAAAAATTGACAGCCCTAGTGTCTAAACATGGGTACCACTGACCCAGTCCTCAGCACTGAGCCCTTCTGGAGCTGCTCTAGTGTTATTAAATGAAAGATAAAATATGAGAGAGCAATAGAATGAAGAGTGAAAATAACAGAAGCTCATACAATGCATTTTAGCAGGCTTAAGCATGAAAATAATTGAAAGAAATATATATTTGATGAACAAATTAAGCCAACTAATATGATTTATATTCTTTTGGTTTATCTACTAATACATTTAAAAATGCAGGTAAAAGTCAGGGATCGGTTACGGTATCGGACTCGTTCTGCAAAAAGTGGTATCGGTGCATCCCTAATTAAAAATATTTAAAATAAATACATATAATAATAATAATAATAATTAAAGCTGCATTTAGCGGTGTTCAAGCAGTTAAGGCCGTTAAGCACAAAAGCATCAAAAGTCATTAAGTTTTATGTAGCAAGCATGATTTACCATGATATACTACATTTCAGTGTGATTTTTCATGATTTACCATGTTCCAGTATGATTTACCATGAATCTAACATGATTTTCCATAGTTTACCTTGATGTACCATGTTATAGGATGATTTACCATGATATAGCACATTCTAGAATGATTTACCAGGATTCTAGCATGATTTACCTTATTTACTATGATTTACCATGTTTCTGGCATTATTTACCATGATTTACCACGTTGATAGCAATTATGTGAAGCATCAGAACAATTGAAGTGATAAACTCTGACAAAATATGATTGTGTTATAATAGTAATTGTTTTATAAGTGATTTTATAGTGTCTATATGCATATGAATGCAAAAGCACATGTGAAAAGACTATTAGTAAGAAGAGTGGCCAGCAGAGGGCAGTAGAAGACCACTTATTGGCTCACTTTCATTTTAAACTACTTTGTTTCTCCAGTATAATAATTCTGCACTGAAGCAAACCATTTTTATCATGTTAACTCCATAATGCATGCTTACACACACACACACACACACGTTTGGGATCTGTTATTGTGAAAAGCCATGTTCTAACACTGTTTACCATGATTTACCACATTGCTAGCATTGATGTGAAGTGTCAGTACAAATGAACTGATACACTCTGACAGAATATGAATGTGTTTTAATAGTGATTGTTATATAAGTGATTTTATAGTGTCTATTTGCATATGAATGCAAAAGCACATGTGAAAAGACTATTAATAAGTAAAGTGGCCAGCAGAGGGCAGTAAAAGACCACTTATTGGCTTACTTTCATTTTAAACTACTTTGTTTCTCCAGTATGCTGCACTGAAGCAAACCATTTTTATCATGTTAACTCCATAATGCATTCTTACACACACACACACAGCATTTCACATACTTCTTTGCAATGTAATAATATATAACTAATTAAAGAAAATGCTTTAAGCATTTGTTTGCTTTAAGCCAATGCTGAAAGCTGATAAAAAGATTAAAAATGTCTAATGCTGCTGCTCCATCTAGTGGACAACAGTGCTATTACAGCCTACTTATACAATATGCCATGTTTTTCATATAATTTAATCTACACACACTCATTCTGTTGTAGATAGAGACATTTGGAACTTCAGGATCCAATGTGACTCAATTGTCACTTCAATAGGCCTAGATGATTTTTGACTAAATGTTTTTGTAAATGTTAAAATAGTGAATTTATAAAGTCTAAATATTAATTATAGTTGAGTAGTGTGACAATGACTTTTTTTAAACAGCAGGGGGCAGTAAAATACCACTTATTGGCTTAATAGGCCATTATGTGCATATAATTTTCACCTTTTTAACTGTTATACAGGCATATTTTGGGCAATCTGTCCGAAAATTTTCATGATTATTTAGAGTCACGGCCCACATGTTCAGACTTGTTTTTAATAAGATCTGAGCATTCATTGAAGAGATATAGGCTTTCAGGCACACTCGGTCAAGACTACACATTGAAGTGACCCTATTATAGCCATCCAAATGAATAAATTATAGGCTACCTTTTCTGATAATTATTGATCTAGAGAGTCCAGAGAATTGTACTGCACTGGTTTTAAACATTATGATGTGAAAATTATACGATCATAGATGGAAAACACCATTTACAGCCAATACATGCAATTTACCATAGGAAATACATGGTTTTTAAAGCATTTTAACAGTTAAAGCACCACCTATGGTCCGATCTCCATGAAACTGTGCATGCTTCTTCAGCATGTTATGACACATATGCACACCAATTTTTGTCAAGTTCTGACTTTTTATTTATGATTTATAGGCTTTTGAGTGTATTTTGCTACGCCCCTTTTCTTAATGACCCTATTATAGCCATACGAAAAATGCAAAAGTTCAACTTTTTTCGATAATTATAGATCTATAGAGTCCAGAGAATTGTCCTAGACTGGTCTGGTTTTGATCGGGCAAAAAACCAGGGACTAGTTTGCAAAAGTAGGTTTTTAACATTATCATGAATATTTAATGATTGATTTGATTGACAGCAATGGTTCTAGAGGCAAAGTTGTTCACCATGAGGAGATCTATCAAATGATATGCATTTTGGGGGGATGTGTGCAACACCACGTGATTACAGAGCCGTAAAACTCGTTAGCGCCAACTAGTGGCCGATTTCTTTCAAAACTCTTACAGACCTCTTGGGCCATGAGTCAAACATGCCCATCGAGTTTCGTTCTGATTGGCTTCCGTTAACCTCGTCTCAGAGGTGCTCAAACTTCATATGCCAATGGCGGCCATGTTTTTTGAGATAAGCCAATATCCTGTTACACATACATGGGGCCTTGGACCAAGACACTGCATACCAAATTTCAAGTCAATCGGACTAACGGTCAAGTGGCCACACCCCCTTTTATGTTTTTTTAATGTTATAGCGCCACCTAGTGTTAGATCGACGCGTTTTTTTTACTGTGACCCCAGACTGTCCTCATACACATGTGTGTCAAGTTTGGTGAACCTACCTAATTTACTTCTGGAGTTATAGCCATTTTAGTAAAATAGGCTCCTCCCACAACGTTCTTTTTGCGCCCCCTAGAGACCGGAAATCGAAATTTCAACTTTTTTTTGATAATTATTGATATTCAGACTCCAGAGAACATTTCTGCACTGGTTTGGTTCCGATCGGGCGAAAAACCAGGGACTAGTTCGCAAAAATCGTTTTTTGACATGTGATATAAGACACTTGACTCTACGACTTACGGTCTAGGAGTTATGAGCACTTTCGCGTTTTTGTTGCTATAGCGCCACCTATGGGCCAATCGGGCTCATACTCTCTCAACCTCTCCTCGATTTCTGTGCTACCTTAATCCCAAATATCAACTCTCTAGCACTTACGGTTTGGTCTGCACGACGCGTTTTAGGGCGGAATAATAATAATAATAATAATAATAATAATTAAAGCTGCAAAGCAGCATTTAGCGGTGTTCAAGCAGTTAAGGCCTTTAAGGCCGTTAAGCACAAAAGCATCAAAAGTCATTAAGTTTTATGTAGCAAGCATGATTTACCATGATATACTACATTTCAGTGTGATTTTTCATGATTTACCATGTTCCAGTATGATTTACCATGAATCTAACATGATTTTCCATAGTTTACCTTGATGTACCATGTTATAGGATGATTTACCACGATATAGCACATTCTAGAATGATTTACCAGGATTCTAGCATGATTTACCTTATTTACTATGATTTACCATGTTTCTGGCATTATTTACCATGATTTACCACGTTGATAGCAATTATGTGAAGCATCAGAACAATTGAAGTGATAAACTCTGACAAAATATGATTGTGTTAGAATAGTAATTGTTTTATAAGTGATTTTATAGTGTCTATATGCATATGAATGCAAAAGCACATGTGAAAAGACTATTAGTAAGAAGAGTGGCCAGCAGAGGGCAGTAGAAGACCACTTATTGGCTCACTTTCATTTTAAACTACTTTGTTTCTCCAGTATAATAATTCTGCACTGAAGCAAACCATTTTTATCATGTTAACTCCATAATGCATGCTTACACACACACACACACACACACACACGTTTGGGATCTGTTATTGTGAAAAGCCATGTTCTAACACTGTTTACCATGATTTACCACATTGCTAGCATTGATGTGAAGTGTCAGTACAAATGAACTGATACACTCTGACAGAATATGAATGTGTTTTAATAGTGATTGTTATATAAGTGATTTTATAGTGTCTATATGCATATGAATGCAAAAGCACATGTGAAAAGACTATTAATAAGTAAAGTGGCCAGCAGAGGGCAGTAAAAGACCACTTATTGGCTTACTTTCATTTTAAACTACTTTGTTTCTCCAGTATGCTGCACTGAAGCAAACCATTTTTATCATGTTAACTCCATAATGCATTCTTACACACACACACACAGCATTTCACATATTTCTTTGCAATGTAATAATATATAACTAATTAAAGAAAATGCTTTAAGCATTTGTTTGCTTTAAGCCAATGCTGAAAGCTGATAAAAAGATTAAAAATGTCTAATGCTGCTGCTCCATCTAGTGGACAACAGTGCTATTACAGCCTACTTATACAATATGCCATGTTTTTCATATCATTTAATCTACACACACTCATTCTGTTGTAGATAGAGACATTTGGAACTTCAGGATCCAATGTGACTCAATTGTCACTTCAATAGATGATTTTTGACTAAATGTTTTTGTAAATGTTAAAATAGTGAATTTATAAAGTCTAAATATTAATTATAGTTGAGTAGTGTGACAAAATGACTTTTTTTAAACAGCAGGGGGCAGTAAAATACCACTTATTGGCTTAATAGGCCATTATGTGCATATAATTTTCACCTTTTTAACTGTTATACAAGCATATTTTGTCCAATCTGTCCGAAAATTTTCATGATTATTTAGAGTCACGGCCCACATGTTCAGACTTGTTTTTAATAAGATCTGAGCATTCATTGAAGAGATATAGGCTTTCGGTCAAGACTACACATTGAAGTGACCCTATTATAGCCATCCAAATGAATAAATGATACCTTTTCTGATAATTATTGATCTAGAGGGTCCAGAGAATTGTACTGCACTGGTTTTAAACATTATGATGTGAAAATTATACGATCATAGATGGAAAAGACCATTTACAGCCAATACATGCAATTTACCATAGGAAATACATGGTTTTAAAGCTTTTTAACAGTTAAAGCGCCACCTATGGTCCGATCTCCATGAAACTTTGCATGCTTCTTCCCCATGGTATGGCACATATGCTCACCAATTTTTGTGAAGTTCTGAGTTTTTGTGTATGATTTATAGGCTTTTGAGTGTATGTTGTCCAGCCCCTATTCTAAATAACCCTTTTACAGTCACTCAAAATGCAAAAGTTCAACTTTTTTTGATAATTATTGATCTAGAGAGTCCAGAGAATTGTCCTAGACTGGTCTGGTTTTGATCGGGCGAAAAACCAGGGACTAGTTCGCAAAAGTAGGTTTTTAACATATTCGTGAATATTTAATGAACGATTTGATTGACAGCAATGGTTCTAGAGGCAAAGTTGTTCAGCATGAGGAGATCTATCAAATGATATGCATTTTGTGGGGATGTGTGCAACACCACGTGATTAAAGAGCCATAAAACTCGTTAGCGCCAACTAGTGGCCGATTTCTTTCAAAACTCTTACAGACCTCTTGGGCCATGAGTCGAACATGCCCATCGAGTTTCGTTCCGATCGGCCTCCGTTAACCTCGTCTCAGAGGTGCTCAAACTTCATTGGCCGATGGCGGCCATGTTTTTTGAGATACGCCAATATCCTTTTACACATACATGGTACCTTGGTCCAAGACACTGCATACCAAATTTCAAGTCAATCGGACTAACGGTCAGGTGGCCACACCCCCTTTTATGTTTTTTTAATGTTATAGCGCCACCTAGTGTTAGATCGACGCGATTTTTTTACTGTGACCTCAGACTGAACTCATACACATGTGTACCAAGTTTGGTGAACCTACCTCATTTACTTTTGGAGTTATAGCCATTTTAGAAAAATAGGCTCCTCCCACAACGTTCATTTTGCGCCCCCTAGCGACCGGAAATCGAAATTTCAACTTTTTTTCGATAATTATTGATATTCAGACTCCAGAGAACATTTCTGCACTGGTTTGGTTCCGATCGGGCGAAAAACCAGGGACTAGTTCGCAAAAATCGTTTTTTGACAAAATTCAAAATGGCGGAAAATCTATCATGGCGGAAATGAAATCGGAGATATACGTTTTTTAAGTCAAGAGTCCAGCTTTCCAATGATATAAGACACTTGACTCTACGACTTACGGTCTAGGAGTTATGAGCACTTTCGCGTTTTTGTTGCTATAGCGCCACCTATGGGCCAATCGGGCTCATACTCTCTCAACCTCTCCTCGATTTCTGTGCTACCCTATGCCAAAATTTCAAGTCTCTAGCACGTACGGTTTGGGCTGCACGATGCGTTTTAGGGGAAAATAATAATAATAATAATAATAATTAAAGCTGCAAAGCAGCATTTAGCGGTGTTCAAGCAGTTAAGGCCTTTAAGGCCGTTAAGCACAAAAGCATCAAAAGTCATTAAGTTTTATGTAGCAAGCATGATTTACCATGATATACTACATTTCAGTGTGATTTTTCATGATTTACCATGTTCCAGTATGATTTACCATGAATCTAACATGATTTTCCATAGTTTACCTTGATGTACCATGTTATAGGATGATTTACCATGATATAGCACATTCTAGAATGATTTACCAGGATTCTAGCATTATTTACCTTATTTACTATGATTTACCATGTTTCTGGCATTATTTACCATGATTTACCACGTTGATAGCAATTATGTGAAGCATCAGAACAATTGAAGTGATAAACTCTGACAAAATATGATTGTGTTATAATAGTAATTGTTTTATAAGTGATTTTATAGTGTCTATATGCATATGAATGCAAAAGCACATGTGAAAAGACTATTAGTAAGAAGAGTGGCCAGCAGAGGGCAGTAGAAGACCACTTATTGGCTCACTTTCATTTTAAACTACTTTGTTTCTCCAGTATAATAATTCTGCACTGAAGCAAACCATTTTTATCATGTTAACTCCATAATGCATGCTTACACACACACACACACACACACACACACACGTTTGGGATCTGTTATTGTGAAAAGCCATGTTCTAACACTGTTTACCATGATTTACCACATTGCTAGCATTGATGTGAAGTGTCAGTACAAATGAACTGATACACTCTGACAGAATATGAATGTGTTTTAATAGTGATTGTTATATAAGTGATTTTATAGTGTCTATATGCATATGAATGCAAAAGCACATGTGAAAAGACTATTAATAAGTAAAGTGGCCAGCAGAGGGCAGTAAAAGACCACTTATTGGCTTACTTTCATTTTAAACTACTTTGTTTCTCCAGTATGCTGCACTGAAGCAAACCATTTTTATCATGTTAACTCCATAATGCATTCTTACACACACACACACACACACACAGCATTTCACATATTTCTTTGCAATGTAATAATATATAACTAATTAAAGAAAATGCTTTAAGCATTTGTTTGCTTTAAGCCAATGCTGAAAGCTGATAAAAAGATTAAAAATGTCTAATGCTGCTGCTCCATCTAGTGTACAACAGTGCTATTACAGCCTACTTATACAATATGCCATGTTTTTCATATCATTTAATCTACACACACTCATTCTGTTGTAGATAGAGACATTTGGAACTTCAGGATCCAATGTGACTCAAATGTCACTTCAATAGATGATTTTTGACTAAATGTTTTTGTAAATGTTAAAATAGTGAATTTATAAAGTCTAAATATTAAGTATAGTTGAGTAGTGTGACAAAACGACTTTTTTTAAACAGCAGGGGGCAGTAAAATACCACTTATTGGCTTAATAGGCCATTATGTGCATATAATTTTCACCTTTTTAACTGTTATACAAGCATATTTTGTCCAATCTGTCCGAAAATTTTCATGATTATTTAGAGTCACGGCCCACATGTTCAGACTTGTTTTTAATACGATCTGAGCATTCATTGAAGAGATATAGGCTTTCGGGCACACTCGGTCAAGACTACACATTGAAGTGACCCTATTATAGCCATCCAAATGAATAAATTATACCTTTTCTGATAATTATTGATCTAGAGAGTCCAGAGAATTGTACTGCACTGGTTTTAAACATTATGATGTGAAAATTATACGATCATAGATGGAAAACACCATTTACAGCCAATACATGCAATTTACCATAGGAAATACATGGTTTTAAAGCTTTTTAACAGTTAAAGCGCCACCTATGGTCCGATCTCCATGAAACTGTGCATGCTTCTTCATCATGTTAGGACACATATGCACACCAATTTTTGTCAAGTTCTGACTTTTTATTTATGATTTATAGGCTTTTGAGTGTATTTTGCTACGCCCCTTTTCTTAATGACCCTATTATAGCCATACGAAAAATGCAAAAGTTCAACTTTTTTTTGATAATTATTGATCTAGAGAGTCCAGAGAATTGTCCTAGACTGGTCTGGTTTTGATCGGGCGAAAAACCAGGGACTAGTTCGCAAAAGTAGGTTTTTAACATATTCATGAATATTTAATGAACGATTTGATTGACAGCAATGGTTCTAGAGGCAAAGTTGTTCAGCATGAGGAGATCTATCATATGATATGCATTTTGTGGGGATTTGTGCAACACCACGTGATTACAGAGCCGTAAAACTCGTTAGCGCCAACTAGTGGCCGATTTCTTTCAAAACTCTTACAGACCTCTTAGGCCATGAGTCGAACATGCCCATCGAGTTTCGTTCCGATTGGCCTCCGTTAACCTCGTCTCAACTTCTTTGGTCGATGGCGGCCATGTTTTTTGAGATACGCCAATGTCCTCTTACACATACATGGGGCCTTGGACCAAGACACTGCATACCAATTTTCAGGTCAATCGGACTAACGGTCAGTCCTTTATAGGTTTTTTTCATGTTATAGCGCCACCTAGTGTTCGATCGTCGCGATTTTTTTACTGTAACCTCAGATTGAACTCACGCACATGTGTACCAAGTTTGGTGAAGCTATCTAATTTACTTTTGGAGTTATAGCCATTTTAGAAAAATAGGCTCCTCCCACAACGTTCATTTTGCGCCCCCTAGCGACCGGAAATCGAAAATTCAACTTTTTTTCGATAATTATTGATATTCAGACTCCAGAGAACATTTCTGCACTGGTTTGGTTCCGATCGGACAAAAAACCAGGGACTAGTTCGCAAAAGTCATTTTTCGACAAAATTCAAAATGGCGGAAAATCTATCATGACGGAAATTAAATCGGAGATATACGTTTTTTTCGTCAGGTGACCAGCTTTCCAGTGATATAAAACACTTGAGTCTACGACTTACGGTCTAGGAGTTATGAGCAGTTTCGCGCAATTGGTTGCTATAGCGCCACCTATGGGCCAATCGGGCTCATAATTTGATAACCTCTCCTCGATTTTTGTACTACCATATGGCAAAGTTTCAAGTCTCTAGCTCTTACGGTTTGGGCTGCACGATGCGTTTTACGGCAGAAGAATAATAATAATAATAATAATTAAAGCTGCTAGCAGCATTTAGCGGTGTTCAAGCAGTTAAGGCAGTTAAGGCAGTTAAGCTCAAAAGCATCAAAAGACATTAAGGCTTATGTAGCAAGCATTGTTTTAGCATGATTTACTATGATATACCACATTTTATTGTGATATTTCATGATTTACCATGTTCCAGTAAGATTTACCATAGTTTACCATGATATACCAAGTTCTAGTATGATTCACCATGATTTACCCTGTTGTAGCATGGTTTTGCACAATTCAACACATTCTAGTATCATTTAACATGATTCTAGCATGATTTACCATAGTTTACCATGATTTTTCTTAATTTACCTTGGTTTACCATGTTATAGGATGATTTACCATGATAAACCACATTCTAGAATGATTTACCAGGATTGTACCATGATTTACCATGATACACCATGTAAGAGAATTATTTACTATGATTTACCATGATACACCATGTAATAGTATTATTTACTATGAGTTACCATGATTTACCACATTGCTAGCATTGATGTGAAGTGTCAATAGCAATGAGGTGTTAAATTTACAACATATGATTGTCTTATAATAGTTAACATGGAAAAACTGTTTTGCTTTAGTGCAGAATACTGGTGAAAAACAAGTCTGTCAAAATGAAAGTGAGCCAATAAGTCGTCTTCTACTGCCCTCTGCTGGACATTATACTTATTGATAAAGTGTTTTCACAGGTGGTTTTGCACTCATATTTAACTTATATGCTTCACACACACACAAACACACACACACACACACACACACACAAAGACAAATGTTGTAGTTGTTTTCAATGCTATTGGGATGTGTCATTATGAAAATATACTTTAATGGTCATAAGCATTTCACATAATAAGACTCAGAGTCAGACTCAGTAGTAATACTTTAATAGAGGTATTTTCACTAAATGTCAGTGTAAATGTTAAAATAGTGATTTTATAAAGTCTAAATAAGAATTATAGTATACTTTTAGTTAGTAGAATGACAAAATGACTATTTTAAACAGCAGGGGGCAGTATAATACCACTTATTGGCTTAATATGCCATTATGTTCATATCATTTTCACCTTTTTAACTGTTATAGAGGCATATTTTGTCCGATCTGTCTGAAAATTGTCGTGCTTATTTAGTTTCACATGTTTTAACTTGTTTTTAAGAAGATATGAGCATTCATTGAAGAGATATAGGCTTTCAGGGACACCTGGTCAAGGCTACGTATTGAAGTGTTACTATTATAGCCATCTAAATGAATAAGTTATATCTTTTCTGATAATTATTGATCTAGAGAGTCCAGAGAATTGTACTGCACTGGTTTTGAACATTATGATATAAATATTAATATGATCATAGATGGAAAAGACCATTTACAGCCAATGCAGGGATTTTACCATAGAAAATCTATGGTTTTAAAGCTTTTTGACAGTTATAGCGCCACCTATTGTCCGATCTCCATGAAACTTTGTAAGCTTCTTCCCCATGGCATGGCACATATACTCAGCAATTTTTGTGAAGTTTTGAGTTTTTATGTATGATTTATAGGCTTTTGAGTGTATTTTGTCCCGCCCCTATTCTAAATAACCCTTTTACAGTCACTCAAAATGCAAAAGTTCAACTTTTTTTCGATAATTATTGATCTAGAGAGTCCAGAGAATTGTGCTAGACTGGTCTGGTTTTGATCGGGCAAAAAACCAGGGACTAGTTCGCAAAAGTAGGTTTTAAACATATTCGTGAATATTTAATGAACGATTTGATTGGCAGCAATGGTTCTAGAGGCAAAGTTGTTCAGCATGAGGAGATCTATCAAATGATATGCATTTTGTGGGGATGTGTGCAACACCACGTGATTAAAGAGCCATAAAACTCGTTAGCGCCAACTAGTGGCCGATTTCTTTCAAAACTCTTACAGACCTCTTGGGCCATGAGTCGAACATGCCCATCGAGTTTCGTTCCGATCGGCCTCCGTTAACCTCGTCTCAGAGGGGCTCAAACTTCATTGGCCGATGGCGGCCATGTTTTTTAGATACGCCAATATCCTTTGACACATACATGGTACCTTGGTCCAAGACACTGCATACCAAATTTCAAGTCAATCGGACTAACGGTCAGGTGGCCACACCCCCTTTTATGTTTTTTTAATGTTATAGCGCCACCTAGTGTCCGATCGTCGCGATTTTTTTACTGTGACCTCAGACTGAACTCATGCACATGTGTACCAAGTTTGGTGAACCTACCTCATTTACTTTTGGAGTTATAGCCATTTTAGAAAAATTGGCTCTGCTTCCTATTAACGTTTTGACGCCCCTTAGCAACCATAAATCGAAAATTCAACTTTTTTTCGATAATTATTGATATTCAGACTCCAGAGAACATTTCTGCACTAGTTTGGTTCCGATCGGACAAAAAACCAGGGACTAGTTCGCAAAAGTAGGTTTTGGACAAAATCCAAAATGGCGGAAAAATTTGCATACCGGAAATGAAATCTTTGAGGCCTTTTTTCTTCGGCTTGACCCAAGGATTCCAATGATATAAGACACTTGATGCTGGGACAAAGGGTTATTGAGATTTAAGCAAAAGAGTGTCATTTTTTTGTTTTTTGCGCTATAGCGCCACCTATGGGCCAATCGGGCTCATATTTTGATAACCTCTCCTCGATTTTTGTACTACCTTATGCCAAAGTTTCAAGTCTCTAGCACTTACGGTTTGGTCTGCACGACGCGTTTTACGGCAGAAGAAAAATAATAATAATAAAAATCAGTACAATTACAATAGGTTTTCAGCACTTCGTGCTTGAACACCTAATTAAAGCTGCTAGCAGCATTTAGCGGTGTTCAAGCAGTTAAGGCAGTTAAGGCAGTTAAGCTCAAAAGCATCAAAAGACATTAAGGCTTATGTAGCAAGCATTGTTTTAGCATGATTTACTATGATATACCACATTTTATTGTGATTTTTCATGATTTACCATGTTCCAGTAAGATTTACCATAGTTTACCATGATATACCAAGTTTTAGTATGATTCACCATGATTTACCCTGTTGTAGCATGGTTTTAGACAATTCAACACATTCTAGAATCATTTAACATGATTCTAGCATGATTTACCATAGTTTACCATGATTTTTCTTAATTTACCATGTTATAGGATGATTTACCATGATGTACCACATTCTAGAATGATTTACCAGGATTGTAGGATGATTTACCATGATACACCATGTAATAGTATTATTTACTATGATTTACCATGATACACCATGTAATAGTATTATTTACTATGATTTACCATGATTTACCACATTGCTAGCATTGATGTGAAGTGTCAATAGCAATGAAGTGATAAACTGACAAAATATGATTGTCTTATAATAGTTAACATGGAAAAACTGTTTTGCTTTAGTGCAGAATACTGGTGAAAAACAAGTCTGTCAAAATGAAAGTGAGCCAATAAGTGGTCTTCTACTGCCCTCTGCTGGACATTATACTTATTGATAAAGTGTTTTCACAGGTGGTTTTGCACTCATATTTAACTTATATGCTTCACACAGACACAAACACACACACACACACAAAGACAAATGTTGTAGTTGTTTTCAATGCTATTGGGATGTGTCATTATGAAAATATACTTTAATGGTCATAAGCATTTCACATAATAAGACTCAGAGTCAGACTCAGTAGTAATACTTTAATAGAGGTATTTTCACTAAATGTCAGTGTAAATGTTAAAATAGTGATTTTATAAAGTCTAAATAAGAATTATAGTATACTTTTAGTTAGTAGCATGACAAAATGACTATTTTAAACAGCAGGGGGCAGTATAATACCACTTATTGGCTTAATATGCCATTATGTTCATATCATTTTCACCTTTTTAACTGTTATAGAGGCATATTTTGTCCGATCTGTCTGAAAATTGTCGTGCTTATTTAGTTTCACATGTTTTAACTTGTTTTTAAGAAGATATGAGCATTCATTGAAGAGATATAGGCTTTCAGGGACACCTGGTCAAGGCTACGTATTGAAGTGTCACTATTATAGCCATCTAAATGAATAAGTTATATCTTTTCTGATAATTATTGATCTAGAGAGTCCAGAGAATTGTACTGCACTGGTTTTGAACATTATGATATAAATATTAATATGATCATAGATGGAAAAGACCATTTACAGCCAATGCAGGCATTTTACCATAGAAAATCTATTGTTTTAAAGCTTTTTGACAGTTATAGCGCCACCTATTGTCCGATCTCCATGAAACTTTGCAAGCTTCTTCCCCATGGCATGGCACATATACTCAGCAATTTTTGTGAAGTTTTGAGTTTTTATGTATGATTTATAGGCTTTTGAGTGTATTTTGTCCCTCCCCTATTCTAAATAACCCTTTTACAGTCACTCAAAATGCAAAAGTTCAACTTTTTTTCGATAATTATTGATCTAGAGAGTCCAGAGAATTGTCCTAGACTGGTCTGGTTTTGATCGGGCAAAAAAACAGGGACTAGTTCGCAAAAGTAGGTTTTTAACATATTCGTGAATATTTAATGAACGATTTGATTGGCAGCAATGGTTCTAGAGGCAAAGTTGTTCAGCATGAGGAGATCTATCAAATGATATGCATTTTGTGGGGATGTGTGCAACACCACGTGATTAAAGAGCCATAAAACTCGTTAGCGCCAACTAGTGGCCGATTTCTTTCAAAACTCTTACAGACCTCTTGGGCCATGAGTCGAACATGCCCATCGAGTTTCGTTCCGATCGGCCTCCGTTAACCTCGTCTCAGAGGGGCTCAAACTTCATTGGCCGATGGCGGCCATGTTTTTTGAGATACGCCAATATCCTTTTACACATACATGGTACCTTGGTCCAAGACACTGCATACCAAATTTCAAGTCAATCGGACTAACGGTCAGTTGGCCACACCCCCTTTTATGTTTTTTTAATGTTATAGCGCCACCTAGTGTCCGATCGTCGCGATTTTTTTACTGTGACCTCAGACTGAACTCATGCACATGTGTACCAAGTTTGGTGAACCTACCTCATTTACTTTTGGAGTTATAGCCATTTTAGAAAAATAGGCTCCTCCCACAACGTTCATTTTGCACCCCCTAGCGACCGGAAATCGAAATTTCAACTTTTTTTCGATAATTATTGATATTCAGACTCCAGAGAACATTTCTGCACTGGTTTGGTTCCGATCGGGCGAAAAACCAGGGACTAGTTCGCAAAAGTAGTTTTTCAACTAAATTCAAAATGGCGGAAAATCCATCATGGCGGAAATGAAATCGGAGATATACGTTTTTTACGTCACGCCCCCAGCTTTCCAATGATATAAGACACTTGAGTCTACGACTTACGGTCTAGGAGTTATGAGCAGTTACGCGCAATTGATTGCTATAGCGCCACCTATGGGCCAATCGGGCTCATAATTTGATAACCTCTCCTCGATTTTTGTACTACCATCTGACAAAGGTTCAAGTCTCTAGCACTTACGGTTTGGGCTGCACGATGCGTTTTACGGCAGAAGAAAAATAATAATAATTAAAGCTGCTAGCAGCATTTAGCGGTGTTCAAGCAGTTAAGGCAGTTAAGGCAGTTAAGCTCAAAAGCATCAAAAGACATTAAGGCTTATGTAGCAAGCATTGTTTTAGCATGATTTACTATGATATACCACATTTTATTGTGATATTTCATGATTTACCATGTTCCAGTAAGATTTACCATAGTTTACCATGATATACCAAGTTCTAGTATGATTCACCATGATTTACCCTGTTGTAGCATGGTTTTGCACAATTCAACACATTCTAGTATCATTTAACATGATTCTAGCATGATTTACCATAGTTTACCATGATTTTTCTTAATTTACCTTGGTTTACCATGTTATAGGATGATTTACCATGATAAACCACATTCTAGAATGATTTACCAGGATTGTACCATGATTTACCATGATACACCATGTAAGATAATTATTTACTATGATTTACCATTATACACCATGTAATAGTATTATTTACTATGATTTACCATGATTTACCACATTGCTAGCATTGATGTGAAGTGTCAATAGCAATGACGTGTTAAATTTACAAAATATGATTGTCTTATAGTTAACATGGAAAAATTGGTTTGCTTTAGTGCAGAATACTGGTGAAAAACAAGTCTGTCAAAATGAAAGTGAGCCAATAAGTGGTCTTCTACTGCCCTCTGCTGGACATTATACTTATTGATAAAGTGTTTTCACAGGTGGTTTTGCACTCATATTTAACTTATATGCTTCACACAGACACAAACACACACACACACACACACAAAGACAAATGTTGTAGTTGTTTTCAATGCTATTGGGATGTGTCATTATGAAAATATACTTTAATGGTCATAAGCATTTCACATAATAAGACTCAGAGTCAGACTCAGTAGTAATACTTTAATAGAGGTATTTTCACTAAATGTCAGTGTAAATGTTACAATAGTGATTTTATAAAGTCTAAATAAGAATTATAGTATAGTTTTAGTTAGTAGAATGACAAAATGACTATTTTAAACAGCAGGGGGCAGTATAATACCACTTATTGGCTTAATATGCCATTATGTTCATATCATTTTCACCTTTTTAACTGTTATAGAGGCATATTTTGTCCGATCTGTCTGAAAATTGTCGTGCTTATTTAGTTTCACATGTTTTAACTTGTTTTTAAGAAGATATGAGCATTCATTGAAGAGATATAGGCTTTCAGGGACACCTGGTCAAGGCTACGTATTGAAGTGTTACTATTATAGCCATCTAAATGAATAAGTTATATCTTTTCTGATAATTATTGATCTAGAGAGTCCAGAGAATTGTACTGCACTGGTTTTGAACATTATGATATAAATATTAATATGATCATAGATGGAAAAGACCATTTACAGCCAATGCAGGCATTTTACCATAGAAAATCTATGGTTTTAAAGCTTTTTGACAGTTATAGCGCCACCTATTGTCCGATCTCCATGAAACTTTGTAAGCTTCTTCCCCATGGCATGGCACATATACTCAGCAATTTTTGTGAAGTTTTGAGTTTTTATGTATCATTTATAGGCTTTTGAGTGTATTTTGTCCCGCCCCTATTCTAAATAACCCTTTTACAGTCACTCAAAATGCAAAAGTTCAACTTTTTTTCAATAATTATTGATCTAGAGAGTCCAGAGAATTGTCCTAGACTGGTCTGGTTTTGATCGGGCAAAAAACCAGGGACTAGTTCGCAAAAGTACGTTTTTAACATATTCGTGAATATTTAATTAACGATTTGATTGGCAGCAATGGTTCTAGAGGCAAAGTTGTTCAGCATGAGGAGATCTATCAAATGATATGCATTTTGTGGGGATGTGTGCAACACCACGTGATTAAAGAGCCATAAAACTCGTTAGCGCCAACTAGTGGCCGATTTCTTTCAAAACTCTTACAGACCTCTTGGGCCATGAGTCGAACATGCCCATCGAGTTTCGTTCCGATCGGCCTCCGTTAACCTCGTCTCAGAGGGGCTCAAACTTCATTGGCCGATGGCGGCCATGTTTTTTGAGATACGCCAATTTCCTTTTACACATACATGGTACCTTGGTCCAAGACACTGCATACCAAATTTCAAGTCAATCGGACTAACGGTCAGGTGGCCACACCCCCTTTTAGGTTTTTTTAATGTTATAGCGCCACCTAGTGTCCGATCGTCGCGATTTTTTTACTGTGACCTCAGACTGAACTCATGCACATGTGTACCAAGTTTGGTGAACCTACCTCATTTACTTTTGGAGTTATAGCCATTTTAGAAAAATAGGCTCCTCCCACAACGTTCATTTTGCGCCCCCTAGCGACCGGAAATCGAAATTTCAACTTTTTTTCGATAATTATTGATATTCAGACTCCAGAGAACATTTCTGCACTGGTTTGGTTCCAATCGGGTGAAAAACCAGGGACTAGTTCGCAAAAGTAGTTTTTCGACTAAATTCAAAATGGCGGAAAATCCATCATGGCGGAAATGAAATCGGAGATATACGTTTTTTACGTCAGGTCCCCAGCTTTCCAATGATATAAGACACTTGAGTCTACGACTTACGGTCTAGGAGTTATGAGCAGTTACGCGCAATTGATTGCTATAGCGCCACCTATGGGCCAATCGGGCTCATAATTTGATAACCTCTCCTCGATTTTTGTACTACCATCTGACAAAGTTTCAACGCTCCAGCACTTACGGTTTGGGCTGCACGATGCGTTTTACAGGAGAATAATAATAATAATAATAATAAAAATCAGTACAAATACAATAGGTTTTCAGCACTTCGTGCTTGAACACCTAATAATAAAAATCAGCACAATTACAATAGGTTTTCAGAACTTCGTTCTTGAACACCTAATAACTAGCAGCATTTAGCGGTGTTCAAGCAGTTAAGGCAGTTAAGGCAGTTAAGCTCAAAAGCATCAAAAGACATTAAGGCTTATGTAGCAAGCATTGTTTTAGCATGATTTACTATGATATACCACATTTTATTGTGATATTTCATGATTTACCATGTTCCAGTATGATTTACCATGAATCTAACATGATTTTCCATAGTTTACCTTGATGTACCATGTTATAGGATGATTTACCATGATATAGCACATTCTAGAATGATTTACCAGGATTCTAGCATGATTTACCTTATTTACTATGATTTACCATGTTTCTGGCATTATTTACCATGATTTACCACGTTGATAGCAATTATGTGAAGCATCAGAACAATTGAAGTGATAAACTCTGACAAAATATGATTGTGTTAGAATAGTAATTGTTTTATAAGTGATTTTATAGTGTCTATATGCATATGAATGCAAAAGCACATGTGAAAAGACTATTAGTAAGAAGAGTGGCCAGCAGAGGGCAGTAGAAGACCACTTATTGGCTCACTTTCATTTTAAACTACTTTGTTTCTCCAGTATAATAATTCTGCACTGAAGCAAACCATTTTTATCATGTTAACTCCATAATGCATGCTTACACACACACACACACACACACACACACACACGTTTGGGATCTGTTATTGTGAAAAGCCATGTTCTAACACTGTTTACCATGATTTACCACATTGCTAGCATTGATGTGAAGTGTCAGTACAAATGAACTGATACACTCTGACAGAATATGAATGTGTTTTAATAGTGATTGTTATATAAGTGATTTTATAGTGTCTATATGCATATGAATGCAAAAGCACATGTGAAAAGACTATTAATAAGTAAAGTGGCCAGCAGAGGGCAGTAAAAGACCACTTATTGGCTTACTTTCATTTTAAACTACTTTGTTTCTCCAGTATGCTGCACTGAAGCAAACCTTTTTTATCATGTTAACTCCATAATGCATTCTTACACACACACACACACACACACACACACAGCATTTCACATATTTCTTTGCAATGTAATAATATATAACTAATTAAAGAAAATGCTTTAAGCATTTGTTTGCTTTAAGCCAATGCTGAAAGCTGATAAAAAGATTAAAAATGTCTAATGCTGCTGCTCCATCTAGTGGACAACAGTGCTATTACAGCCTACTTATACAATATGCCATGTTTTTCATATCATTTAATCTACACACACTCATTCTGTTGTAGATAGAGACATTTGGAACTTCAGGATCCAATGTGACTCAATTGTCACTTCAATAGATGATTTTTGACTAAATGTTTTCGTAAATGTTAAAATAGTGAAATTATAAAGTCTAAATATTAAGTATAGTTGAGTAGTGTGACAAAATGACTTTTTTTAAACAGCAGGGAGCAGTAAAATACCACTTATTGGCTTAATAGGCCATTATGTGCATATAATTTTCACCTTTTTAACTGTTATACAAGCATATTTTGTCCAATCTGTCCGAAAATTTTCATGATTATTTAGAGTCACGGCCCACATGTTCAGACTTGTTTTTAATACGATCTGAGCATTCATTGAAGAGATATAGGCTTTCGGGCACATTCGGTCAAGACTACACATTGAAGTGACCCTATTATAGCCATCCAAATGAATAAATGATACCTTTTCTGATAATTATTGATGTAGAGAGTCCAGAGAATTGTACTGCACTGGTTTTAAACATTATGATGTGAAAATTATACGATCATAGATGGAAAAGACCATTTACAGCCAATACATGCAATTTACCATAGGAAATACATGGTTTTAAAGCTTTTTAACAGTTAAAGCGCCACCTATGGTCCGATCTCCATGAAACTTTGCATGCTTCTTCCCCATGGTATGGCACATATGCTCACCAATTTTTGTGAAGTTCTGAGTTTTTGTGTATGATTTATAGGCTTTTGAGTGTATTTTGTCCAGCCCCTAGTCTAAATAACCCTTTTACAGTCACTCAAAATGCAAAAGTTCAACTTTTTTTTGATAATTATTGATCTAGAGAGTCCAGAGAATTGTCCTAGACTGGTCTGGTTTTGATCGGGCGAAAAACCAGGGACTAGTTCGCAAAAGTAGGTTTTTAACATATTCGTGAATATTTAATGAACGATTTGATTGACAGCAATGGTTCTAGAGGCAAAGTTGTTCAGCATGAGGAGATCTATCAAATGATATGCATTTTGTGGGAATGTGTGCAACACCACGTGATTAAAGAGCCATAAAACTCGTTAGCGCCAACTAGTGGCCGATTTCTTTCAAAACTCTTACAGACCTCTTGGGCCACGAGTCGAACATGCCCATCGAGTTTCGTTCCGATCGGCCTCCGTTAACCTCGTCTCAGAGATGCTCAAACTTCATTGGCCGATGGCGGCCATGTTTTTTGAGATACGCCAATATCCTTTTACACATACATGGTACCTTGGTCCAAGACACTGCATACCAAATTTCAAGTCAATCGGACTAACGGTCAGGTGGCCACACCCCCTTTTATGTTTTTTTAATGTTATAGCGCCACCTAGTGTCCGATCGTCGCGATTTTTTTACTGTGACCTCAAATTGCACTCATGCACATGTGTACCAAGTTTGGTGAACCTACCTCATTTACTTCTGGAGTTATAGCCATTTTAGAAAAATAGGCTCCTCCCATGACGTTTATTTTGCTCCCCCTAGCGACCGGAAATAGAAAATTCAACTTTTTTTTGATAATTATTGATATTCAGACTCCAGAGAACATTTCTGCACTGGTTTGGTTCCGATCGGGCGAAAAACCAGGGACTAGTTCGCAAAAATCGTTTTTTTACAAAATTCAAAATGGCGGAAAATCTATCATGGCGGAAATGAAATCGGAGATATACGTTTTTTAAGTCAAGAGTCCAGCTTTCCAATGATATAAGACACTTGACTCTACGACTTACGGTCTAGGAGTTATGAGCACTTTCGCGTTTTTGTTGCTATAGCGCCACCTATGGGCCAATCGGGCTCATACTCTCTCAACCTCTCCTCGATTTCTGTGCTACCCTATGCCAAAATTTCAAGTCTCTAGCACGTACGGTTTGGGCTGCACGATGCGTTTTAGGGGAAAATAATAATAATAATAATAATAATAATAATAAAAATCAGTACAATTACAATAGGTTTTCAGCACTTCGTGCTTGAACACCTAATAACAAGCAGTTAAGGCCTTTAAGGCCGTTAAGCACAAAAGCATCAAAAGTCATTAAGTTTTATGTAGCAAGCATGATTTACCATGATATACTACATTTCAGTGTGATTTTTCATGATTTACCATGTTCCAGTATGATTTACCATGAATCTAACATGATTTTCCATAGTTTACCTTGATGTACCATGTTATAGTACCATGTATAAGTTATTTACCATGATATAGCACATTCTAGAATGATTTACCAGGATTCTAGCATGATTTACCTTATTTACTATGATTTACCATGTTTCTGGCATTATTTACCATGATTTACCACGTTGATAGCAATTATGTGAAGCATCAGAACAATTGAAGTGATAAACTCTGACAAAATATGATTGTGTTATAATAGTAATTGTTTTATAAGTGATTTTATAGTGTCTATATGCATATGAATGCAAAAGCACATGTGAAAAGACTATTAGTAAGAAGAGTGGCCAGCAGAGGGCAGTAGAAGACCACTTATTGGCTCACTTTCATTTTAAACTACTTTGTTTCTCCAGTATAATAATTCTGCACTGAAGCAAACCATTTTTATCATGTTAACTCCATAATGCATGCTTACACACACACACACACACACACACACACACACACGTTTGGGATCTGTTATTGTGAAAAGCCATGTTCTAACACTGTTTACCATGATTTACCACATTGCTAGCATTGATGTGAAGTGTCAGTACAAATGAACTGATACACTCTGACAGAATATGAATGTGTTTTAATAGTGATTGTTATATAAGTGATTTTATAGTGTCTATATGCATATGAATGCAAAAGCACATGTGAAAAGACTATTAATAAGTAAAGTGGCCAGCAGAGGGCAGTAAAAGACCACTTATTGGCTTACTTTCATTTTAAACTACTTTGTTTCTCCAGTATGCTGCACTGAAGCAAACCTTTTTTATCATGTTAACTCCATAATGCATTCTTACACACACACACACACACACACAGCATTTCACATATTTCTTTGCAATGTAATAATATATAACTAATTAAAGAAAATGCTTTAAGCATTTGTTTGCTTTAAGCCAATGCTGAAAGCTGATAAAAAGATTAAAAATGTCTAATGCTGCTGCTCCATCTAGTGGACAACAGTGCTATTACAGCCTACTTATACAATATGCCATGTTTTTCATATCATTTAATCTACACACACTCATTCTGTTGTAGATAGAGACATTTGGAACTTCAGGATCCAATGTGACTCAATTGTCACTTCAATAGATGATTTTTGACTAAATGTTTTTGTAAATGTTAAAATAGTGAAATTATAAAGTCTAAATATTAAGTATAGTTGAGTAGTGTGACAAAATGACTTTTTTTAAACAGCAGGGGGCAGTAAAATACCACTTATTGGCTTAATAGGCCATTATGTGCATATAATTTTCACCTTTTTAACTGTTATACAAGCATATTTTGTCCAATCTGTCCGAAAATTTTCATGATTATTTAGAGTCACGGCCCACATGTTCAGACTTGTTTTTAATACGATCTGAGCATTCATTGAAGAGATATAGGCTTTCGGGCACATTCGGTCAAGACTACACATTGAAGTGACCCTATTATAGCCATCCAAATGAATAAATGATACCTTTTCTGATAATTATTGATCTAGAGAGTCCAGAGAATTGTACTGCACTGGTTTTAAACATTATGATGTGAAAATTATACGATCATAGATGGAAAAGACCATTTACAGCCAATACATGCAATTTACCATAGGAAATACATGGTTTTAAAGCTTTTTAACAGTTAAAGCGCCACCTATGGTCCGATCTCCATGAAACTTTGCATGCTTCTTCCCCATGGTATGGCACATATGCTCACCAATTTTTGTGAAGTTCTGAGTTTTTGTGTATGATTTATAGGCTTTTGAGTGTATTTTGTCCAGCCCCTAGTCTAAATAACCCTTTTACAGTCACTCAAAATGCAAAAGTTCAACTTTTTTTCAATAATTATTGATCTAGAGAGTCCAGAGAATTGTCCTAGACTGGTCTGATTTTGATCGGGCGAAAAACCAGGGACTAGTTCGCAAAAGTAGGTTTTTAACATATTCGTGAATATTTAATGAACGATTTGATTGACAGCAATGGTTCTAGAGGCAAAGTTGTTCAGCATGAGGAGATCTATCAAATGATATGCATTTTGTGGGAATGTGTGCAACACCACGTGATTAAAGAGCCATAAAACTCGTTAGCGCCAACTAGTGGCCGATTTCTTTCAAAACTCTTACAGACCTCTTGGGCCACGAGTCGAACATGCCCATCGAGTTTCGTTCCGATCGGCCTCCGTTAACCTCGTCTCAGAGATGCTCAAACTTCATTGGCCGATGGCGGCCATGTTTTTTGAGATACGCCAATATCCTTTTACACATACATGGGGCCTTGGTCCAAGACACTGCATACCAAATTTCAAGTCAATCGGACTAACGGTCAGGTGGCCACACCCCCTTTTATGTTTTTTTAATGTTATAGCGCCACCTAGTGTCCGATCGTCGCGATTTTTTTACTGTGACCTCAAATTGCACTCATGCACATGTGTACCAAGTTTGGTGAACCTACCTCATTTACTTCTGGAGTTATAGCCATTTTAGAAAAATAGGCTCCTCCCATAACGTTTATTTTGCGCCCCCTAGCGACCGGAAATAGAAAATTCAACTTTTTTTTGATAATTATTGATATTCAGACTCCAGAGAACATTTCTGCACTGGTTTGGTTCCGATCGGGCGAAAAACCAGGGACTAGTTCGCAAAAATCGTTTTTTGACAAAATTCAAAATGGCGGAAAATCTATCATGGCGGAAATGAAATCGGAGATATACGTTTTTTAAGTCAAGAGTCCAGCTTTCCAATGATATAAGACACTTGACTCTACGACTTACGGTCTAGGAGTTATGAGCACTTTCGCGTTTTTGTTGCTATAGCGCCACCTATGGGCCAATCGGGCTCATACTCTCTCAACCTCTCCTCGATTTCTGTGCTACCCTATGCCAAAATTTCAAGTCTCTAGCACGTACGGTTTGGGCTGCACGATGCGTTTTAGGGGAAAATAATAATAATAATAATAATAATAATAATTAAAGCTGCTAGCAGCATTTAGCGGTGTTCAAGCATTTAAGACAGTTAAGACAGTTAAGGCAGTTAAGCTCAAATGCATCAAAATATATTAAGTTTTATGTAGCAAGCATATAACCATTGACATCATAGATGGAATATACAATGTTTTAGCATGATATACATGATATACCACATTTTAGTGTGATTTTTCATGATTTACCATGTTACAGTATGATTTACCATGAATCTAGCATGATTTACTATAGTTTACTATGATATACCAAGTTCTAGTACGATTCACCATGATTGACCCTGTTCTTGCATGGTTTACCACAATTGAACACATTCTAGTATGATTTAATATTATTCGAGCATGTTTTATCATAGTTACCATGATTTATCTATTCAACCTGTACATGCTCCCAATGAGCCAAATAATGAAAAAGAACCACAGCTATGCAGACGACACACAGCTCTACTTAGCCCTATCGCCTAACGACTACAGCCCCATTGACTCCCTGTGCCAATGCATTGATGAAGTAAACAACTGGATCTGCCAAAACTTTCTTCAGTTAAACAAAGACAAAATTGAAGTCGTTGCGTTTGAAACAAAGATGAAGTTCTCAATGTGAATGCATACCTTCACTGTAGGGGTCTAACAGCTAAAAATCAAGTCAGGAATCTCAGTGTGTCTCTAGAATCAGACCTTAGCTTCAGTAGTCATGTCAAAGCAATAACCAAATCAGCATATTATCATCTGAAAATATTGCAAAAAATAGATGCTTTGTTTCCAGTCAAGACTTAGATAAACTTGTGCATGCTTTCATCACCAGCAGTGGATTATTGTAATGGACTCTTCACTGGCCTTCCCAAAAAGACCATCAGACAGTTGCAGCTCATACAGAACGCTGAGCAGAACCAGAACATATGAACACATTACACCAGTCCTCAGGTCTTTACACTGGCTCCCAGTTATATTTAGGATTGATTTTAAAGTATTATTACTGGTATATAAATCATTCAATGGCCTAGGACCTCAATATATTGCAGATATGCTCACTGAATATAAACCCAACAGATCACTCAGATGATTAGGATCACATCAGCTAGAAATACCAAGGGTTCACTCTAAACAAGGAGAGTCTGCTTTAGGCTACTTTGCCAGCCATGCTGGAACCAGCTTCCAGAAGAGATCAGATGTGCTTCTACAGTAGAGATCAGATGTGCTTCTAGAGTAGAGATCAGATGTGCTCCTACAGTAGAGATCAGATGTGTTCCTACAGTAGAGATCAGATGTGCTCCTGCAGAAGAGATCAGATGTGCTCCTACAGTAGAGATCAGATGTGCTCCTACAGTAGAGATCAGATGTGCTCCTACAGTAGAGATCAGATGTGCTCCTACAGTAGAGATCAGATGTGCTCCTACAGTAGAGATCAGATGTGCTCCTACAGTAGAGATCAGATGTGCTCCTCCAGAAGAGATCAGATGTGCTCCTACAGTAGAGATCAGATGTGTTCCTACAGTAGAGATCAGATGTGCTCCTGCAGAAGAGATCAGATGTGCTCCTACAGTAGAGATCAGATGTGCTCCTACAGTAGAGATCAGATGTGCTCCTACAGTAGTCACATTCACATCCAGACTCAAAACACTTCTGTTTAGCTGTGCATTTACTGAATGATCACTGTGCCACTGTTCGTCCGACTGTTTGTACTGTATTTTATTTAATTTTTTATTCTATACTGTTTTAATTATTCGTATTTCTGTTGATTATTTTAATTTCTTTATTCTAAACTGTTTTAATTATTCTTATTTCTTTTGATTATTTGTAAATGTTTCTACCGTGATTTACCATGATTTACCATGTTGCTAGCATCAGAACAAATGAAGTGATAAACTCTGTCAAAATATGATTGTCTTATAATAGTTAACATAGAAAAACTGGTTTGCTTTAGTGCAGAAAACTGGTGAAAAAAAAGTCTGTCAAAATGAAAGTGAGCCAATAAGTGGTCTTCTACTGCCCTCTGCTGTTCATTATACTTATTAATAAAGTGTTTTCACAGGTGCCTTTGCGCACACACACACTTTCAGGTCATGCTATTGTGAAAATCTGTTTTAGTGGTCTATAAGCATTTCACGTATTTCTTTGGGATGTAATAATATTAAACTTTATAATAAATCATTATTTCATATTATATGATTTATTATAAATATTATTTCCATCATAATACATAGCTTTAAGCATTTGTTTGTAAGCCAATGCTGAAAACTGCTTAAAAATATTAAAAATGTCTAATGCTGTTGCTCCCTCTCGTGGACAACAGCGGTATTACAATACAGTTGAAATGAATGACAGGATTTTTTTTATTTGTTTTACTTATATCTCGGGAACGAGAAAGCGAAAAAATCTGAAACTCACACCTTAGATAGTGTTAGAGGAGCCCTGTTGAACAAGACCATCCCGGTGTTGCTGGGTTTTTGGAGCAGGGACTTGTGTCCGTTGAAATGTATATCTTTGTGGGCTTATATCTCGGGAATGCATGGGCCAAATCGCGCCACACTCGAATCGAAACTAGATGAGGACGGGGCCTTTCCAACAAGCTCTCCCACAAGTTTCTTGGTGGTCTAGATCGGGAGATACAGCCGTTCCAAATCGAGGTTCTCACAAATTAGCGATCCGCGGGGGGGTGCTCCCGAGTCCCGCGATGCTAGATTTCGATCAAGACCCCCGAGAGGACCTTACCATCAAAATTTGAGCGTGCTGTGACTTTCCGTTTTCGAGTTATGAGTGAATTTGTACTGAAGGGGCGTGGCCTAACGGTTTTACTTTCGTTTTAAGAATACGTGTGATACTATTCAATGTTATTCTCAATAAGCAAGTTCTCAATAGTAATAGTAATAATAGATGAATTTTGACAAAATGTGAGTGTAAATGTTAAAATAGTGATTTTATAAAGTCTAAATAAGCATTATAGTATAATATTAAATAAAGTAGCATGACAAAAATGACGATTTTAAACAGCAGAGGGCAGTATAATACCACTTATTGGCTTAATAAGCCATTATGCATGTAATTTTCACCTTTTTAACTGTTAACTGTTGCCTTTGGCTTGCTCAGTTGGGGATATTCAAATTAAATAACCAATCATTAATACCATTGATCAGCTCTACCAAACGTGGATGTCTTTTTTTCCAGTAATAAACAAACATTGTTAAGTTGTTTTGATTGATACTGTGAAGCTGCTTTGATACAATCTGTATTGTGAAAAGCGCTATATATATTTGATTTGACTTGACTTATAGAAGCATATTTTGTCACATTTGTCTGAAAATCGTCGTGCTTATTCATATGATCATTCATTGAAGAGATATAGGCTTTCAGGGACAATAGGTGAAGGCTACATATTGAAGTGTCCCTATTTAAAGCTTTTTAACAGTTATAGCGTCACCTATGGTCCGATCTCCATGAAACTTTGCATGCTTCTTCCCCATGTTATGACACATATGCTCATCAATATTTGTGAAGTTTTGAGTTTTCCTTTAGGATGTATAGGCTTTTGAGTGTATTTTGTCCCGCCCGTATTCTAAATAACCCTTTTACAGTCACTCAAAACGCAAAAGTTCAACTTTTTTTCAATAATTATTGATTTAGAGAGTCCAGAGAAATGTCCTAGACTGGTCTGGTTTTGATCGGGCAAAAAACCAGGGACTAGTTCGCAAAAGTAGGTTTTTAATATATTCGTGAATATTTAATGAACGATTTGATTGACAGCAATAATTCTAAAGGCAAAGTTGTTCAGCATGAGGAGATCTATCTAATGATATGTATTTTGTGGGGATGTGTGCAACACCACGTGATAACAGAGCCATAAAACTCGTTAGCGCCAACTAGTGGCCGATTTCTTTCAAAACTCTTACAGACCTCTTGGGCCACGAGTCGAACATGCCCATCGAGTTTCGTTCCGATCGGCTTCCATTAACCTCGTCTCAGAGAGGCTCAAACTTCATTGGCCGATGGCGGCCATGTTTTTTGAGATACGCCAATATCCTTTTACACATACATGGGACCTTGGTCCAAGACACTGCATACCAAATTTCAAGTCAATCGGACTAACGGTCAGGTGGCCACACCCCCTTTTATGTTTTTTTTAATGTTATAGCGCCACCTAGTGTTCGATCGTCGCGATTTTTTTACTGTGACCTCAGATTGAACTCATGCACATGTGTACCAAGTTTGGTGAACCTACCTCATTTACTTTTGGAGTTATAGCCATTTTAGAAAAATAGGCTCCTCCCACAACGTTTATTTTGCGCCCCCTTGCGACCGGAAATCGAAAATTCAACTTTTTTTCGATAATTATTGATATTCAGACTCCAGAGAACATTTCTGTACTGGTTTGGTTCCGATCGGGCGAAAAACCAGGGACTAGTTCGTAAAAGTAGTTTTTTGACTAAATTCAAAATGGCGGAAAATCCATCATGGCGGAAATGAAATCGGAGATATACGTTTTTTACGTCAGGTCTCTAGCTTTCCAATGATATAAGACACTTGAGTCTACGACTTACGGTCTAGGAGATATGAGCCGTTACGCGCAATTGATTGCTATAGCGCCACCTATGGGCCAATCGGGCTCATAATTTGATAACCTCTCCTCGATTTTTGTACTACCATCTGACAAAGTTTCAAGTCTCCAGCATTTACGGTTTGGGCTGCACGATGCGTTTTACAGGAGAATAATAATAATAATAATAATAATAATAAAAATCAGTACAAATACAATAGGTTTTCAGCACTTCGTGCTTGAACACCTAATAATTAAAGCTGCTAGCAGCATTTAGCGGTGTTCAAGCAGTTAAGGCAGTTAAGGCAGTTAAGCTCAAAAGCATCAAAAGACATTAAGGCTTATGTAGCAAGCATTGTTTTAGCATGATTTACTATGATATACCACATTTTATTGTGATATTTCATGATTTACCATGTTCCAGTAAGATTTACCATAGTTTACCATGATATACCAAGTTCTAGTATGATTCACCATGATTTACCCTGTTGTAGCATGGTTTTGCACAATTCAACACATTCTAGTATCATTTAACATGATTCTAGCATGATTTACCATAGTTTACCATGATTTTTCTTAATTTACCTTGGTTTACCATGTTATAGGATGATTTACCATGATAAACCACATTCTTGAATGATTTACCAGGATTGTACCATGATTTACCATGATACACCATGTAAGAGAATTATTTACTATGATTTACCATTATACACCATGTAATAGTATTATTTACTATGATTTACCATGATTTACCACATTGCTATCATTGATGTGAAGTGTCAATCAATAGCAATGACGTGTTAAATTTACAAAATATGATTGTCTTATAGTTAACATGGAAAAATTGGTTTGCTTTAGTGCAGAATACTGGTGAAAAACAAGTCTGTCAAAATGAAAGTGAGCCAATAAGTGGTCTTCTACTGCCCTCTGCTGGACATTATACTTATTGATAAAGTGTTTTCACAGGTGGTTTTGCACTCATATTTAACTTATATGCTTCACACACACACAAACACACACACACACACACACAAAGACAAATGTTGTAGTTGTTTTCAATGCTATTGGGATGTGTCATTATGAAAATATACTTTAATGGTCATAAGCATTTCACATAATAAGACTCAGAGTCAGACTCAGTAGTAATACTTTAATGGAGGTATTTTCACTAAATGTCAGTGTAAATGTTAAAATAGTGATTTTATAAAGTCTAAATAAGAATTATAGTATACTTTTAGTTAGTAGAATGACAAAATGACTATTTTAAACAGCAGGGGGCAGTATAATACCACTTATTGGCTTAATATGCCATTATGTTCATATCATTTTCACCTTTTTAACTGTTATAGAGGCATATTTTGTCCGATCTGTCTGAAAATTGTCGTGCTTATTTAGTTTCACATGTTTTAACTTGTTTTTAAGAAGATATGAGCATTCATTGAAGAGATATAGGCTTTCAGGGACACCTGGTCAAGGCTACGTATTGAAGTGTCACTATTATAGCCATCTAAATGAATAAGTTATATCTTTTCTGATAATTATTGATCTAGAGAGTCCAGAGAATTGTACTGCACTGGTTTTGAACATTATGATATAAATATTAATATGATCATAGATGGAAAAGACCATTTACAGCCAATGCAGGCATTTTACCATAGAAAATCTATGGTTTTAAAGCTTTTTGACAGTTATAGCGCCACCTATTGTCCGATCTCCATGAAACTTTGTAAGCTTCTTCCCCATGGCATGGCACATATACTCAGCAATTTTTGTGAAGTTTTGAGTTTTTATGTATGATTTATAGGCTTTTGAGTGTATTTTGACACCCCCCTTGTCTAAATGACCCTGTTACAGCCAGCCAAATGCAAAAGTTCAACTTTTTTTCGATAATTATTGATCTAGAGAGTCCAGAGAATTGTCCTAGACTGGTCTGGTTTTGATCGGGCAAAAAACCAGGGACTAGTTCGCAAAAGTAGGTTTTTAACATATTCATGAATATTTAATGAACGATTTGATTGGCAGCAATGGTTCTAGAGGCAAAGTTGTTCAGCATGAGGAGATCTATCAAATGATATGCATTTTGTGGGGATGTGTGCAACACCACGTGATTAAAGAGCCATAAAACTCGTTAGCGCCAAATAGTGGCCGATTTCTTTCAAAACTCTTACAGACCTCTTGGGCCATGAGTCGAACATGCCCATCGAGTTTCGTTCCGATCGGCCTCCGTTAACCTCGTCTCAGAGGGGCTCAAACTTCATTGGCCGATGGCGGCCATGTTTTTTGAGATACGCCAATATCCTTTTACACATAGATGGTACCTTGGTCCAAGACACTGCATACCAAATTTCAAGTCAATCGGACCAACGGTCAGGTGGCCACACCCCCTTTTAGGTTTTTTTAATGTTATAGCGCCACCTATGGTCCGATCTCCATGAAACTTTGCATGCTTCTTCACCATGTTACTACACATGTGCTCATCAATTTTTGTGAAGTTCTGAGTTTTTATGCATGATTTATAGGCTTTTGAGTGTATTTTGACACGCCCCCTTTTCTAAATGACCCTGTTACAGTGAACCAAAGGGCAAATTTAAACTTTTTTTCGATAATTATTGATCTAGAGAGTCCAGAGAATTGTCCTAGACTGGTCTGGTTCCGATCGGGCGAAAAACCAGGGACTAGTTCGCGAAAGTAGGTTTTGGACAAAATTGGACATAGCAGAACATTTTTCTGGCCTAAATCGATTTTGGAGATTTACATTTTGACCGCCTTGAGCCAAGGATCACAGTGGTGCAAAAAGTTTGATTCTAAGTCAAACGGTCTAGGAGTTATGAGCAATTTAGTACTTTTGGTTGCTGTAGCGCCACCTATGGGCCAATCGGGCTCATTCTCTGATAGGTTCTTCCCACACTGAGGCCCTACCATCTGGCCAGGTTTCAAGTCTCTAGGCCTTACGGTTTGGGCTGCACGATGCGTTTTAGGGGATTTTTTTTTTTCCAAATAGCAATTACAATAGGTTTTCAGCACTTCGTGCTTGAACACCTAATAATAGGCGACCTTTTTGCCCGTTATAGCGCCACCTATAGTCCGATCTCCATGAAACTTTGCATGCTTCTTCACCATGTTACTACACATGTGCTCATCAATTTTTGTGAAGTTCTGAGTTTTTATGCATGATTTATAGGCTTTTGAGTGTATTTTGACACGCCCCCTTTTCTAAATGACCCTGTTACAGTGAACCAAAGGGCAAATTTAAACTTTTTTTCGATAATTATTGATCTAGAGAGTCCAGAGAATTGTCCTAGACTGGTCTGGTTCCGATCGGGCGAAAAACCAGGGACTAGTTCGCGAAAGTAGGTTTTGGACAAAATTGGACATAGCAGAACATTTTTCTGGCCTAAATCGATTTTGGAGATTTACATTTTGACCGCCTTGAGCCAAGGATCACAGTGGTGCAAAAAGTTTGATTCTAAGTCAAACGGTCTAGGAGTTATGAGCAATTTAGTACTTTTGGTTGCTGTAGCGCCACCTATGGGCCAATCGGGCTCATTCTCTGATAGGTTCTTCCCACACTGAGGCCCTACCATCTGGCCAGGTTTCAAGTCTCTAGGCCTTACGGTTTGGGCTGCACGATGCGTTTTAGGGGATTTTTTTTTTTCCAAATAGCAATTACAATAGGTTTTCAGCACTTCGTGCTTGAACACCTAATAATAGGCGACCTTTTTGCCCGTTATAGCGCCACCTATAGTCCGATCTCCATGAAACTTTGCATGCTTCTTCACCATGTTACTACACATGTGCTCATCAATTTTTGTGAAGTTCTGAGTTTTTATGCATGATTTATAGGCTTTTGAGTGTATTTTGACACGCCCCCTTTTCTAAATGACCCTGTTACAGTGAACCAAAGGGCAAATTTAAACTTTTTTTCGATAATTATTGATCTAGAGAGTCCAGAGAATTGTCCTAGACTGGTCTGGTTCCGATCGGGCGAAAAACCAGGGACTAGTTCGCGAAAGTAGGTTTTGGACAAAATTGGACATAGCAGAACATTTTTCTGGCCTAAATCGATTTTGGAGATGTACACTTCGACCGCCTTGAGCCAAGGATCACAGTGGTGCAAAAAGTTTGATTCTAAGTCAAACGGTCTAGGAGTTATGAGCAATTTAGTACTTTTGGTTGCTGTAGCGCCACCTATGGGCCAATCGGGCTCATTCTCTGATAGGTTCTTCCCACACTGAGGCCCTACCATCTGGCCAGGTTTCAAGTCTCTAGGCCTTACGGTTTGGGCTGCACGATGCGTTTTAGGGGATTTTTTTTTTTTTTTTCAAATAGCAATTACAATAGGTTTTCAGCACTTCGTGCTTGAACACCTAATAATAGGCGACCTTTTTGCCCGTTATAGCGCCACCTATGGTCCGATCTCCATGAAACTTTGCATGCTTCTTCATCATGTTACTACACATGTGCTCATCAATTTTTGTGAAGTTCTGAGTTTTTATGCATGATTTATAGGCTTTTGAGTGTATTTTGACACGCCCCCTTTTCTAAATGACCCTGTTACAGTGAACCAAAGGGCAAATTTAAACTTTTTTTCGATAATTATTGATCTAGAGAGTCCAGAGAATTGTCCTAGACTGGTCTGGTTCCGATCGGGCGAAAAACCAGGGACTAGTTCGCGAAAGTAGGTTTTGGACAAAATTGGACATAGCAGAACATTTTTCTGGCCTAAATCGATTTTGGAGATTTACATTTTGACCGCCTTGAGCCAAGGATCACAGTGGTGCAAAAAGTTTGATTCTAAGTCAAACGGTCTAGGAGTTATGAGCAATTTAGTACTTTTGGTTGCTGTAGCGCCACCTATGGGCCAATCGGGCTCATTCTCTGATAGGTTCTTCCCACACTGAGGCCCTACCATCTGGCCAGGTTTCAAGTCTCTAGGCCTTACGGTTTGGGCTGCACGATGCGTTTTAGGGGATTTTTTTTTTCCAAATAGCAATTACAATAGGTTTTCAGCACTTCGTGCTTGAACACCTAATAATAGGCGACCTTTTTGCCCGTTATAGCGCCACCTATAGTCCGATCTCCATGAAACTTTGCATGCTTCTTCACCATGTTACTACACATGTGCTCATCAATTTTTGTGAAGTTCTGAGTTTTTATGCATGATTTATAGGCTTTTGAGTGTATTTTGACACGCCCCCTTTTCTAAATGACCCTGTTACAGTGAACCAAAGGGCAAATTTAAACTTTTTTTCGATAATTATTGATCTAGAGAGTCCAGAGAATTGTCCTAGACTGGTCTGGTTCCGATCGGGCGAAAAACCAGGGACTAGTTCGCGAAAGTAGGTTTTGGACAAAATTGGACATAGCAGAACATTTTTCTGGCCTAAATCGATTTTGGAGATGTACATTTTGACCGCCTTGAGCCAAGGATCACAGTGGTGCAAAAAGTTTGATTCTAAGTCAAACGGTCTAGGAGTTATGAGCAATTTAGTACTTTTGGTTGCTGTAGCGCCACCTATGGGCCAATCGGGCTCATTCTCTGATAGGTTCTTCCCACACTGAGGCCCTACCATCTGGCCAGGTTTCAAGTCTCTAGGCCTTACGGTTTGGGCTGCACGATGCGTTTTAGGGGATTTTTTTTTTTTTTTCAAATAGCAATTACAATAGGTTTTCAGCACTTCGTGCTTGAACACCTAATAATAGGCGACCTTTTTGGCCGTTATAGCGCCACCTATGGTCCGATCTCCATGAAACTTTGCATGCTTCTTCACCATGTTACTACACATGTGCTCATCAATTTTTGTGAAGTTCTGAGTTTTTATGCATGATTTATAGGCTTTTGAGTGTATTTTGACACGCCCCCTTTTCTAAATGACCCTGTTACAGTGAACCAAAGGGCAAATTTAAACTTTTTTTCGATAATTATTGATCTAGAGAGTCCAGAGAATTGTCCTAGACTGGTCTGGTTCCGATCGGGCGAAAAACCAGGGACTAGTTCGCGAAAGTAGGTTTTGGACAAAATTGGACATAGCAGAACATTTTTCTGGCCTAAATCGATTTTGGAGATTTACATTTTGACCGCCTTGAGCCAAGGATCACAGTGGTGCAAAAAGTTTGATTCTAAGTCAAACGGTCTAGGAGTTATGAGCAATTTAGTACTTTTGGTTGCTGTAGCGCCACCTATGGGCCAATCGGGCTCATTCTCTGATAGGTTCTTCCCACACTGAGGCCCTACCATCTGGCCAGGTTTCAAGTCTCTAGGCCTTACGGTTTGGGCTGCACGATGCGTTTTAGGGGATTTTTTTTTTTCCAAATAGCAATTACAATAGGTTTTCAGCACTTCGTGCTTGAACACCTAATAATAATAAAAATCAGTACAATTACAATAGGTTTTCAGCACTTCGTGCTTGAACACCTAATAAAAATCAGTACAAATACAATAGGTTTTCAGCACTTCGTGCTTGAACACCTAATAAAAATCAGTACAAATACAATAGGTTTTCAGCACTTCGTGCTTGAACACCTAAAAATAAGGAACCTTTTTGATGATTATAGCGCCACCTTTGGTCCAATCTCCATGAAACTTTGCATGCTTCCTCAGCATGTCCTGGCACATATGCTCATCAATTTTGGTCAAGTTCCGACTTTCCCTTTAGGATTTATTGGCTTTTGACTGCATTTTAAAACAGACCATTCCCTAAATGACCCTGTTACAGCCAAGCAAATGCACAATTTCAACTTTTTCTCGATAATTATTGATCAGCAGACTCCAGAGAACAGTTGTGCACCAGTTTGGTTCCGATTGGGCAAAAAACCAGGGACTAGTTCGCAAAAGTAGGTTTTGGACAAAAGTGGCCATATAAATTTTTTTTGTTGCTCCAAATCGAAATCTGAGATAGCCATTTCGTTCGTCTGGAGCCAGGGATCACAGTGATGCTAAAATTGAGACTCTAGGACAAACGGTCTAGGAGTTATGGCCAATTTAGTACTTTTGGTCATTATAGCGCCACCTATGGGCCAATCGGGCTCATACTTTGATAACCTCTCCTCGATTTTTGTACTACCATCTGACAAAGTTTCAAGTCTCCAGCCCTTACGGTTTGGGCTGCACGATGCGTTTTACGGCAGAAGAAAAATAATAATAATAACAAGCATGATTTACCATGATATACTACATTTCAGTGTGATTTTTCATGATTTACCATGTTCCAGTATGATTTACCATGAATCTAACATGATTTTCCATAGTTTACCTTGATGTACCATGTTATAGGATGATTTACCATGATATAGCACATTCTAGAATGATTTACCAGGATTCTAGCATGATTTACCTTATTTACTATGATTTACCATGTTTCTGGCATTATTTACCATGATTTACCACGTTGATAGCAATTATGTGAAGCATCAGAACAATTGAAGTGATAAACTCTGACAAAATATGATTGTGTTATAATAGTAATTGTTTTATAAGTGATTTTATAGTGTCTATATGCATATGAATGCAAAAGCACATGTGAAAAGACTATTAGTAAGAAGAGTGGCCAGCAGAGGGCAGTAGAAGACCACTTATTGGCTCACTTTCATTTTAAACTACTTTGTTTCTCCAGTATAATAATTCTGCACTGAAGCAAACCATTTTTATCATGTTAACTCCATAATGCATGCTTACACACACACACACACACACACACACACGTTTGGGATCTGTTATTGTGAAAAGCCATGTTCTAACACTGTTTACCATGATTTACCACATTGCTAGCATTGATGTGAAGTGTCAGTACAAATGAACTGATACACTCTGACAGAATATGAATGTGTTTTAATAGTGATTGTTATATAAGTGATTTTATAGTGTCTATATGCATATGAATACAAAAGCACATGTGAAAAGACTATTAATAAGTAAAGTGGCCAGCAGAGGGCAGTAAAAGACCACTTATTGGCTTACTTTCATTTTAAACTACTTTGTTTCTCCAGTATGCTGCACTGATGCAAACCATTTTTATCATGTTAACTCCATAATGCATTCTTACACACACACACACACACACACACACACACAGCATTTCACATATTTCTTTGCAATGTAATAATATATAACTAATTAAAGAAAATGCTTTAAGCATTTGTTTGCTTTAAGCCAATGCTGAAAGCTGATAAAAAGATTAAAAATGTCTAATGCTTCTGCTCCATCTAGTGCTATTACAGCCTACTTATACAATATGCCATGTTTTTCATATCATTTAATCTACACACACTCATTCTGTTGTAGATAGAGACATTTGGAACTTCAGGATCCAATGTGACTCAATTGTCACTTCAATAGATGATTTTTGACTAAATGTTTTTGTAAATGTTAAAATAGTGAATTTATAAAGTCTAAATATTAAGTATAGTTGAGTAGTGTGACAAAATGACTTTTTTTAAACATAAGGGGGCAGTAAAATACCACTTATTGGCTTAATAGGCCATTATGTGCATATAATTTTCACCTTTTTAACTGTTATACAGGCATATTTTGGGCAATCTGTCCGAAAATTTTCATGATTATTTAGAGTCACGGCCCACATGTTCAGACTTGTTTTTAATAAGATCTGAGCATTCATTGAAGAGATATAGGCTTTCGGTCAAGACTACACATTGAAGTGACCCTATTATAGCCATCCAAATGAATAAATGATACCTTTTCTGATAATTATTGATCTAGAGAGTCCAGAGAATTGTACTGCACTGGTTTTAAACATTATGATGTGAAAATTATACGATCATAGATGGAAAAGACCATTTACAGCCAATACATGCAATTTACCATAGGAAATACATGGTTTTAAAGCTTTTTAACAGTTAAAGCGCCACCTATGGTCCGATCTCCATGAAACTTTGCATGCTTCTTCCCCATGGTATGGCACATATGCTCACCAATTTTTGTGAAGTTCTGAGTTTTTGTGTATGATTTATAGGCTTTTGAGTGTATTTTGTCCAGCCCCTATTCTAAATAACCCTTTTACAGACACTCAAAATGCAAAAGTTCAACTTTTTTTTGATAATTATTGATCTAGAGAGTCCAGAGAATTGTCCTAGACTGGTCTGGTTTTGATCGGGCGAAAAACCAGGGACTAGTTTGCAAAAGTAGGTTTTTAACATATTCGTGAATATTTAATGAACGATTTGATTGACAGCAATGGTTCTAGAGGCAAAGTTGTTCAGCATGAGGAGATCTATCAAATGATATGCATTTTGTGGGGATGTGTGCAACATCACGTGATTAAAGAGCCATAAAACTCGTTAGCGCCAACTAGTGGCCGATTTCTTTCAAAACTCTTACAGACCTCTTGGGCCATGAGTCGAACATGCCCATCGAGTTTCGTTCCGATCGGCCTCCATTAACCTCGTCTCAGAGGTGCTCAAACTTCATTGGCCGATGGCGGCCTTGTTTTTTGAGATACGCCAATATCCTTTTACACATACATGGTACCTTGGTCCAAGACACTGCATACCAAATTTCAAGTCAATCGGACTAACGGTCAGGTGGCCACACCCCCTTTTATGTTTTTTTAATGTTATAGCGCCACCTAGTGTCCGATCGTCGCGATTTTTTTACTGTGACCTCAGACTGAATTCATGCACATGTGTACCAAGTTTGGTGAACCTACCTCATTTACTTTTGGAGTTATAGCCATTTTAGAAAAATAGGCTCCTCCCACAACGTTCATTTTGCGCCCCCTAGCGACCGGAAATCGAAATTTCAACTTTTTTTCGATAATTATTGATATTCAGACTCCAGAGAACATTTCTGCACTGGTTTGGTTCCGATCGGGCGAAAAACCAGGGACTAGTTCGCAAAAATCGTTTTTTGACAAAATTCAAAATGGCGGAAAATCTATCATGGCGGAAATGAAATCGGAGATATACGTTTTTTAAGTCAAGAGTCCAGCTTTCCAATGATATAAGACACTTGACTCTACGACTTACGGTCTAGGAGTTATGAGCACTTTCGCGTTTTTGTTGCTATAGCGCCACCTATGGGCCAATCGGGCTCATACTCTCTCAACCTCTCCTCGATTTCTGTGCTACCTTAATCCCAAATATCAAGTCTCTAGCACTTACGGTTTGGTCTGCACGACGCGTTTTAGGGCGGAATAATAATAATAATAATAATTAAAGCTGCTAGCAGCATTTAGCGGTGTTCAAGCATTTAAGACAGTTAAGACAGTTAAGGCAGTTAAGACAGTTAAGGCAGTTAAGCTCAAATGCATCAAAATATATTAAGTTTTATGTAGCAAGCATTTAACCATTGACATCATAGATGGAATATACAATGTTTTATACCAAGTTCTAGTACGATTCACCATGATTGACCCTGTTCTTGCATGGTTTACCACAATTGAACACATTCTAGTATGATTTAATATTATTCTAGCATGATTTATCATAGTTACCATGATTTATCTATTCAACCTGTACATGCCCCCAATGAGCCAAATAATGAAAAAGAACCACAGCTCTGCAGACGACACACAGCTCTACTTAGCCCTATCGCCTAACGACTACAGCCCCATTGACTCCCTGTGCCAATGCATTGATGAAGTAAACAATTGGATGTGCCAAAACTTTCTTCAGTTAAATAAAGACAAAATTGAAGTCATTGCGTTTGAAACAAAGATGAAGTTCTCAAGGTGAATGCATACCTTCACCGTAGGGGTCTAACAGCTAAAAATCAAGTCAGGAATCTTGGTGTGTCTCTAGAATCAGACCTTAGCTTCAGTAGTCATGTCAAAGCAATAACCAAATCAGCATATTATCATCTGAAAATATTGCAAAAAATAGATGCTTTGTTTCCAGTCAAGACTTAGATAAACTTGTGCATGCTTTCATCTCCAGCAGTGGATTATTGTAATGGACTCTTCACTGGCCTTCCCAAAAAGACCATCAGACAGTTGCAGCTCATACAGAACGCTGAGCAGAACCAGAACATATGAACACATCACACCAGTCATCAGGTCTTTACACTGGCTCCCAGTTACATTTAGGATTGATTTTAAAGTATTATTACTGGTATATAAATCATTCAATGGCCTAGGACCTCAAAATATTGCAGATATGCTCACTGAATATAAACCCAACAGATCACTCAGATGATTAGGATCACGTCAGCTAGAAATACCAAGGGTTCACTCTAAACAAGGAGAGTCTGCTTTAGACTACTTTGCCAGCCATGCTGGAACCAGCTTCCAAAAGAGATCAGATGTGCTACTCCAGAAGAGATCAGATGTGCTCCTACAGTAGAGATCAGATGTGCTCCTCCAGAAGAGATCAGATGTGCTCCTACAGTAGAGATCAGATGTGCTCCTACAGTAGAGATCAGATGTGCTCCTCCAGAAGAGATCAGATGTGCTCCTCCAGTAGAGATCAGATGTGCTACTCCAGAAGAGATCAGATGTGCTCCTACAGTAGAGATCAGATGTGCTCCTCCAGAAGAGATCAGATGTGCTCCTACAGTAGAGATCAGATGTGCTCCTACAGTAGAGATCAGATGTGCTCCTACAGTAGAGATCAGATGTGCTCCTCCAGAAGAGATCAGATGTGCTCCTCCAGTAGAGATCAGATGTGCTCCTCCAGAAGAGATCAGATGTGCTCCTACAGTAGAGATCAGATGTGCTCCTACAGTATAGATCAGATGTGCTCCTACAGTAGAGATCAGATGTGCTCCTCCAGAAGAGATCAGATGTGCTCCTCCAGTAGAGATCAGATGTGCTACTCCAGAAGAGATCAGATGTGCTCCTCCAGTAGAGATCAGATGTGCTCCTACAGTAGTCACATTCACATCCAGACTCAAAACACTTCTGTTTAGCTGTGCATTTACTGAATGATCACTGTTTCACTGTTCGTCCGACTGTTTGTTCTGTATTTTATTGAATTTTTTATTCTATACTGTTTTAATTATTCGTATTTCTGTTGATTATTTTAATTTCTTTATTCTAAACTGTTTTAATTATTCTTATTTCTTTTGATTATTTTTAAATGTTTCTACCGTGATTTACCATGATTTACCATGTTGCTAGCATCAGAACAAATGAAGTGATAAACTCTGTCAAAATATGATTGTCTTATAATAGTTAACATAGAAAAACTGGTTTGCTTTAGTGCAGAAAACTGGTGAAAAACAAGTCTGTCAAAATGAAAGTGAGCCAATAAGTGGTCTTCTACTGCCCTCTGCTGGACATTATACTTATTAATAAAGTGTTTTCACAGGTGCCTTTGCACACACACACACACACACACACTTTCAGGTCATGCTATTGTGAAAATCTCTTTTAGTGGTCTATAAGCATTTCACGTATTTATTTGTGATGTAATTATATTAAACTTTATAATAAATCATTATTTCATATTATATGATTTATTATAAATATTATTTCCATCATAATACATAGCTTTAAGCATTTGTTTGTTAGCCAATGCTGAAAACTGCTTAAAAAGATTAAAAATGTCTAATGCTGTTGCTCCCTCTCGTGGACAACAGCGGTATTACAATACAGTTGAAATGAATGACAGGATTTTTTTATTTGTTTTACTTATATCTCGGGAACGAGAAAGCGAAAAAATCTGAAACTCAGACCTTAGATAGTGTTAGAGGAGCCCTGTTGAACAAGACCATCCCGGTGTTGCTGGGTTTTTGGAGCAGGGACTTGTGTCCGTTGAAATGTATATCTTTGTGGGCTTATATCTCGGGAATGCATGGGCCAAATCGCACCATACTCGAATCGAAGCTAGATGAGGACGGGCCCTTTCCAACAAGCTATCGCACAAGGATCTACGTGGTCTAGATCGGGAGATACAGCCGTTCCAAATCGTGGTTCTCACAAATTAGCGATCCGCGGGGGGGTGCTCCCGAGTCCCGCGACGCTAGATTTCAATCAAGACCCCCGAGAGGACCTTACCATCAAAATTTGAGCATGCAGTGACTTTCCGTTTTCGAGTTATGAGTGAATTTGTACTGAAGGGGCGTGGCCTAACGGTTTTACTTTCGTTTTAAAAAGTCGATGTGGATTTGAATGTAATACTATTCTCAAATAAGCAAGTTCTCAATAGTAGATCTCCAATAGATGAATTTTGACAAAATGTGAGTGTAAATGTTAAAATAGTGATTTTATAAAGTCTAAATAAGCATTATAGTATAATATTAGTAAGTAGCATGACAAAATGTCTATTTTAAACAGCAGGGGTCAGTATAATACCACTTATTGGCTTAATATGCAGCTTTCAGGGACACCTGTTCAAGGCTACGTATTGAAATGTCACTATTATAGCCATGCAAATGAATAAGTTATACCTTTTCTGATAATTATTGATCTAGAGAGTCCAGAGAATTGTACTGCACTGGTTTGAACATTGATTTTAACATATGCTCATAGATGGAAAAAAAAAAAGAGCACACACAGCCAATACAGGCAATTTACCATTGGAAATGCATGGTTTTAAAGCTTTTTAACAGTTATAGCGCCAGCTATGGTCCGATCTCCATGAAACTTTGCATGCTTCTTCCCCATGTTATGACACATATGCTCATCAATATTTGTGAAGTTCTGAGTTTTCCTTTAGGATGTATAGGCTTTTGAGTGTATTTTGACACCCCCCTTGTCTAAATGACCCTGTTACAGCCAGCCAAATGCAAAAATTCAACTTTTTTTCGATAATTATTGATCTAGAGAGTCCAGAGAATTGTCCTAGACTGGTCTGATTTTGATCGGGCAAAAAACCAGGGACTAGTTCGCAAAAGTAGGTTTTTAACATATTCGTGCATATTTAATGAACGATTTAATTGACAGCAATGGTTCTAGAGGCAAAGTTGTTCAGCATGAGGAGATCTATCTAGTGATATGCATTTTGTGTGGATGTGTGCAACACCACGTGATTACAGAGCCGTAAAACTCGTTAGCGCCAACTAGTGGCCGATTTCTTTCAAAACTCTTACAGACCTCTTGGGCCACGAGTCGAACATGTCCATCGAGTTTCGTTCCGATCGGCCTCCGTTAACCTTGTTTCATAGGTGCTCAAATTCATTGGCCGATGGCGGCCATGTTTTTTGAGATACGCCAATATCCTTTTACACATACATGGTACCTTGGACCAAGACACTGCATACCAAATTTCAAGTCAATCGGACTAACGGTCAGGTGGCCACACCCCCTTTTATGTTTTTTTAATGTTATAGCGCCACCTAGTGTCCGATCGTCGCGATTTTTTTACTGTGACCTCAGACTGAACTCTTGCACATGTGTACCAAGTTTGGTGAACCTACCTCATTTACTTTTGGAGTTAAAGCCATTTTAGAAAAATAGGCTCCTCCCACAACGTTCATTTTGCACCCCCTAGCGACCGGAAATCGAACTTTCAACTTTTTTTCGATAATTATTGATATTCAGACTCCAGAGAACATTTCTGCACTGGTTTGGTTCCGATCGGGCGAAAAACCAGGGACTAGTTCGCAAAAGTAGTTTTTCGACAAAATTCAAAATGGCGGAAAATCCATCATGGCGGAAATGAAATCGGAGATATACGTTTTTTACGTCAGGCCCCCAGCTTTCCAATGATATAAGACACTTGAGTCTACGCCTTACGGTCTAGGAGTTATGAGCAATTACGCGCAATTGATCGCTATAGCGCCACCTATGGGCCAATCGGGCTCATAATTTGATAACCTCTCCTCGATTTTTGTACTACCATCTGACAAAGTTTCAAGTCTCCAGCCCTTACGGTTTGGGCTGCACGATGCGTTTTACGGCAGAAGAATAATAATAATAATAATAATAATAATAATAATAATAATAATAATAAAAATCAGTACAAATACAATAGGTTTTCAGCACTTCGTGCTTGAACACCTAATAATAATAATAATAACTAGCAGCATTTAGCGGTGTTCAAGCAGTTAAGGCAGTTAAGGCAGTTAAGGCAGTTAAGCTCAAAAGCATCACAAAGACATTAAGGCTTATGTAGCAAGCATTGTTTTAGCATGATTTACTATGATATACCACATTTTATTGTGATATTTCATGATTTACCATGTTCCAGTAAGATTTACCATAGTTTACCATGATATACCAAGTTCTAGTATGATTCACCATGATTTACCCTGTTGTAGCATGGTTTTGCACAATTCAACACATTCTAGTATCATTTAACATGAGTCTAGCATGATTTACCATAGTTTACCATGATTTTTCTTAATTTACCTTGGTTTACCATGTTATAGGATGATTTACCATGATAAACCACATTCTAGAATGATTTACCAGGATTGTACCATGATTTACCATGATAAGATAATTATTTACTATGATTTACCATGATACACCATGTAATAGTATTATTTACTATGAGATACCATGATTTACCACATTGCTAGCATTGATGTGAAGTGTCAATAGCAATGACGTGTTAAATTTACAAAATATGATTGTCTTATAGTTAACATGGAAAAATTGGTTTGCTTTAGTGCAGAATACTGGTGAAAAACAAGTCTGTCAAAATGAAAGTGAGCCAATAAGTGGTCTTCTACTGCCCTCTGCTGGACATTATACTTATTGATAAAGTGTTTTCACAGGTGGTTTTGCACTCATATTTAACTTATATGCTTCACACACACACAAACACACACACACACACACACACACACAAAGACAAATGTTGTAGTTGTTTCCAATGCTATTGGGATGTGTCATTATGAAAATATACTTTAATGGTCATAAGCATTTCACATAATAAGACTCAGAGTCAGACTCAGTAGTAATACTTTAATAGAGGTATTTTCACTAAATGTCAGTGTAAATGTTAAAATAGTGATTTTATAAAGTCTAAATAAGAATTATAGTATACTTTTAGTTAGTAGAATGACAAAATGACTATTTTAAACAGCAGGGGGCAGTATAATACCACTTATTGGCTTAATATGCCATTATGTTCATATCATTTTCACCTTTTTAACTGTTATAGAGGCATATTTTGTCCGATCTGTCTGAAAATTGTCGTGCTTATTTAGTTTCACATGTTTTAACTTGTTTTTAAGAAGATATGAGCATTCATTGAAGAGATATAGGCTTTCAGGGACACCTGGTCAAGGCTACGTATTGAAGTGTTACTATTATAGCCATCTAAATGAATAAGTTATGTCTTTTCTGATAATTATTGATCTAGAGAGTCCAGAGAATTGTACTGCACTGGTTTTGAACATTATGATATAAATATTAATATGATCATAGATGGAAAAGACCATTTACAGCCAATGCAGGCATTTTACCATAGAAAATCTATGGTTTTAAAGCTTTTTGACAGTTATAGCGCCACCTATTGTCCGATCTCCATGAAACTTTGTAAGCTTCTTCCCCATGGCATGGCACATATACTCAGCAATTTTTGTGAAGTTTTGAGTTTTTATGTATGATTTATAGGCTTTTGAGTGTATTTTGTCCCGCCCCTATTCTAAATAACCCTTTTACAGTCATTCAAAATGCAAAAGTTCAACTTTTTTTCGATAATTATTGATCTAGAGAGTCCAGAGAATTGTCCTAGACTGGTCTGGTTTTGATCGGGCAAAAAACCAGGGACTAGTTCGCAAAAGTAGGTTTTAAACATATTCGTGAATATTTAATGAACGATTTGATTGGCAGCAATGGTTCTAGAGGCAAAGTTGTTCAGCATGAGGAGATCTATCAAATGATATGCATTTTGTGGGTATGTGTGCAACACCACGTGATTAAAGAGCCATAAAACTCGTTAGCGCCAACTAGTGGCCGATTTCTTTCAAAACTCTTACAGACCTCTTGGGCCATGAGTCGAACATGCCCATCGAGTTTCGTTCCGATCGGCCTCCGTTAACCTCGTCTCAGAGGGGCTCAAACTTCATTGGCCGATGGCGGCCATGTTTTTTGAGATACGCCAATATCCTTTTACACATACATGGTACCTTTGTCCAAGACACTGCATACCAAATTTCAAGTCAATCGGACTAACGGTCAGGTGGCCACACCCCCTTTTATGTTTTTTTAATGTTATAGCGCCACCTAGTGTCCGATCGTCGCGATTTTTTTACTGTGACCTCAGACTGAACTCATGCACATGTGTACCAAGTTTGGTGAACCTACCTCATTTACTTTTGGAGTTATAGCCATTTTAGAAAAATAGGCTCCTCCCACAACGTTCATTTTGCGCCCCCTAGCAACCGGAAATCGAAATTTCAACTTTTTTTCGATAATTATTGATATTCAGACTCCAGAGAACATTTCTGCACTGGTTTGGTTCCGATCGGGCGAAAAACCAGGGACTAGTTCGCAAAAGTAGTTTTTCGACTAAATTCAAAATGGCGGAAAATCCATCATGGCGGAAATGAAATCGGAGATATACGTTTTTTACGTCACGCCCCCAGCTTTCCAATGATATAAGACACTTGAGTCTACGACTTACGGTCTAGGAGTTATGAGCAGTTACGCGCAATTGATTGCTATAGCGCCACCTATGGGCCAATCGGGCTCATAATTTGATAACCTCTCCTCGATTTTTGTACTACCATCTGACAAAGTTTCAAGTCTCTAGCACTTACGGTTTGGGCTGCACGATGCGTTTTACGGCAGAAGAAAAATAATAATAATAATAATAATAAAAATCAGTACAAATACAATAGGTTTTCAGCACTTCGTGCTTGAACACCTAATAAAAATCAGCACAAATACAATAGGTTTTCAGAACTTCGTTCTTGAACACCTAATTAAAGCTGCAAAGCAGCATTTAGCGGTGTTCAAGCAGTTAAGGCCTTTAAGGCCGTTAAGCACAAAAGCATCAAAAGTCATTAAGTTTTATGTAGCAAGCATGATTTACCATGATATACTACATTTCAGTGTGATTTTTCATGATTTACCATGTTCCAGTATGATTTACCATGAATCTAACATGATTTTCCATAGTTTACCTTGATGTACCATGTTATAGGATGATTTACCATGATATAGCACATTCTAGAATGATTTACCAGGATTCTAGCATGATTTACCTTATTTACAATGATTTACCATGTTTCTGGCATTATTTACCATGATTTACCACGTTGATAGCAATTATGTGAAGCATCAGAACAATTGAAGTGATAAACTCTGACAAAATATGATTGTGTTATAATAGTAATTGTTTTATAAGTGATTTTATAGTGTCTATATGCATATGAATGCAAAAGCACATGTGAAAAGACTATTAGTAAGAAGAGTGGCCAGCAGAGGGCAGTAGAAGACCACTTATTGGCTCACTTTCATTTTAAACTACTTTGTTTCTCCAGTATAATAATTCTGCACTGAAGCAAACCATTTTTATCATGTTAACTCCATAATGCATGCTTACACACACACACACACACACACACACACACACACACACACACACACGTTTGGGATCTGTTATTGTGAAAAGCCATGTTCTAACACTGTTTACCATGATTTACCACATTGCTAGCATTGATGTGAAGTGTCAGTACAAATGAACTGATACACTCTGACAGAATATGAATGTGTTTTAATAGTGATTGTTATATAAGTGATTTTATAGTGTCTATATTCATACGAATGCAAAAGCACATGTGAAAAGACTATTAATAAGTAAAGTGGCCAGCAGAGGGCAGTAAAAGACCACTTATTGGCTTACTTTCATTTTAAACTACTTTGTTTCTCCAGTATGCTGCACTGAAGCAAACCATTTTTATCATGTTAACTCCATAATGCATTCTTACACACACACACACACACACACACAGCATTTCACATATTTCTTTGCAATGTAATAATATATAACTAATTAAAGAAAATGCTTTAAGCATTTGTTTGCTTTAAGCCAATGCTGAAAGCTGATAAAAAGATTAAAAATGTCTAATGCTGCTGCTCCATCTAGTGGACAACAGTGCTATTACAGCCTACTTATACAATATGCCATGTTTTTCATATCATTTAATCTACACACACTCATTCTGTTGTAGATAGAGACATTTGGAACTTCAGGATCCAATGTGACTCAATTGTCACTTCAATAGATGATTTTTGACTAAATGTTTTTGTAAATGTTAAAATAGTGAATTTATAAAGTCTAAATATTAAGTATAGTTGAGTAGTGTGACAAAATGACTTTTTTTAAACAGCAGGGGGCAGTAAAATACCACTTATTGGCTTAATAGGCCATTATGTGCATATAATTTTCACCTTTTTAACTGTTATACAAGCATATTTTGTCCAATCTGTCCGAAAATCTTCATGATTATTTAGAGTCACGGCCCACATGTTCAGACTTGTTTTTAATACGATCTGAGCATTCATTGAAGAGATATAGGCTTTCGGGCACACTCGGTCAAGACTACACATTGAAGTGACCCTATTATAGCCATCCAAATGAATAAATTATACCTTTTCTGATAATTATTGATCTAGAGAGTCCAGAGAATTGTACTGCACTGGTTTTAAACATTATGATGTGAAAATTATACGATCATAGATGGAAAACACCATTTACAGCCAATACATGCAATTTACCATAGGAAATACATGGTTTTAAAGCTTTTTAACAGTTAAAGCGCCACCTATGGTCCGATCTCCATGAAACTGTGCATGCTTCTTCATCATGTTAGGACACATGTGCACACCAATTTTTGTCAAGTTCTGACTTTTTATTTATGATTTATAGGCTTTTGAGTGTATTTTGCTACGCCCCTTTTCTTAATGACCCTATTATAGCCATACGAAAAATGCAAAAGTTCAACTTTTTTCGATAATTATTGATCTATAGAGTCCAGAGAATTGTCCTAGACTGGTCTGGTTTTGATCGGGCGAAAAACCAGGGACTAGTTCGCAAAAGTAGGTTTTTAACATATTCATGAATATTTAATGAACGATTTGATTGACAGCAATGGTTCTAGAGGCAAAGTTGTTCACCATGAGGAGATCTATCAAATGATATGCATTTTGGGGGGATGTGTGCAACACCACGTGATTACAGAGCCGTAAAACTCGTTAGCGCCAACTAGTGGCCGATTTCTTTCAAAACTCTTACAGACCTCTTGGGCCATGAGTCAAACATGCCCATCGAGTTTCGTTCTGATTGGCTTCCGTTAACCTCGTCTCAGAGGTGCTCAAACTTCATTGGCCAATGGCGGCCATGTTTTTTGAGATACGCCAATATCCTTTTACACATACATGGGGCCTTGGTCCAAGACACTGCATACCAAATTTCAAGTCAATCGGACTAACGGTCAAGTGGCCACACCCCCTTTTATGTTTTTTTAATGTTATAGCGCCACCTAGTGTTAGATCGACGCGGTTTTTTTACTGTGACCCCAGACTGTCCTCATACACATGTGTGTCAAGTTTGGTGAACCTACCTAATTTACTTCTGGAGTTATAGCCATTTTAGTAAAATAGGCTCCTCCCACAACGTTCTTTTTGCGCCCCCTAGAGACCGGAAATCGAAATTTCAACTTTTTTTTGATAATTATTGATATTCAGACTACAGAGAACATTTCTGCACTGGTTTGGTTCCGATCGGGCGAAAAACCAGGGACTAGTTCGCAAAAATCGTTTTTTGACAAAATTCAAAATGGCGGAAAAATTTGCATACCGGAAATGAAATCGGAGATATACGTTTTTTAAGTCAAGAGTCCAGCTTTCCAATGATATAAGACACTTGACTCTACGACTTACGGTCTAGGAGTTATGAGCACTTTCGCGTTTTTGTTGCTATAGCGCCACCTATGGGCCAATCGGGCTCATACTCTCTCAACCTCTCCTCGATTTCTGTGCTACCTTAATCCCAAATATCAAGTCTCTAGCACTTACGGTTTGGTCTGCACGACGCGTTTTAGGGCGGAATAATAATAATAATAATAATAATTAAAGCTGCAAAGCAGCATTTAGCGGTGTTCAAGCAGTTAAGGCCTTTAAGGCCGTTAAGCACAAAAGCATCAAAAGTCATTAAGTTTTATGTAGCAAGCATGATTTACCATGATATACTACATTTCAGTGTGATTTTTCATGATTTACCATGTTCCAGTATGATTTACCATGAATCTAACATGATTTTCCATAGTTTACCTTGATGTACCATGTTAAAGGATGATTTACCATGATATAGCACATTCTAGAATGATTTACCAGGATTCTAGCATGATTTACCTTATTTACTATGATTTACCATGTTTCTGGCATTATTTACCATGATTTACCACGTTGATAGCAATTATGTGAAGCATCAGAACAATTGAAGTGATAAACTCTGACAAAATATGATTGTGTTAGAATAGTAATTGTTTTATAAGTGATTTTATAGTGTCTATATGCATATGAATGCAAAAGCACATGTGAAAAGACTATTAGTAAGAAGAGTGGCCAGCAGAGGGCAGTAGAAGACCACTTATTGGCTCACTTTCATTTTAAACTACTTTGTTTCTCCAGTATAATAATTCTGCACTGAAGCAAACCATTTTTATCATGTTAACTCCATAATGCATGCTTACACACACACACACACACACGTTTGGGATCTGTTATTGTGAAAAGCCATGTTCTAACACTGTTTACCATGATTTACCACATTGCTAGCATTGATGTGAAGTGTCAGTACAAATGAACTGATACACTCTGACAGAATATGAATGTGTTTTAATAGTGATTGTTATATAAGTGATTTTATAGTGTCTATATGCACATGAATGCAAAAGCACATGTGAAAAGACTATTAATAAGTAAAGTGGCCAGCAGAGGGCAGTAAAAGACCACTTATTGGCTTACTTTCATTTTAAACTACTTTGTTTCTCCAGTATGCTGCACTGAAGCAAACCATTTTTATCATGTTAACTCCATAATGCATTCTTACACACACACACACACACACACACACACACACACACACACAGCATTTCACATATTTCTTTGCAATGTAATAATATATAACTAATTAAAGAAAATGCTTTAAGCATTTGTTTGCTTTAAGCCAATGCTGAAAGCTGATAAAAAGATTAAAAATGTCTAATGCTGCTGCTCCATCTAGTGGACAACAGTGCTATTACAGCCTACTTATACAATATGCCATGTTTTTCATATCATTTAATCTACACACACTCATTCTGTTGTAGATAGAGACATTTGGAACTTCAGGATCCAATGTGATTCAATTGTCACTTCAATAGATGATTTTTGACTAAATGTTTTTGTAAATGTTAAAATAGTGAATTTATAAAGTCTAAATATTAATTATAATTGAGTAGTGTGACAAAATGACTTTTTTTAAACAGCAGGGGGCAGTAAAATACCACTTATTGGCTTAATAGGCCATTATGTGCATATAATTTTCACCTTTTTAACTGTTATACAGGCATATTTTGGGCAATCTGTCCGAAAATTTTCATGATTATTTAGAGTCACGGCCCACATGTTCAGACTTGTTTTTAATAAGATCTGAGCATTCATTGAAGAGATATAGGCTTTCGGTCAAGACTACACATTGAAGTGACCCTATTATAGCCATCCAAATGAATAAATGATACCTTTTCTGATAATTATTGATCTAGAGAGTCCAGAGAATTGTACTGCACTGGTTTTAAACATTATGATGTGAAAATTATACGATCATAGATGGAAAAGACCATTTACAGCCAATACATGCAATTTACCATAGGAAATACATGGTTTTAAAGCTTTTTAACAGTTAAAGCGCCACCTATGGTCCGATCTCCATGAAACTTTGCATGCTTCTTCCCCATGGTATGGCACATATGCTCAACAATTTTTGTGAAGTTCTGAGTTTTTGTGTATGATTTATAGGCTTTTGAGTGTATTTTGTCCAGCCCCTATTCTAAATAACCCTTTTACAGTCACTCAAAATGCAAAAGGTCAACTTTTTTTTGATAATTATTGATCTTGAGAGTCCAGAGAATTGTCCTAGACTGGTCTGGTTTTGATCGGGCGAAAAACCAGGGACTAGTTCGCAAAAGTAGGTTTTTAACATATTCGTGAATATTTAATGAACGATTTGATTGACAGCAATGGTTCTAGAGGCAAAGTTGTTCAGCATGAGGAGATCTATCAAATGATATGCATTTTGTGGGGATGTGTGCAACACCACGTGATTAAAGAGCCATAAAACTCGTTAGCGCCAACTAGTGGCCGATTTCTTTCAAAACTCTTACAGACCTCTTGGGCCATGAGTCGAACATGCCCATCGAGTTTCGTTCCGATCGGCCTCCGTTAACCTCGTCTCAGAGATGCTCAAACTTCATTGGCCGATGGCGGCCATGTTTTTTGAGATACGCCAATATCCTTTTACACATACATGGTCCCTTGGTCCAAGACACTGCATACCAAATTTCAAGTCAATCGGACTAACGGTCAGGTGGCCACACCCCCTTTTATGTTTTTTTAATGTTATAGCGCCACCTAGTGTCCGATCGTCGCGATTTTTTTACTGTGACCTCAGACTGAAATCATGCACATGTGTACCAAGTTTGGTGAACCTACCTCATTTACTTTTGGAGTTATAGCCATTTTAGAAAAATAGGCTCCTCCCACAACGTTCATTTTGCGCCCCCTAGCGACCGGAAATCGAAATTTCAACTTTTTTTCGATAATTATTGATATTCAGACTCCAGAGAACATTTCTGCACTGGTTTGGTTCCGATCGGGCGAAAAACCAGGGACTAGTTCGCAAAAATCGTTTTTTGACAAAATTCAAAATGGCGGAAAATCTATCATGGCGGAAATGAAATCAGAGATATACGTTTTTTAAGTCAAGAGTCCAGCTTTCCAATGATATAAGACACTTGACTCTACGACTTACGGTCTAGGAGTTATGAGCACTTTCGCGTTTTTGTTGCTATAGCGCCACCTATGGGCCAATCGGGCTCATACTCTCTCAACCTCTCCTCGATTTCTGTGCTACCTTAATCCCAAATATCAAGTCTCTAGCACTTACGGTTTGGTCTGCACGACGCGTTTTAGGGCGGAATAATAATAATAATAATAATAAAAATCAGCACAAATACAATAGGTTTTCAGAACTTCGTTCTTGAACACCTAATAAAAATCAGCACAAATACAATAGGTTTTCAGAACTTCGTTCTTGAACACCTAATAATAATAACAAGCATGATTTACCATGATATACTACATTTCAGTGTGATTTTTCATGATTTACCATGTTCCAGTATGATTTACCATGAATCTAACATGATTTTCCATAGTTTACCTTGATGTACCATGTTATAGGATGATTTACCATGATATAGCACATTGTATAATGATTTACCAGGATTCTAGCATGATTTACCTTATTTACTATGATTTACCATGTTTCTGGCATTATTTACCATGATTTACCACGTTGATAGCAATTATGTGAAGCATCAGAACAATTGAAGTGATAAACTCTGACAAAATATGATTGTGTTATAATAGTAATTGTTTTATAAGTGATTTTATAGTGTCTATATGCATATGAATGCAAAAGCACATGTGAAAAGACTATTAGTAAGAAGAGTGGCCAGCAGAGGGCAGTAGAAGACCACTTATTGGCTCACTTTCATTTTAAACTACTTTGTTTCTCCAGTATAATAATTCTGCACTGAAGCAAACCATTTTTATCATGTTAACTCCATAATGCATGCTTACACACACACACACACACACACACACACACACACGTTTGGGATCTGTTATTGTGAAAAGCCATGTTCTAACACTGTTTACCATGATTTACCACATTGCTAGCATTGATGTGAAGTGTCAGTACAAATGAACTGATACACTCTGACAGAATATGAATGTGTTTTAATAGTGATTGTTATATAAGTGATTTTATAGTGTCTATATGCATATGAATGCAAAAGCACATGTGAAAAGACTATTAATAAGTAAAGTGGCCAGCAGAGGGCAGTAAAAGACCACTTATTGGCTTACTTTCATTTTAAACTACTTTGTTTCTCCAGTATGCTGCACTGAAGCAAACCATTTTTATCATGTTAACTCCATAATGCATTCTTACACACACACACACACACACACACACACAACATTTCACATATTTCTTTGCAATGTAATAATATATAACTAATTAAAGAAAATGCTTTAAGCATTTGTTTGCTTTAAGCCAATGCTGAAAGCTGATAAAAAGATTAAAAATGTCTAATGCTGCTGCTCCATCTAGTGGACAACAGTGCTATTACAGCCTACTTATACAATATGCCATGTTTTTCATATCATTTAATCTACACACACTCATTCTGTTGTAGATAGAGACATTTGGAACTTCAGGATCCAATGTGACTCAATTGTCACTTCAATAGATGATTTTTGACTAAATGTTTTTGTAAATGTTAAAATAGTGAATTTATAAAGTCTAAATATTAAGTATAGTTGAGTAGTGTGACAAAATGACTTTTTTTAAACAGCAGGGGGCAGTAAAATACCACTTATTGGCTTAATAGGCCATTATGTGCATATAATTTTCACCTTTTTAACTGTTATACAAGCATATTTTGTCCAATCTGTCCGAAAATTTTCATGATTATTTAGAGTCACGGCCCACATGTTCAGACTTGTTTTTAATACGATCTGAGCATTCATTGAAGAGATATAGGCTTTCGGGCACACTCGGTCAAGACTACACATTGAAGTGACCCTATTATAGCCATCCAAATGAATAAATTATACCTTTTCTGATAATTATTGATCTAGAGAGTCCAGAGAATTGTACTGCACTGGTTTTAAACATTATGATGTGAAAATTATACGATCATAGATGGAAAACACCATTTACAGCCAATACATGCAATTTACCATAGGAAATACATGGTTTTAAAGCTTTTTAACAGTTAAAGCGCCACCTATGGTCCGATCTCCATGAAACTGTGCATGCTTCTTCATCATGTTAGGACACATATGCACACCAATTTTTGTCAAGTTCTGACTTTTTATTTATGATTTATAGGCTTTTGAGTGTATTTTGCTATGCCCCTTTTCTTAATGACCCTATTATAGCCATACGAAAAATGCAAAAGTTCAACTTTTTTCGATAATTATTGATCTATAGAGTCCAGAGAATTGTCCTAGACTGGTCTGGTTTTGATCGGGCGAAAAACCAGGGACTAGTTCGCAAAAGTAGGTTTTTAACATATTCATGAATATTTAATGAACGATTTGATTGACAGCAATGGTTCTAGAGGCAAAGTTGTTCACCATGAGGAGATCTATCAAATGATATGCATTTTGGGGGGATGTGTGCAACACCACGTGATTACAGAGCCGTAAAACTCGTTAGCGCCAACTAGTGGCCGATTTCTTTCAAAACTCTTACAGACCTCTTGGGCCATGAGTCAAACATGCCCATCGAGTTTCGTTCTGATTGGCTTCCGTTAACCTCGTCTCAGAGGTGCTCAAACTTCATTGGCCAATGGCGGCCATGTTTTTTGAGATACGCCAATATCCTTTTACACATACATGGGGCCTTGGTCCAAGACACTGCATACCAAATTTCAAGTCAATCGGACTAACGGTCAAGTGGCCACACCCCCTTTTATGTTTTTTTAATGTTATAGCGCCACCTAGTGTTAGATCGACGCGGTTTTTTTACTGTGACCCCAGACTGTCCTCATACACATGTGTGTCAAGTTTGGTGAACCTACCTAATTTACTTCTGGAGTTATAGCCATTTTAGTAAAATAGGCTCCTCCCACAACGTTCTTTTTGCGCCCCCTAGAGACCGGAAATCGAAATTTCAACTTTTTTTTGATAATTATTGATATTCAGACTCCAGAGAACATTTCTGCACTGGTTTGGTTCCGATCGGGCGAAAAACCAGGGACTAGTTCGCAAAAATCGTTTTTTGACAAAATTCAAAATGGCGGAAAAATTTGCATACCGGAAATGAAATCGGAGATATACGTTTTTTAAGTCAAGAGTCCAGCTTTCCAATGATATAAGACACTTGACTCTACGACTTACGGTCTAGGAGTTATGAGCACTTTCGCGTTTTTGTTGCTATAGCGCCACCTATGGGCCAATCGGGCTCATACTCTCTCAACCTCTCCTCGATTTCTGTGCTACCTTAATCCCAAATATCAAGTCTCTAGCACTTACGGTTTGGTCTGCACGACGCGTTTTAGGGCGGAATAATAATAATAATAATAATTAAAGCTGCAAGCAGCATTTAGCGGTGTTCAAGCATTTAAAGCCTTTAGGCACATAAGCATTTAAGACATTAAGTTTTATTACAGCCAAAACAGGCAATTTACCATAGGAAATACATGGTTTCAAAGCTTTTTGACAGTTATAGCGCCACCTATGGTCCAATCTCCATAAAATGTTCCATGTTTGTTAATGATGTTATGTCACATATGCTCACCAATTTTTGTAAAGTTCTGAGTTTTTATTTCAGATTTATAGGCTTTTGAGTGTATTTTGTCACGCCCCTTTTCTAAATGACCCTGTTACAACCAGCCAAATGCAAAAGTTAAACTTTTTTTCGATAATTATTGATCTAGAGAGTCCAGAGAATTGCCCTAGACTGGTTTGGTTCTGATCGGGCAAAAAACCAGGGACTAGTTCGCAAAAGTAGGTTTTTAACATATTCATGAATATTTAATGAACGATTTAATTGACAGCAATGGTTCTAGAGGCAAAGTTGTTCAACATGAGGAGATCTATCTAATGATATGCATTTTGTGGGGATGTATGCAACACCACGTGATTACAGAGCTGTAAAACTCGTTAGCGCCAACTAGTGGCCGATTTCTTTCAAAACTCTTACAGACCTCTTGGGCCACGAGTCGAACATGCCCATCGAGTTTCGTTCCGATCGGCCTCCGTTAACCTTGTTTCATAGGTGCTCAAACTTCATTGGCTGATGGCGGCCATGTTTTTTTAGATACGCCAATATCCTTTTACACATACATGGTACCTTGGTCCAAGATGCTGCATACAAAATTTCAAGTCAATCGGACTAACGGTCAGGTGGCCACACCCCCTTTTAAGTTTTTTTTACTGTTATAGCGCCACCATGTGGCCAATCGATGCAGTATTTTTACTGTGACCCCACACTGTCCTCATACACATGTTTGTTGAGTTTGGTGAAGATATCTCATTTACTTCTTGAGTTACAGCCATTTTAGTTTCACAATGTTCATTTTGCGCCCCCTATCGACCTTGAATTAAAAAAAAAAATTTTTTGAATTTTTGTCTAGAAATATGAGCAGCAAAATGATTATACACAATATACTTGCCATAAGCTGTAATTTACTTTTGTTTGTACAACATATACAAAATGAGTAGAGAAAGAAAAACTCAACATTTGCTGCATGCACACATTTTTTATTGCACTCTTTGACAACACTCGTTACTTTTGTCAGCTTTGCTGTAGATTTTATTGCTGTTGTACACTAACAGATTCAAAGTCTGCTTTGATTGAAATATATTAAAATATTTCTTATTTAAAACAATCAAGCCACACAGTGTTGAACATGCAGAAGTTATTAAAAAATAAAAATGACAAAATAAAAATAAATAAAACCGAGCAATGGAGACTTGTAACAGATGAGACGCATCAAGGGCACGGTTACAGTTGAACAGCACCTTGCCAGTGGTGCAGCAAGTGGTCCTTCACAGTCCCTCAAACAAAGCGTCCAGGTCTGCAGCGTCTTCTCCCTCTATCTCAATGGCAGAATCTTCTGTTGCTTTGGGTGCCGCGTCTTCGACTGGTGTTGCTTTGGGTGGCGTGTCTTCCACTGGTACAGACAAACCTGAACTGCTGCTGGCAGTTTTGTCAGTAAAGGTGATTTGAGTGACAAACTGCCTCCTTGTTTGGATGGACATCTCGTCATATTTGATCAATCAAGTTAATCAAGTTCTCTCTGAATACTGGTATGTTATATGATGATGGTCTGTATACGACTGCCACAGTTGTGTTTAACTCTTGTACATTGCACATTAGATATTCAATGTTAGTACATAAACTTCTGGCATATATTCATGGAAGATTGAGACAAATCAAACAAACAGGAGATTACTCTGCATTTGGAAAAGTCTCTGTCATTGCAGTTGGAGATTTTTATCAGCTGCCTCCTGTGAAAGGAAAATCCCTTTACACCGAACTCTGACAAAATATGATTGTGTTATTATAGTAATTGTCATATAAGGGATTTTTTAGTGGCTAAATAAATGAATGCAAAAACACATGTGAAAAGACTATTAATAAGTATAATGTCCAGCAGAGGGCAGTAGAAGACCACTTATTGTCTCACTTTCATTTTGAACTACTTGGTTTCATCAGTATTATGCACTAAAGCAAACCAGTTTTTTTCATGTTAACTCAATTATGCATGCTTACATACACACACACACACACACACACACACTTTTGGGTTATATTATTGTGAAAATCTCTTTTAGTGGTCTATAAGCATTTCACATATTTCTTTGTGATATAATTATATTCAACTTTATAATAAATCCTTATTTATTATTATATTATTTATTATAAATATTATTTCCATCATAATAAATAGCTTTAAGCATTTGTTTGTTAGCCAATGCTGAAAACTGCTTAAAAAGATAAAAAATGTCTAATGCTGTTGCTCCCTCTCGTGGACAACAGCGGTATTACAATACAGTTGAAATGAATGACAGGATTTTTTTTATTTGTTTTACTTATATCTCGGGAACGAGAAAGCGAAAAAATCTGAAACTCAGACCTTAGATAGTGTTAGAGGAGCCCTGTTGAACAAGACCATCCCGGTGTTGCTGGGTTTTTGGAGCAGGGACTTGTGTCCGTTGAAATGTATATCTTTGTGGGCTTATATCTCGGGAATGCATGGGCCAAATTGCGCCATACTCGAATCGAAACTAGATGAGGACAGGGCCTTTCCAACAAGCTCTCCCACAAGTTTCTACGTGGTCTAGATCGGGAGATACAGCCGTTCCAAATCGTGGTTCTCACAAATTAGCGATCCGCGGGGGGGTGCTCCCGAGTCCCGCGACGCTAGATTTCGATCAAGACCCCCGAGAGGACCTTACCATCAAAATTTGAGCATGCAGTGACTTTCCGTTTTCGAGTTATGAGTGAATTTGTACTGAAGGGGCGTGGCCTAACGGTTTTACTTTCGTTTTAAAAAGTCGATGTGGATTTGAATGTAATACTATTCTCAAATAAGCAAGTTCTCAATAGTAGATCTCCAATAGATGAATTTTGACAAAATGTGAGTGTAAATGTTAAAATAGTGATTTTATAAAGTCTAAATAAGCATTATAGTATAATATTAGTAAATAGCATGACAAAATGTCTATTTTAAACAGCAGGGGTCAGTATAATACCACTTATTGGCTTAATATGCAGCTTTCAGGGACACCTGTTCAAGGCTACGTATTGAAATGTCACTATTATAGCCATGCAAATTAATAAGTTATACCTTTTCTGATAATTATTGATCTAGAGAGTCCAGAGAATTGTACTGCACTGGTTTGAACATTGATTTTAACATATGCTCATAGATGGAAAAAAAAAAAGAGCACACACAGCCAATACAGGCAATTTACCATTGGAAATGCATGGTTTTAAAGCTTTTTAACAGTTATAGCGCCAGCTATGGTCCGATCTCCATGAAACTTTGCATGCTTCTTCCCCATGTTATGACACATATGCTCATCAATATTTGTGAAGTTCTGAGTTTTCCTTTAGGATGTATAGGCTTTTGAGTGTATTTTGACACCCCCCTTGTCTAAATGACCCTGTTACAGCCAGCCAAATGCAAAAATTCAACTTTTTTTCGATAATTATTGATCTAGAGAGTCCAGAGAATTGTCCTAGACTGGTCTGATTTTGATCGGGCAAAAAACCAGGGACTAGTTCGCAAAAGTAGGTTTTTAACATATTCGTGCATATTTAATGAACGATTTAATTGACAGCAATGGTTCTAGAGGCAAAGTTGTTCAGCATGAGGAGATCTATCTAGTGATATGCATTTTGTGTGGATGTGTGCAACACCACGTGATTACAGAGCCGTAAAACTCGTTAGCGCCAACTAGTGGCCGATTTCTTTCAAAACTCTTACAGACCTCTTGGGCCACGAGTCGAACATGTCCATCGAGTTTCGTTCCGATCGGCCTCCGTTAACCTTGTTTCATAGGTGCTCAAATTCATTGGCCGATGGCGGCCATGTTTTTTGAAATACGCCAATATCCTGTTACACATACATGGTACCTTGGACCAAGACACTGCATACCAAATTTCAAGTCAATCGGACTAACGGTCAGGTGGCCACACCCCCTTTTATGTTTTTTTAATGTTATAGCGCCACCTAGTGTCCGATCGTCGCGATTTTTTTACTGTGACCTCAGACTGAACTCTTGCACATGTGTACCAAGTTTGGCGAACCTACCTCATTTACTTTTGGATTTATAGCCATTTTAGAAAAATAGGCTCCTCCCACAACGTTCATTTTGCACCCCCTAGCGACCGGAAATCGAACTTTCAACTTTTTTTCGATAATTATTGATATTCAGATTCCAGAGAACATTTCTGCACTGGTTTGGTTCCGATCGGGCGAAAAACCAGGGACTAGTTCGCAAAAGTAGTTTTTCGACAAAATTCAAAATGGCGGAAAATCCATCATGGCGGAAATGAAATCGGAGATATACGTTTTTTACGTCAGGCCCCCAGCTTTCCAATGATATAAGACACTTGAGTCTACGCCTTACGGTCTAGGAGTTATGAGCAATTACGCGCAATTGATCGCTATAGCGCCACCTATGGGCCAATCGGGCTCATAATTTGATAACCTCTCCTCGATTTTTGTACTACCATCTGACAAAGTTTCAAGTCTCCAGCCCTTACGGTTTGGGCTGCACGATGCGTTTTACGGCAGAAGAATAATAATAATAATAATAATAATAATAATAAAAATCAGTACAAATACAATAGGTTTTCAGCACTTCGTGCTTGAACACCTAATAATAATAAAAATCAGTACAATTACAATAGGTTTTCAGCACTTCGTGCTTGAACACCTAAAAATCCTTCCAATTACAATAGGTTTTCAGCACTTCGTGCTTGAACACCTAAAAATCAGTACAAATACAATAGGTTTTCAGCACTTCGTGCTTGAACACCTAATAATAAAAATCAGTACAATTACAATAGGTTTTCAGCACTTCGTGCTTGAACACCTAATAAAAATCAGCACAAATACAATAGGTTTTCAGAACTTCGTTCTTGAACACCTAATAATAAAAATCAGTACAATTACAATAGGTTTTCAGCACTTCGTGCTTGAACACCTAATAAAAATCAGTACAAATACAATAGGTTTTCAGCACTTCGTGCTTGAACACCTAATAAAAATCAGTACAAATACAATAGGTTTTCAGCACTTCGTGCTTGAACACCTAATAATAAAAATCAGCACAAATACAATAGGTTTTCAGAACTTCGTTCTTGAACACCTAAAAATCAGCACAATTACAATAGGTTTTCAGCACTTCGTGCTTGAACACCTAATAATAAAAATCAGTACAAATACAATAGGTTTTCAGCACTTCGTGCTTGAACACCTAATAAAAATCAGTACAATTACAATAGGTTTTCAGAACTTCGTTCTTGAACACCTAAAAATCAGCACAATTACAATAGGTTTTCAGCACTTCGTGCTTGAACACCTAATAATAAAAATCTTAACAATTACAATAGGTTTTCAGCACTTCGTGCTTGAACACCTAATAATAAAAATCAGTACAATTACAATAGGTTTTCAGCACTTCGTGCTTGAACACCTAATAAAAATCAGTACAAATACAATAGGTTTTCAGCACTTCGTGCTTGAACACCTAAAGATATTGTTTGATAAGTGCTGATTGAAGTCCTTGAAATCCAAAAAAGTGGTGCTTGAAAAGTCCTTGAAAGTCCTGGAATTTCATTTGACAGAGTCTGTACGAACCCTGTTGTTAAATGTCAGAGTGCATCGGTTACACAGTCCCCGTGCAAAAGGCCATTAAATGCATTTCACGACCACGTCATGTCACAGCGTTCACAAAATGGCGGACGGTCTGCATCGGAATTACAGGACTTGTGTGTAACGTTATATTAAGTTGTTGTATCATACCTGTAGAAACAGGAGCAAACGTGTCAGCGTAGGGATGTAAACTATTAACCGACTATCGATTAGTTATCGATAATACATTAATTGATCAAACTTAGCGATCATCGATTAAGCAGGTTCATGCGCGTGCGTGCTCCTCAACCGCGAAACATGTAAGCGAACGCGCCGAAGCTATGTTTGGGACTTCATCATGACTAAGTTTGCGTGTGTGTTCGCAGCCTTTTGTTTTATGCAAATGTAAGTTGTAATAGTTTATTATGTGTACGCCTTTCTATATCTGATTTATCTCATATTGGATGCATTTGGTTAAGAATTGAAGCGTGATCTTTTGCGCGCAGCTCAAACGGCAATGCACGACTAATAATTACTATTGGGAGTGTCATATTACATAACATTATAAAGAAAACAATATTGTAATAAAACGTGGTGAATTATTTGGGTTTAGTTGCCGTGTCGCGTTGTTCCAGAAAGAGCATGTGCACAACATGAGTCATTCTGTATGGCACGTTACGTAACTTAGTTCAAGTTCACTTGTGCATTCACGTCATTTTGTGAAGATATAATTTGTAATATTATGTTTATTTTGTATATATCTGACTAATCTCATATAGGTTGTGTTTCTTTGAGTCAAATAACGAGCTAGCAAAGTGCTCAGCGGTTATTCACTCAGCGCGCACCGCTCAAGCAGCAATGCACTAGCTACTAATAATAACGATGATTAATTTGGGACTGTCATATTAGATAACATCAGAACACTATTTTATTAAATCGTTGTGAATTCATTGGGTTTAGTTGCCGTTTTCAGTGGGTTTCTGTGCACGTCCACAACACATTCTGACAAGCACGCATCTGAAGCGGCGTTGGTGACACGTTGTATTAGTCGTTATATTTGATTATTAAATAATTTAATCAAATTATCAATCACATCGAAACATTTTACAATCCTACTAGCCCTTTATTTAGATAAAAAAAAAACACTCTTTAATTTGGTGAGGAACATAGCGTTTTGAGCAGCATTTGCAAACCCCGTCATGCTGTTGGCCATACACCACTGAGCAGACGCATAATTGATCGTTCATTTAAAATGACGAATTTGTGAATTCATGGGAATTTGTGAAATTTACATCCCTTCAGTTCTATATTTGAAGTTTACAGGTCTAGTAATCTTACTGTTACCTTTCTCAGACCAAGGGGGATTATAAGTGCTGCTGCTAATGTTTCAAGTTTTTCATACAAGTAGTTTACCAGATAGATTATTATGTAGACTTAATATAGTTTAGGCTAAGCCTACCCATATAGATTTTTATTAACATTTATTTTATGTTGCTTAATGTTTGCAACAGGTGAGCCAGTGCACAATTATTTTTTATGCATATACATTTTCTGTGCATAATTTATTTAGTTAAACTACATAAATGCCATTCTGTACCATATCGTTGCACTGTCCCAGTCAGCCACAGATGTCGTCTATTTATTTGATTTTTTTAACGGATGAGATCCTGCCGGAATCCTGAAAACCTTGACTCCACAACTGGTGCGATTTTCACAGTCCACGACGCAAGTAGGCATTTCTTTCTTGACGAGAAATTATCTGGTTAACGCACAATTCAATGGGATGGAATTAACTTTCTGACCTCGACATGCGCACTGCGAACAGCGAATTTTCCTGTGACGTCAACCGTGAAGGGGTCTATCAAAAGTTCATTCAGTTCATTTTCATTATAAGAGTCCCGAGCTCACTCAGCAACAGACAATGACCCAACTTTCAACATGACATATAACAAAGTCCCACATCATTCCCCTATTACAATTTACATAAGTAAAATAAACGTTTTCTCACAGAATCAAAATGTGTAAAGTTATACTTTCTAGGACAATGTTTGTTGCCATCTAGGACAATGTTTGTTGCCATTTTTCTGTGCGGTGTGAATTGGCCTTAATCCAGCTAACATTTTATTCCACTTTATTTTCTTCCACATATCAAATACTGTGCTCGTAAATATTATTCACGTAAATTGCATTCAATGAAAATGGCGTCAAGCCTAGCAACTAATTCTTTACCGAGCGGCAAAGAAGAGCTAACAGCCCAGCTAACGTAACGTTAGCTAGTCAATGTTAGCTTCGTTCGCGCCATAAAAGTCCACTTTCATATTAGCGTTACCTAACTTGCACTACTTTTGTTGTCCTAATATAATTCTTAGTTGAATTCTGAATTCTTTCTTTTCGTTTCATCTGAGGGAAGCATGTCCAAAGACCATGCAAAGTTTAAACGGATCATAATAATCAATATTTAATCAGCAACAGTTCGAAATGTAGAGTTAATATAAGATGTTAAGGGAACTCGATTGAAATGCTCGGCGTGAAATGTTGATGCTTGAAATTAAACAAAACTTACCTCAAGTTCCCCGTAATCGCGCAGGATCGAAAAGGGATGATTCCAAGCAGGGTCGGAGTGGGACTCATTTTCAGCCCTGGAGTTTCAAGCCTTAGACCGGTGTGGTGAATTTTACGGTCACTCGGTGTGAATTGTCCGGGCGGCGATATTTTTTTTCACAGGATGGTAGGGGAAGACTCATTAATATTCATTAGGGAACTCATCTCTGATTGGTCTTAACCCCAGTGACTGGTAGGTTTAGGGGCGGGGTTAGGGGTAGGTCCTCAGACCCCCAGTGACGGGTAGGTTTAGGGGCGGGGTTAGGGGGTAGGTCATCACACAATCAGGGATGAGTTCCCTAATGAATATTAATGAGTCTTCCCCTACCATCCTGTGAAAAAAAATATCGCGTCCGGGCGTAGGACCCAAGCAATCCGATTGGTTCAAAGCATAGACAGTATAAGAAGTGGACAGAGCCATCTCATTGGAACTCAGTTGAGACAGTTGAAGCCCATTTTTAGCGATTTTTTAGCACTTCCGTTCCTGACGCGCAGACTCAAACCGACTCAAACTAAGCTTGATGACGTGAGCACCCTGTCTGACAGATGTAAATATTCTAGTAGCTGTGCGTGAAAACTGCCAACGTTGATCTTGCAGAGACGGCGAGCTTGAGCAAAGAGTTCTTTGGCGTGAGTGAGCAGGAGTAAGTAATTTGTATAGTATTTATTTTAAAATGTAACGCCAGAACACCATATTAAGTTAATGCATTGATTGCCTGTGAGCTTCTCCGCCTGTCTGTACGGTAATTTCTCTACTGTGCGACAGAGCGTCGAGTGGTTATGACGCAATCGTTAGCCTATTTTTACAAAAACTGTTTCTACGGGGCCATAGTGTAACATAGAAGGTAATGGAGCCCTTTATACATTGTCGTGTTTCTTTAGAAATAAATAATGGACAAATGGAGTCTTTAAACGCCTCAGATGTAAAGTTATTCGCTGTCAAAGTGACGCGAAAATGAATGGGAGTCAATGGGAATGCTAACGCAAGTGAAGTTCTGCTACAAGATGGCGGCTCCCGCGAGGCTTCAACTTCCGGTCGATGGATTACCCCCTTGGTTCAAAGCACGTTTGATAGGTAATCGCTTTGGTGCCTGGTTACAAATCATACAAAATCACTTTATTATAGAAGACGTTTGTACTACGGTATAACGAGTCATTAATGTATTTAATATATTTTTACTTATACGTTTCATATACTAGTATTTAACCGAAGCTATAGATTGTGAAATTAAACATTTCTCGTGTTTTTTAGTTAGCTTAGATAGTAGCATAGCCAGTGTTGTGCCTGAACGCGTTCATTGAACGATAGTTCATGAACTCGTTCATATTTTAGGCGAACGTGAACTGAACGTACTGTATTAATGCCTGATGAACGTTACTGTGAACTCGTTCATTCTGGTGTCTGTGAACGAACGCTCTCTCAGTTTAACTTTGTTCAATTGGGTGCCATTATTTCTATAAAGCCTTCCAGGCAAAACCCGGCTAAAACACACCATAAACAGGCCTTAATATGTAGCGAAAAAAACACCCAATCTGGCAACACCAGCCTCGCACCGCCGCATGCGTCATCAAAACAAAAAGCAGCATGTAGTCGACAAAGCAGCGAGGACTGGATGCGTCGTATTGTAACGCCGGGATAGATCACAGCCGAAGCCACTAGGCCAGATAAACTCACGGAGGCGATTGCCATATCACAACAGCTCGCGCTTTATTTCCCCAATCAAACTTGTGGAAACTGTTTGTCCCACGCTCCGTCCACAGCGTTACCAAACAAAACATAAACAGATCAAATAAAATGAGCACCATTACCCGCATACATCGAGGCGCACGGTACATACAGATATAGAGTGTGTAGACAGTTTAACAGGGCGCGCGCGCAGCCCTTAAAGGGGCCACACCTTATATCCACTCGTTACAGTATGATCATTTAAACGAGTTTTATGACAAGGTCGGTGAGGATGGGAAAAATCTTACATTTCTGAGCAAACTTTGCCCGCCGATAAAATAATTGCTGTCTGTTGTTGTGGGCTGTGGCAATAATTTAAAAAAAAAGCTCGCAACAAATTTATGGAAAAAAAAGAACTATGAACTAGTTCATTTTTTGAATTGTGAAATATGAACTGAACTAGTTCATTTTAAAATGTGTGAACTGAACTTTGAACTAGTTCATGTAGAAAGTGAACTTTCCCAACACTGAGCATAGCATACAGCTAACGTTATCCGATGATCGTGCTATGAGCTTTACCTGAGCAGCAGTTATTAGTGCAATTATAATGATGTCATTATTTTTTATCGCAATAATCGGCACAATATGTTACAGGTACACTTTTATTTATTAAAAGAGCCATAACATAATGTTTATTTCTGTATATTACTATTTTCTTATTAACAGTTTAGACATTTAAATAAATTACAGAATGCTAGCTATGTTTTGTGGGTATAAATATTTAATTGGTTGTCAAGCCTTGACTAAAGAACAGTATAATAACATGGAATCACAAATCTTAATGTAATCAAACCCCTAAATTCATATAATAATCTTTTATTTTAAAGAATAAAGAACCGTATAATAACATGGAATCACAAATCTTAATGTAATCAAACCCCTTAATTCATATAATAATCTTTTATTTGAAAGAAATACCATTTTTAAGTATGTTTTGTGACAAAGTTATTTGTTATTAAGCAATAGGGCATAATATGCTTTTTTTTTATTACAAGCATGTCATTTGTGTACTAATGCATTATGATTTATGACATAATTTAATCTTAATACAGAACATCATACAACACAATAACAATGTAATGTAATAAAATGATTGAACTAAAACTTGTATAAAAATTTAATTAAATTACACAATACAATACATAATGAATTCAACTGAATTATGAGATGTAATATATTACATTTTTATTAACACAAAACTAGGACATTTATAGAGCTTTTTAAAATACACAACAGCTTTAAACAGAAATACTTTTGTATGTCCGATACTTTCCTAAATACTTTTGTGATAGTTCTCTGGCTATACATTGTGAAGATTTAAAAACAATTAATGTTGAGTTAGCTGTGTTTAAATATTTAATGAACTGTAAGGTTAAAGTTTTTTGAGAACTAATGAGACAAATAGATGCAGTGTCTTTTGCTGTATGAAAAGTCAAATCTTTAGTTTGAAGTAAATTCATGTTGTATATGCAGTCAATTCTTTGTGGAACCATCCTAAGGCCTAGATGATGCAGTCAGTCAATTTCCCCTTTAGATGGTGGGGTCGTGACCTGGTAGGCGAGGAGGTGTCATGGACTGGCTTGAGGGAACTCTGCAAAAACACACACACATGCTGCAACACGTCATCTGCAACTGTGCATTTGTAATGTCTTTAGTGCAATGGAACTTCACTCACTTTTTTAACTTTGATATGCAAGCCCAAAGGTGCAACGCAGCAGAACGTAGGTAGCTCGTTGAACCTGGGTGCCATGGATGGACTGGCTTGAGGGAACTCTGCAAAAACACACACACATGCTGCAACACGTCATCTGCAACTGTGCATTTGTACAGTCTTTAGTGCAATGGAACTTCACTCACTGTTTTAACTTTGATATGCAAGCCCAAAGGTGCAACGCAGCAGAACGTAGTTAGCTCGTTGAACCTGGGTGCCATGGATGGACTGGCTTGAGGGAACTCTGCAAAAACACACACACATGCTGCAACACGTCATCTGCAACTGTGCATTTGTAACGTCTTTAGTGCAATGGAACTTCACTCACTGTTTTAACTTTGATATGCAAGCCCAAAGGTGCAACGCAGCAGAACGTAGTTAGCTCGTTGAACCTGGGTGCCATGGATGGACTGGCTTGAGGGAACTCTGCAAAAACACACACACATGCTGCAACACGTCATCTGCAACTGTACATTTGCACAGTCTTTAATGCAATGGAACTTCACTCAATGTTTTAACTTTGATATGCAAGCCCAAAGGTGCAACGCAGCAGAACGTAGTTAGCTCGTTGAACCTGGGTGCCATGGATGGACTGGCTTGAGGGAACTCTGCAAAAACACACACACATGCTGAAACACGTCATCTGCAACTGTACATTTGCACAGTCTTTAATGCAATGGAACTTCACTCACTGTTTTAACTTTGATATGCAAGCCCAAAGGTGCAACGCAGCAGAACGTAGTTAGCTCGTTGAACCTGGGGTGCCATGGATGGACTGGCTTGAGGGAACTCTGCAAAAACACACACACATGCTGCAACACGTCATCTGCAACTGTGCATTTGTACAGTCTTTAGTGCAATGGAACTTCACTCACTGTTTTAACTTTGATATGCAAGCCCAAAGGTGCAACGCAGCAGAACGTAGTTAGCTCGTTGAACCTGGGGTGCCATGGATGGACTGGCTTGAGGGAACTCTGCAAAAACACACACACATGCTGCAACACGTCATCTGCAACTGTACATTTGCACAGTCTTTAATGCAATGGAACTTCACTCACTGTTTTAACTTTGATATGCAAGCCCAAAGGTGCAACGCAGCAGAACGTAGTTAGCTCGTTGAACCTGGGTGCCATGGATGGACTGGCTTGAGGGAACTCTGCAAAAACACACACACATGCTGCAACACGTCATCTGCAACTGTACATTTGCACAGTCTTTAATGCAATGGAACTTCACTCACTGTTTTAACTTTGATATGCAAGCCCAAAGGTGCAACGCAGCAGAACGTAGGTAGCTCGTTGAACCTGGGGTGTCATGACATTACAAGGCCATTTTAATGACACACTCCACAAGATAAGATATATCAGCCCAAAAGTGACTGAAACCTTCCGTTCGTCTCAGTATTATAAGGCTGATCTGTACAACAAAAGATAAAAAAAGTAATTACTTAATGAGTTAGTTTAATGAGTTAGTTCACCAAAACATATAAAAATCAGCCATCAGTTTCTCCCAACATATTATCAAATGATACCAGGGTGAGAAAATGATGTGTTTTTTTGATGATATAAAAAATCCAAGTACTTATTTGTACCAACACGATCCCATAAAATGCTTACCTCAGGAATCAATTCACACATTACAAGGTCGATATGTTCAAGCTTTGTGTCCTTCTTTTGCTCAAACACAATGTTGTTGATGTGTCCTAGAAGTTCCTCAACATGTGCTGACAAGGCTGGATGAAAGCTCTTAGGTTTTGTCATTTTCCCAGTCTTTATTTGCCACCATTTGTTCCACGTGGGTTTCAGTGAGCCTTTCACAATTCCTTGAAACAACTCCTGGAAAAAATATTTAGTATTGCAAACAATATCTAGCCATTTTAAATTTTGTAAAGTCTTATATGTACCTGAATTTCAGTATCACTGACAAGAGAACAAATTCCCTTTTTTTCCACCTCCTCGACTGTCCTATATTTAAAAAATCATCGACCTACTTAATTTATTACACTTTTACGTTGATTTATTTGAATGAGGACACACATTTTACACATACTGTTATGAACTGCTCCGAGACTTGGAGGTGAAGATCCAAATGCAGCTTTAATATAGAATAGTCAAACAGGCAGGGATCAACAACAGCAAACAGGGCAACGGAGACAAGGCAGAGACAAACCAGATACAGGCAAAGGGTCGAGGCAGGCAGAGAGAATCAGAGTCCAGTGAAACAGTCCAGGGTCAGGGCAGGCAGAGAAGGGTCAGCAACGATAAACAATCCACAGGTCAAACACAGGAATCAAAACTCGGGAGGATAATGCTCAGAAATGCAGTGAAACACTTAAACAAGACTTCGTGGTGAGTGAATGAATGAACATGGTATAAATAGACAGACTAACAGGATGATGACACAGGTGAATGGAATCGGTGAATGAGGTACAGGTGAATGTGATCAGTGATGATGAGTCCAGGCAGTGAGTATGGGAAATGTAGTTTGTGAGGAAGTGATCATAGTCTATAGTGGAGCGCCCTCTGGTGGCTCTCGAGGGCACTCCAGCTGGTGATCGTTACATAGCCCCCCCCCAATGAGCGGCTTCCAGACGCTTCAAAACTGTCCAGGTGGGTGGTGGTATAGAGGCGGATCCGGGGGCGGGATGGAGGGCCAGGTCCGTGGAGCAGAAGAGGACCTGGAGACTGCGACAGGAAGGAAGGCCAGGGCGGAGCAGACAGTCCATCGGGCGGCCAGGGCAGAACAGACAGTCCATCCGGCGGCCAGGGCAGAGCAGACAGTCCATCGGGCGGCCAGGGCAGAGCAGACAGTCCATCGGGCGGCCAGGGCAGAGCAGACAGTCCATCGGGCGGCCAGGGCGGAGCAGACAGTCCATCGGGCGGCCAGGGCGGAGCAGACAGTCCATCGGGCGGCCAGGGCGGAGCAGACAGTCCATCGGGCGGCCAGAGCGGAGCAGACAGTCCATCGGGCGGCCAGGGCGGAGCAGACAGTCCATCGGGCGGCCAGGGCGGTGAAGACCCTTCGGGCGGCCAGGGCGGTGAAGACCCTCCGGGCGGCCACGGCGGTGAAGACCCTTCGGGCGGCCACGGCGGTGAAGACCCTTCGGGCGGCCACGGCGGTGAAGACCCCTCGGGCGGCCACGGCGGTGAAGACCCTTCGGGCGGCCACGGCGGTGAAGACCCCTCGGGCGGCCACGGCGCAGGAACAGGCACCGGCTCAGGAACAGATACCGGCTCAGGAACTGGAACAGGAACAGGAACAGACTTTGTGACGACGGCCATCTTGTCCGTAGACACTGGCTCGGAGGCGGCCATCTTGTCCGTAGACACTGGCTCGGAGGCGGCCATCTTGTCCGTAGACACTGGCTCGGAGGCGGCCATCTTGTCCGTAGACACTTGCTCGGAGGCGGCCATCTTGTCCGCAGACACTGGCTCGGAGGCGGTCATCTTGTCCGCAGACACTGGCTCGGAGGCGGCCATCTTGTCCGTAGACACTGGCTCGGAGGTGGCCATCTTGTCCGTAGACACTGGCTCAGAAAGAGGAAGAGGATCAGGCTCGGCAGAAGTGACGTGAAGCGTCTCTGGCTCGGCAGAAGTGACGTGAAGCGTCTCTGGCTCGGCATGAAGCTCAGGCATGTCGTGGTGAGGCTCTGGCTGGACGTGGCTGACGTGAAGCTCTGGCTGGACGTGGCTGACGTGAAGTTCTGGCTGGACGTGGCTGACGTGAAGCTCTGGCTGGACGTGGCTGACGTGAAGCTCTGGCTGGACGTGGCTGACGTGAAGCTCTGGCTGGACGTGGCTGACGTGAACCAGCGGTGAAGGCTCGGCTGCTCTGGACGGAACCAGCGGCGAAAAGGTCTCTGGCTGGACGGTCTCTGGCTGGACGGTCTCTGGCTGGACGGTCTCTGGCTGGACGGTCTCTGGCGTGTCACGGTGAAGCAGCTCAGACTTGGCAGGTATGGCATGAAGATCCTCAGCCTTGTCCACCAAACCTACAGTAAAAGCTGAGCCGCTCAGTTGTAGGGCCAAGTCAATATAAAACTCAAGAGTCCAGTCTAATGGCATAAGGTAGCTGAGTGGCTCAGAAAGTCCTCCGCGAAAAAATATCATCAAGCATACCTCGTCCATGCAAGTCAAATGAGCATCCTTCAGAAAGTCCATCACATAATTCTCAATTGGTCGATCTCCTTGACGGAGACACATAATTCTCACTGCTGGATTCATTTTGGTATCGCTGCTGGATCTTGGTGAGGCGAAGTCTTCTGTTATGAACTGCTTCGAGACTTGGAGGTGAAGATCCAAATGCAGCTTTAATATAGAATAGTCAAACAGGCAGGGATCAACAACAGCAAACAGGGCAACGGAGACAAGGCAGAGACAAACCAGATACAGGCAAAGGGTCGAGGCAGGCAGAGAGAATCAGAGTCCAGTGAAACAGTCCAGGGTCAGGGCAGGCAGAGAAGGGTCAGAAACGATAAACAATCCACAGGTCAAACACAGGAATCAAAACTCGGGAGGATAATGCTCAGAAATGCAGTGAAACACTTAAACAAGACTTCGTGGTGAGTGAATGAATGAACATGGTATAAATAGACAGACTAACAGGATGATGACACAGGTGAATGGAATCAGTGAATGAGGTACAGGTGAATGTGATCAGTGATGATGAGTCCAGGCAGTGAGTATGGGAAATGTAGTTTGTGAGGAAGTGATCATAGTCTATAGTGGAGCGCCCTCTGGTGGCTCTCGAGGGCACTCCAGCTGGTGATCGTTACATAGCCCCCCCCCCCAATGAGCGGCTTCCAGACGCTTCAAAACTGTCCAGGTGGGTGGTGGTATGGAGGCGGATTCGGGGGCGGGATGGAGGGCCAGGTCCGTGGAGCAGAAGAGGACCTGGAGACTGCGACAGGACGGAAGGCCAGGGCGGAGCAGACAGTCCATCGGGCGGCCAGGGCAGAGCAGACAGTCCATCGGGCGGCCAGGGCAGAGCAGACAGTCCATCGGGCGGCCAGGGCAGAGCAGACAGTCCATCGGGTGGCCAGGGCGGTGAAGACCCTTCGGGCGGTGAAGACCCTTCGGGCGGCCACGGCGGTGAAGACCCTTCGGGCGGCCACGGCGGTGAAGACCCTTCGGGCGGCCACGGCGGTGAAGACCCCTCGGGCGGCCACGGCGCAGGAACAGGCACCGGCTCAGGAACAGATACCGGCTCAGGAACTGGAACAGGAACAGACTCTGGGTCTGGCTCAGGAACAGGAACAGACTTTGTGACGACGGCCATCTTGTCCGTAGACACTGGCTCGGAGGCGGCCATCTTGTCCGTAGACACTGGCTCGGAGGCGGCCATCTTGTCCGTAGACACTTGCTCTGAGGCGGCCATCTTGTCCGCAGACACTGGCTCGGAGGCGGCCATCTTGTCCGTAGACACTGGCTCAGAAAGAGGAAGAGGATCAGGCTCGGCAGAAGTGACGTGAAGCGTCTCTGGCGCGGCAGAAGTGACGTGAAGCGTCTCTGGCTCGGCATGAAGCTCAGGCATGTCGTGGTGAGGCTCTGGCTGGACGTGGCTGAAGTGAAGCTCTGGCTGGACGTGGCTGACGTGAAGCTCTGGCTGGACGTGGCTGACGTGAAGCTCTGGCTGGCTGTTACACATACCTTTTATACGTCATATGCTGAACAGCATATGCTGCCATTGATGATGCGTGATATCTTCTCAGATGCCACAGATCGTCTCCCTGTATCACCTCATTTTTCATAGAGGTCCATTTGTCCCTCACCTCCATTTCTGCCATCTAATGCAATAAACACAGTTGTTAAAGTAATGTAGATAAAAAAAATAAAAAAAAATAAAAGCATTTGTTTAACTTACTGTACAAACCAAAACCCCACAGTTGTTAGAGTCAGCCAGCCTCCACTGTTCTGGGTACTCAACAGTCCATTTTCCCAAGTCCCAAGTATTTCGGAAGGCATTGCTTTTGTACAAAAGAAAAAAGAAATTAATAAATGTGCATTAGTAAATAAAGATAACAATTTTGACATTTACAAAGCACATAATACCATAGTATAGCCAGGTCCATCGCAGAAATTGACTTGTAGTTGGCAGTGGGGTCGTAAACGCGAATACGATTCAGCAAACCATCCAAGACCTTTACAACATAAACAGAAACCGCTGTAACCAGAGTAACAACTGTTGAGCAACAAATGTATTTTTTTTTTAATCCATACAGTACATACCCACAAAATGAAGTGGTTTCCCTTTTCGGGGCTCTGTCCACCAACAATTCTTGGAATAAGGACTGTGTCAATCTCATCAAGGTCCTTTAAAATATTTTTAAGTAAATAAGTAAATGTGTCCCCTGCCCATGAAATTTATTTGATATTTTTTCCATTACCTTCAGACAAGAAATGTGACTGTTATCCACATGTTTCTTGATAGTGAAGGATCGCCACCAGAGAACAAACGTGTGCACCTGTAAAGCAGTTCCACCATGTGCTTCACAGAGCTGTGCAATCCTTGTGTCAAGAATCTAAAAGAAATAGTAGATATCAATAAAAATTTTGTTGAATAATATAAGAAGTACATATAGGAGGTTCGTGTACAAACGACCATACAAATAAGCTGCCATTGGACGGATATGGAGGGCTCGCCTGAGTCCCAAAATTTCTCCAATTATGCATTCATGTCTATGTCTCCGCACCCTCTAACAGAATCCACGGTTTCGAGAATATCCGAGAAACTTTATTTTTCGACCCAAAAAACTATAAGGTGTATAGATATATAGTCTATATATATTAGACCCTTATAGATATTTTGGGTCTAAAAAAAAAGGTTCTTGGATATTCTCGAAATCTTGTATTCTGTTAGAGGGTACAGAGACATAGACATGAATGCATGATTGGAGGCTCTAGAGCCTTCCAGAGCTGAGATATGGAGATCCCACAAAGCATTTATTCCATTGGGGCAAATAGAGACTCGCATACAGTGAAATTTTGGGATGAAATTTGGCCCTTTTGCAGCTTTTTGTTTGAACGTTTTCTGGAAACCAGGACTAATCAGAGCTATTACAAATATGTCTCAAAAATGTTATCAAATTAAAATTCTAACGTCGTCATTCAGCCATGGGAAACTTTTTTTCTGTGGACACAGTGTCTCGAAATCTTCAACTGTGGCCTGGCATCTCGGAAACTGAATGAGTGGCCATTTTCTGTCGGTTTCCTCACGCAAAATTTTCATATACATTTCCTAGAAAAAAAAAAGCTTTGTAATTGTCTTACATATATAATATTATATACTATATAACAGACTTCCATTTATTTGACATCTTACCTCTTCTAGCTCCAAGATGTGAAAGCGATCCACTGAAAACTGATTTTTTTCTTCAATTTCTGTAAACACATTTGGATCAGTCAAAAATCTTTGTCAAAGTTACTTATTGTACTTTTTTAAAATCAAATCAAATAAAGCATACCTGTGCGTGATGCATCACCTCCTGCCATGTCTGTCTTCAGGCAGTAAGAATCATGGTCATCATGAATATTCACTGAAAAAGGTTGTATATGTAATATTTTAAATTTGCCATAAACATCTACTTCAAAAAGTGGACCATCTATTGTAATGCACTGCCTTTCTCACCATTCAGGTTAATGTCACGCCGCAGGAATGGTTTGAGTTGGGACACATTGGTTTTCTGGCGGAGAATGTTGCCTGATTTGTCTGCAAGTGTAGCAACCCCTTTTTCAGTAATGTCTTTGACTAGAAAAGGGCCGGTCCAGTTCCCCTCTAAACATCCACCTTTTCGCCCCTCTTTTCTTTTGTTTGCTTTGAGTACCTCCTCTCCTTCGTGGATGTGAAATGATTTCACATTTTTTCTTTTCCGGGACTCGTACTCCGCCTTTTGCTTCCCCTGTGCTTTTTCGATGTAATCCCGTGCCTTATGAAAATATTGTATAATAAACAGAGTTAATAGAATACCTTAAATAATGTGAATTATTACTTAATTATAGTTCATACTACAGACAATTACCTTTGTCTGTACTGCTGTCACTTCTACTATCCGTGTGGGCATTACAATATGCGGATCCTCTGCTACAAAGCAATCTGTCTCAGATACCACCTTTGTGTTTAGAACCTCTGGCATTTTTGGGTGCCGGTGAAACATCAAAAAGTATGGTGTATACTTTGTAGAGCCCTGAAAAAAGTCTTTCAACAAATTACATTTAAATAATCAATTGCATATAATCATTTCTTTTTTAAGCAGTTCCAATCACCTGCTTTGAGGTGTTGATGGCATGCACCACATCCTCCAGTTTTTCGTCCCAGTCATTCTGCATGTCATTGCAGTACTTTGACAATGACCTCTTTATAGTCTGATTGGTGCACTCATCCTGCCCATTTGACTGAGGATGGTACGATGATGTGACACACTGCTTCACACCCAATACCGTAAATATGTCCTCATTTAGCTGTTATCAAAAAGGTATCAAAGACATGGTAGATTCTTATAACATATAGCCAAAAAATTTAATAATAAAATCTTCTTAACTAAATTATAATAACCTTGTTCACAAACTCCCTCCCCTGGTCTGTGATTATTCTTTCAACCAGTCCATATGCATTAAATGCTTGTAAGACCCCTTTAGCCACCTCAACTGCGGTCTTACACTTCAGAGGTTTGGCGAAAACCCATTTGGAGAAGAGGTCAGTCATTGTGAGGACATAAACGTTCCCCTGAGGACTGGTTGGAAATGGTCCCATCAAATCCATTCCTATTACATCCCATGCTTTAGTGACCTTGATAGGGTGCAACACTGGAGCCACTGTTTTAATAGTATCATTACGCTGACACTGTGGACATTGGGCAATCTAAAAAAAAAAATGTAGGTGTTTGTAACATTACAAACAACAGAAACACATTACTCTATCAACTACATCAGGGGTCTCAAACTCAACATAGGATCTTGAGGACACAACTTAACACCATTAAGTATTTAGTATAATATGATCTTGTGGCCTCAATATAATATGTTGTGGCCTCTACATAACATACCCATGAGTTAATTATTTACACTTGAGGGGCTGTATGAAACCATCTTGTGGTTCGGGAATTTGAGTCTACAATTATCTTACCCACTTCGCGACGTCCGAAAAGATGCCTTGCCAGTAGTATGCGCTTGCAATCTTATTGCATGTCCTTGTTCTCCCCTGATGCCCACCTGTAGCTGAGTTGTCATGGCAGTCCCGAAGGACTCGTTCCTTCTGTTTCTCATCCATGACAACTAGACGGTTTGATCCGTCTGCAGTCTTGTAATAAAGGTATCCACCTGTATTAGAGACATAAAGAGGTAATGTGAGAGAACGCAACACACAGTATTTAAATCATGTTATTTATTGAAGAAAATATTATGTAAAATTAGTAGTTTTATCATAAGCAATTGTAGCGGATACTGTAAATTACAGAATACATAACACATTAAAAGGCAATGATATTTTTTCTACTTCCCCTGCACAATGAACCTCTTAGCAGAATGCCTGACAATTCTCCTGCGTCTGTTCTCGGCGTTCCCTTTGTAAACTCCACGCTCCAGGTACTCCTTCACCTCAGCATACAACGCAAACTGTAACATAACTTTAATGCAAAACAAAAGTAATGATATTAGGTTGATTAAACGTATTAATTGACCAGTCAATCGATCCAAAAAATAAACTAGATTAATTACACTTTTGTTCTGATTAATTGCGATTGATCGCAATCATAAACACTCAAGTTTCAGTAACACTGTATAATAACATTCAGTTGTAAGTCATTTATAAGTGGTTAGTTAATGATGAACTGATCATTTACAGAACATTCATAAATGATTAGGGTAACACTTTACTTGAAGGGGTGTGCATAAGACTGACATGACACCTTCATAATCATGACATTTCAGATGTCATGAATATGCAGGAGTTTTTATGCATGTTTATGACAACTGTCATTAAGTGTCATTCGCTCAATTATGACATTTTTAATGCAAATATGACATTGTTTGAGATGTCGTTGTTATGACAACTTGACATAAACCAATACATCATAACCTGCCAGTGTCTTTGTCATGACAACTTGGCATTACCAAGACAACATAAATTGTCATAAACATGACATAGCAGATTAATTATCAAACTTAAGAAACCACTTAGCTTTATGGGTTAACATTTCATTAAACTGTCAGGTGGTTGGTTTTGACATTGGCTGTCATGAAGCCATTATAACATTTTAATGACAAATTAAATGTGTATCACTGTAGTTGAGGTCAAGAAAAACATTCATGACAGTTATAATGGCCCCATGACAGCCAATGTCAAAACCAACCACCTGACAGTTTGAAAAACTGCTGTGATGGACACAGTGCACTGTAATGTTAGCTAATGCAATGATACTGAGTTATATTCAATTTTGTTTGCTAAAATTTAGTCAGTCAATTCGTCTTTTTCAACGAGTGATTAGTTATCGAATCAAAGGAGTCGGACAACGTTGTCCTATGACAGGTTGTGTTGTCTTAGAAATGTCAAGTTGTCATAACAAGGACATCTCACACAATGTCATATTTGCATTAAAAATGTCATAATTGAGCGAATGACACTTAATGACAGTTGTCATAAACATGCATAAAAACTCCTGCATGTTAATGACATGTCATGTTAGTCTTATGCACACCCTTTCAAGTAAAGTGTTACCAATGATGAACTAATCTTTTATAAAACATGAATATGCGTTTCATACGGGGTTAATAAATAAAATAAAAATGTGTATGTATGTAGCAATTAGAGGGTGCAGAACGCATTGTAAATGCCTTGAATGCACATACAGATAATTTTTAACAGGTAAGTATCATTTGTAAAAGGTAAATGTAACACAACAAGTAATTAATAGTTTACACTTTAGATTGGGGGATGCAAAAAGTGTTGTAAAATATTTATTCATGCGTTTACACATCTATAACAGGTGTTGAACACTGTAGTGTGTAGTGTCGTGTGTAGTGTGCACTGCAATGTAAGTGCTGACTGGTGAGGGTATAGACAGCTGTCTTCTCTGAAACACAAGAATCTTTAACCGCTGTGCACCTAATGTGAGCAAAACATACAAAAAATTTAACATAATGAACATTTATGAGACTCATAGTCATATTTTGTAAATTATTAATTAATCATTAATCAATTGAAAATGACTTGTAACGAAATGTACAAAACATACATAAAATGTTAGTATATCACTTATTAATCATTTATGAACGCATAGTAATGTTTCATAAATAATTAGGTAATCATTACTAATCACGTGTAATGGAATTTACAAAAAAACATACATAAAATGTTAGTATTTGACTTGTTAATCATTTATGAGCGCATAGTCATGTTTCATATCATGTTTCAATCATTTATGCATGTTTTGTAAATGATTAGTTCATCATTAACTAACCACTTATTAATGGCCTACAACTGAACATTATTATGAAGTGTTACCCACATTTTTACTATATTTTATCATTTAATCACTTCACATTTAATCTCCAGATTAATGTAGAAAAACATAAATAACTAAATAGAGACATTATATTTTAACTACTTGTTTAATGACATATTTTGTAATATACATGAAGGCCAGTATCACTGATACTAATAAGGCTACTGATGTCCTTTTTAAAGCTACAAACGTTCTTTAGTTAGGAGCAGTGAGTAATGTTCTCTGTTCCCATTGTTATTTGATTGACCTCGAGTGAGACAGCTATATTGGGTGCTGTTCCTTTAAGACCTGCAGTTGCCGACTGTCAATTACTGCTGCGCAGTGCGCACTTTTGGTGCGCGTAACTGTTAGGACATAATATGTATCTTTTCGCGCTCGAATGTTTGCAAACCATGTGCTTTAAGTGCATGTTAAATGTTACGCTAGCTAAAGGATGACAGAAATAAAACAAATCCTTTCGTCAACCTTTACGCTAGCTAAAGGATGACAGAAATAAAACGAATGCTGCGTTATTTTTATTGCGTTAAACTGGACTAAAATTATCGCAATGCGTTAACTTTGATAGCACGAGTTATTAATATATTCAATGCAACTGTGCCCAGGTGCACACACTCGCTTTGGTGTAATTTATGCAAGTTCCTACACGAGCTGAGACCTTTCATTTTTAATTCTTCATTCGGCAACAAAGACGTCGTCCAAATTGTATTAGGCCTATAACATTGCAAATATTTTTTTCCTAAAGAAAAGCATGCTCATGCAATAATTATGAACTTTGTCTTAAGTAGGCCTATCTATAACGGTAAAAAATTATTACAGGCCGATAATTTCGTTTATATTAAAATATACCTACAATTAAACATAATTAAAATACACCGGGTGATGGATATACTTACTGAAATGTTGGATGATGAGAAAAAACAAAACAATAATTAATGTAAAGTTAAACTGATAATTAAATTGTATTTTTGAATTAAGTAAGGTAAATGTATTGGTCGCAGAGATGAAATTGTCCAGAGATGTTTGGTCACAGAGATGAAACTGTCCAGAGAGATGCACAGATGTCCAAAGATGAAATTTTTTGCAGAGATACTTTGTAGAATTTCTGACGAAAGGGACCTGTGAAACATGGCAATCGTATATATAGTCCCACATAAAAAAAGAAAAAAAAAGTGATGAGACATTCTCATTGGTGATTTTCAATTGTCTTTAAAAATGACAATATTTTATTGACGAGTCGCGTTAAATAGTTTTTTAAAAAACCTGTGTAACATATATATTGCCCTTTCGATGTGTGCAAAAATATTGTATTGGTGAAAAAACGTTATCTCAAATACTTTTTTTTTTGTAATGTACAAACGGCATGGCAATATCATTACATATTTGCATTAGAATACAAAGAACAGGTGCATAAAAGAAATACAAATAAAACAAGAAAAATAATAATCAGTATTAAACAAAAAAGGTTGAAAGGTTAAAGGGGCTTGGTTGGGTTTTTGTTTTGTAAATCGTATTCTTCTTTAATGCAAACAATATTTATTGCATTCTTTTTTTTCATCACTTTAAGGGCTTTTATATAAGACAAACTCATTAAGAAGTTATCTCTCACTTACAACTCTTCTCATTTATTACTCATTTACAAGTAAAGTAATACATTACAAGTAACATGCATTACATAATCAGATTACTTTTTGATGTTACGAGTAAATTAATGCAATACAAGTCACATACATTATGTAAGCACGTTACATTCTAATAATACAAATACATTTATTTACATAAATGGCACTGCAGATTAAGTGTTTTCAAAAACAATACTCACAGTATAAGTATGAACTGTACACTCTTAGAAGAAAAGGTTCTATATAGATTAGAACCTTAAAAGGTTATTTTGGCGCTACGTATTTGGAATCCCTGAAAGGTTCTATACAGAACCCTTTTTAAGGGTTCAATAAAAAGAACCCTTTAGGGTTCTTCGTAACCAGGAAAAAGGTTCTATATGGAACCTTTTAGGGGTTCATTCATTATCATTTGTTTTGTCCTTTCCGGATTAAATATTTCATATTATTGACAAACATCAAGACCCTAAAATGTATTTATGAATGCATGTGAATGATCACAAAATTGGGGGTTAGAAAATGTATATATCATTTTATGTAGTTAATCAATATCACACGAAGAGTGCCATTTCAGTTTTTCTCCTCCAAAAATCAGCATGATTAAAATGTGATATTAAGGTACTACAACAGTTTAATAAACAATAATCTAATTACAACTACAAAATGTTGCAGAATAATGTAATGTATGAATGAATAATAGCCTATAAAGAACCTTTGTGCCAAAAGGGTTCTTTCTGGTCATTATAGAACCTTTTTAGCATAAAAGGTTCTTTGGAGTTGAGTAAAGAACCCTATGCTTCATATATAGAACCCCAATGAACCCTTTTTTCTAAGAGTGTAGCTGAAATATAGCCATTGATGCATGAGGTCCACTACAGTGGACAGATGATTAATCAGATTTTTCTCCCAATCTAAAAGCACAACTTGGAAAATTTAACTGTGATATGATTCATTAGATATTGCTTGATGCTGCAATATGTTTTTATCTACAAGAGTCTCCTAGGAAAGAAGGAATGGTTGGAAATTGCAGAGCAACTTGGCATTTCTGACTGACCATAGACCATCTTGGTTTGGAGGGGGAAAAAATCGAAACACAACGGCTTGCAACTTGCTTGCAATGTATAGGATGATGCACCAGGGTGGGTCCACTGAAGATGTGCAACAATGCCATCAAAACCCGTGCAAATTTAAGAAAATGCTTTTTTAATAGCTGTCCACTGTAGTGACCACTATGCATGAAAGGGCTGATCCATATACAACTTCGCTTAATCTTGCAAAGTACGTTTTCAAAAATATAATTTTATATTCAGTGCAATATCTGTACACAGGGTTTTATAAATAGAGTGCCGAAGTTATGATGCCACTTTGTAGGCCAAAACGCGGAAGTGAGTTAGCATTTAGCACTTCCGGTTCCCTCGCCCTAAAGTCTATGGGTTTTTTTAATGGGTTTTTGCTAAATCGCCTGAAATAAGGTCTGTGGTTAACAAAGCTTCTAAATATTTTCACGTTTTGATCTATGACATAAAACACAGTTATAACCTGCTTGTGGTTTTTTAAACTTTTTACCATTATCATTTTATATCTGACGGCTTTATTTAGGCTTCAAAATGTATACATTTTGGATTAACTTGTAAAGATTATCTTGATAGACAAAACGTGTAAGGGTCACAACTCTTTGAACACAGACCTTATTTTTTGCGATTTTCCAAAAGTCTATGGGGAAAATGCATAGCTTTTCGATCGAGGGAACCCATGCGCCGCTAGCTTCCGAGTTGTCCTACAAAATGACGTCATAACTTCGGCACTCTATACAGAGGTCCCAAAAGTGATGCTTGGGCAGGGGCGTAGCCATCATTTCAGAAGTGAGGGGGACAGAATGTCAAGTGTAATACCAGTTTTTTTTTCTTCATACTTTTGTTGACAGGTTTTTGCTTAGTTGGAAACTCAGATGTTCAGTAGCCTACTACTTATTTTGCACATGCAGGTTTTTTCCTGGCTTAAAACAAGGCGGAGGTGGTAACCCCCTGATCATGTATTTTTAATAAGATATTAAAATTTGTATTTTTCGTAGAACATCATATAACCTACTGTGTTACCCACAGTATTTTTCTAGGTGGATCTCGGTAGTTCTAGGGGGGTCCGGGGGCATGCCCCCCTGGAAGAAAATTTTGTACATTTTAAAGATAAATTCACTAATCTGGTGCACTTTGAGTCCCCAGAATCCGCTGTAAAAAATAAATAATCCACTCGCTAACCATATGATATTTTCTGATTTAGATATCTGATCATTGCATTAGGCTACAATTATTCAAATTATCAGTGTTGTTAAGCATGATAATATGGTTAAATATCACACTGAAGCTGATTTAAAAATAACATGTACTTAAAAGTTCTTCTTCTGCTCTCCTCTCCTCTCTTATCTCCATCTCATTCTCTCGTTCTTCTTATCTAAGTCTCTTTATCTTTACCTCCCCTTGCCGAAACTGAGCTTTGATTGATACAGTCTTTGCAAACTGATTATTTATGTCGGTCGTTTAAAACTTCTATCGTAAAACAGCTGTTTAAATCCTGCTTTGATCGGTCATCTCAAACATGTTGCCATTGCCGACGATCGAGCGGTGTTTGAGTGCTGATGATGAAGTCGCTTATCGTCGCTGTACTGGCTTCGTACCCAGCAAGCTAATCCACTCAATAAAACAGTCTTGACACCGGAGTCGTTGTTCAGCTTTACTGAATAAATGTGTAAAACTGTAAAATACAAAATATGAAGAATACATAAATAAACTGTCACATGGTAAATGTCGGGTCCAACAATATACAACGGGATAAAATAATACAAAATGTTTACACAGTATAACGCTGAACTATAAAAACAATTACTATATGTGCACTCCCTCATAAACATACAAAATGCCATAATTAAGAATAATCAAACTCCAACTTACAAGCAGTGCCTCGTTTAAGAGTTGTTGTTGGTATGGACTGACAGCAAATTCAACATGCTCTACCGTGTGCTGTGTTGTTCTCTTTAACCCAACCCCAGAAACTGAATAAAACTAATTAAAAGTGCAGAATACAAAACAGACAGCAGGGGGAGCAAAAACGCTCAAATAGGCAAAGCCAGAACAGTCGCGATTTGGGCCCTGTCCCAAATGGAACCCTAAGCACTCGCGGTCTTCCTCTGAGTCCGCACTTTCGTGACGTAACGCCGCTTTGAATGTCGGGAAGAAGTCTGCTGTGGAGTCCGCATCAGCGTGGGCTCGGCAAAAGTGCGCATCAAGGGCGCAAATCGACCGCAGAGGGGGCGCTCGCGAGCACCCTTCTGAGATCTAAAAATGACAAATGGGACACACTGCGGTCTCACGGACTTAACGGACACGCGTATGCGGCAGCCATTGTAAGTCCACAAGACCGAAAGTGCACATGATGAAGTGTGCCATTTGGGATTGGGCCATGGTGTGCACGGCCCTGACTCGTAGGTGCTACTATTATCCATGTTTTAAATCTCTTTTTTTTTGTTCGCACATCTCTAACAACTGATGTTTATTTTTTTTACATTTTTTTGGGGCTGCGAGAAAATAATAATAAAAAAAATAGCCATGACAACACCGGCCCTCCTGGCCAATAAAACAGACCGGCCCGCCGGGAATTCTCCCGGTGCTCCCGATTAGCCAATCCGGGCCTGGGTAGATGCTGATATTGCTGAGCAGTTAGAGGGCCCAATCACCATAGATGACCTTAAACGGGCAACATTTTCTATGCAATCTGGAAAATGTCCAGGCCCGGATGGTTTTCCGACGGAGTTTTACAAGACCTTTTTTGACAAATTAGCACCAGTTTTGATAGAAATGTTCAATGAATCTCTTACTCTTTCTAAATTACCTCAGACTCTAAATCTGGCCTCCATATCATTTCTCTTAAAAAAATAAGGACCCTCTGTCCTGCTCATGTTATCGTTCAATTAGTCTTTTATCTGTAGATGTAAAACTTCTGTCCAAATTATTAGCTATGCAACTGGAATCAGTTTTGCCTTTGATAAGCTCTCCTGATCAGACAGGTTTTGTCCAGAACAGACATGGGTTCTTTAATCTCAGACGACTTCTCAATGTTGTTTATAATCCTTCTACGTCAATGGGGCCGGAAGCCGTAATTTCATTAGACGCGGAGAAGGCTTTTGACAGAGTGGAGTGGAACTACCTTTTCTACGCTTTGGAGAAATTTGGTTTAGGCCAGGAGTTCATTTCTTGGATTAAGTTGCTCTATTCATCCCCTGTGGCTTCAGTCAGAACTAATGACATCCATTCAGATTATTTCTCTTTGCACCGCTGCACTCGTCAGGGCTGTCCTCTGAGTCCTCTTTTATTTGCTGTTGCTATTGAACCTCTGGCTATTGCGCTTCGATTAGAGCCACGCATTACTGGAATTACAAGATTTGGTCTTGAACAGAAGGTCTCCCTCTATGCCGATGACTAATGTGTCCAATCTCTCTATCTCAGTTCCAGCTGCTCTTGACATCCTTAGTTCTTTTGGTCAGATTTCAGGCTATAAACTAAATTTGGACAAGAGTGAGCTGTTTCCTTTAAATCAAAGTGCCCAAAATGCTGCTCAGGGTTTCCCATTCAAAATGGTTCCATTTGGCTTTAAATACCTTGGTATCCAGATCTGTGACCGATTTGAAGATTTGTTTGATTATAATTTTGCCCCTTTGTTAGATCAGATGGACTTTCAACGGTGGTCACTGTTGCCTCTTTCCCTTGTGGCTAGGGTCAATTGGGTTAAGATGAATATTCTTCCCAAATTGTCTTATCTCTTCCAGTGCATACCTATCTTTCTCCCTCAGTCTTTTTTAAATAAATAAATTAGACAAATCAATCACTGAGTTTATATGGAGCAGGAAGGTCCCTCGTTTGCAAAAGGAGCTGTTGCAGAGACCTAAGACCCTTGGGGGCTTGGCCCTTCCTAACTTGAGGTTTTATTACTGGGCTTCCATCCTTAGAGTAATCCAGCTTTGGAATTCTCTGGAGGGGGCACCAGTTTCTCCTACATGGTTGAGTATGGAGATGTTTTTTGTTAAACCTGCTTCATTGACTGCTCTCATCCACGCTCCTCTTAGCTTTTCTCCTTCCCCTTTTTGCAATAATATCTTAGTTAAATCCACTTTTAAAATTTGGAAGCAATTTCGACATTATTTTGGTCTACAGACCTTCTCTTTCCTAGCACCTTTATCAGCTAACCCTGTTTTTCACCCTTCCTTAATTGATGGGGCTTTTTCTTTGTGGTCTGACTACGGCATCAAGGCATTTAGGTACATTTGCATCCTTCCAGCAACGCTCAGAGAAATTCCATTTGCCTAGGCAGCATTTTTTTTAGATATCTTCAAGTTTGTAGTTTCATTCCCAATTTCCCAAATCTCCCCGAGGACTCTCTAATCGACTCCTTTTTAACCCCATTGCCTACCATTAAGAGTGCTATTTTATGTTTATACAATCTTATCTATTCTTTGCAGCTTTCTCTGCAGCAAAAAATTAAAACCCATTGGGAGGAGGATCTTGGGGAGGAGATCTCGGAGGAGCTGTGGGATGCCATTTTGCGTCAGGTTCACTCCTCATCAATTTGTGCTAGACATGGTCTGACCCAGTGCAAAATTCTGCATCGTACCCATCTCACTCGAGTTAGGCTTTCCAAAATCTATAATGATGTCGATCCCATGTGCATTAGATGTCGTCAGGCTCCAGCTACCCATGCCCATATGTTTTGGTCCTGCCCCTCACTACATAATTTTTGTACACAGATATTTAATTCTATTTCTGTTTTGTACAGGGGTTAAATTTGATCCAACAGCATGTACTGCTTTGTTTGGGGTTTTACCTCTTACTTTGCAGCTTCCTAAATATAAAGCTGACTTTGTAGCCTTTATCTCCTTATTGGCTAGACATATGATTTTATTGAGGTGGAAGACGTCTCCTGCGCCGCCTTCTCACTCATCTTGGATTAGGGACATCCTTCAGTTCGTGAAGTTGGAGAAAGTAAGGTGCTCGATACACGGTTCTCATGCTAAGTTTAATAAAACTTGGGGTCCATTTTTTGCACATGTTGAGGGATTGATTTTTACGGCTATTCCAGAGTAGCCACCTTGATTGTCTACTAATTGTGAGTTTTTTCTTGTGCTAATTTGTAGCATGCTGGAATGTTTTTTGTTTTTCATTTATCTCTCTGTAAGCGAACATATTGTGCTTTTATCTAGCAGTGGGTGACCATCCTGTGTTTTTGTGTGGTTCTGTTTATTTGTTTTTGGGGGTTCTTTTTTTTTCTTTTTTTTCTATCTTTCTTGTTAGTTGTACTTGACACTGTTTTGATTCCCGAATTGTTACCTCTTGAATTTATGTCACTGAAAAATCAATAAACAAATGTTAAATAAAAATAAAATAAAAATCAGTTTTCTAAAATTCAATCTCAAAAATTCAAACTCAAAAATTCAGATCTTACAGAAAGTAGGTCACATGTCATCCACAGGGAAGAGTAGATGATCTCAAAGTCGAACAGAGCATTTTGGCCAATTAGGAACTGCAGAAGTTTTCCAGCGCAAACGTGGTGGTGGTTCAAGAGGTTGCCACTCTTAAACATGAATGATTTTGTGTTTATATGTTAGGTTAGCGTTCTCAGCACGTGAGACATTTGTCTAAGTGGTCTCTGGTGTTTGTTTTAAAGTATATTTTGTGTAAAATTTATTAGAACGTCACCGTGTCTACTAAACAGATGTCAGTCAGCGTCTTGAAATTAGCAGTTTTTTAACCATGCAAGTATCCAAGCTGATGTGTAAATAAATATTGTATCCCTAAAACAACACCAAAACATTTTTCCTGAATCCTGTGCTTGTGAGGCTATGTTTTACTTTCAAAGAGCAGAAATACTGTAGGCTAGCCTATATACAGACATTCAATATTCTTAATTTGACCAATATAATCATTTAAACTAGTTTTTATTGGTAATTTTATTGCCCAATGTACAATGTTCTCACAGTCCATAAAAACACTCCAAATTAATAATTGTAGCAGATCCAGAAGGTTTTCATAAATATTAGATTTAAATCTTTTGGAAATATATATATAGGCTATATACCAGGGGTGCCCAATCCTACTCCTGGCGATCGACTGTCCTGCACATTTCATCTCCAACCCTAATCAAACATACCTGAAGCAACCAATTAAGGTCTTTAGGATCACTTGAAAATTAAAGCCAGGTGTGTTTGATGAGGGTTGGAGATGAAATGTGCAGGACAGTCGATCGCCAGGAGCAGGATTGGGCACCCCTGCTATATACACTCACCTAAAGCATTATTAGGAACACCTGTTCATTTTCTCATTAATGCAATTATCTAATCAACCAATCACATGGCAGTTGCTTCAATGCATTTAGGGGTGTGGTCCTGGTCAAGACAATCTCCTGTACTCCAAACTGAATGTCAGAATGGGAAAGAAAGGTGATTTAAGCAATTTTGAGCGTGGCTTGGTTATTGGTGCCAGATGGGCCGGTCTGAGTATTTCACAATCTGCTCAGTTACTGGGATTTTCACGCACAACCATTTCTAGGGTTTACAAAGAATGGTGTGGAAAGGGCAAAACATCCAGTATGCGGCAGTCCCGTGGGCGAAAATGCCTTGTTGATGCTAGAGGTCAGAGGAGAATGGGCCGACTGATTCAAGCTGATAGAAGAGTAACTTTGACTGAAATAACCACTCGTTACAACCGAGGTATGCAGCAAAGCATTTCTCACGTGCTGAGAACGCTAACCTAACATATAAACACAAAATCATTCAGGTTTAAGAGTGGCAACCTCTTGAACCACCACCACGTTCGCGCTGGAACACTTCTGCAGTTCCTAATTGGCCAAAATACTCTGTTCGACTTTTCTGAGATTATCTACTCTTCCCTGTGACCTACTTTCTGTAAAATCTGAATTTTTGCGTTAGAATTTTTGAGATTGAATTTTAGAAAACTTAAAAAAATTTCTTCATCTTGAAAACTTAAATTTTCAAAGTTGAAATTTTTTTTAAACTGAATATTTGCAGTATAAGAATTCAGAACAAAAAAACTAGCTGTTTGAAAATACATGTCTATAAAATTCAGCCATAAAAACATTTCAATTTGTTACATTTCAAATCTTCAATATTCGTTTAAAAAAAATCAAATTCAGAACTATTAAACTACCACCTAAAATTCAATTTTGTTAGATTACACTTGCAAATAATTCAAATTTACACAATTCAAATTAAAATAATTTTGTCATATTATTAGCTCCATAGTAAAGCATACAAATTTCTAAAGAGATGGCCTTGAAAACTAGGATTAAATCATTTCCTAGATACTGGAAATTGGTATTTTGAAATAAAATCAGAGTAGTTAAATAAATTACCATCAGTGTCAAAGATCTGGTTCACTAACATCACTCCATCACTGAACCAGTGTTCAAGAAACAAGGATTTCCTCTGATGTAGAATATTACAGTTATTCCAAAGAAAAAAAATGTGTGACAAGAAATGATGCTTGTAAGTCCCCAAGCCAGCAGCATTTGTTGATAATAATTGGAGAGTTTTATAGGAAGCCTACTAATAGAAAAATTGCACATTAAAAGGAAATGTATACCTCCTAACTGAGATGACATACCATGGGATTACACTCCAAAGAGAAGACTGATTGTGGAGAAAGCATTTTGAAATAATGAGAAATGAGAAAGAGATGAGAAAGTCAATTAATCTTTATGGTATTATTAAGAGAGTCAAAATTAATACACTTTTAAACCACCTTTATTATAGGAATTTTATATTATTATATAGTGAGTTTTGTTCTTCCATAAAAATGTAAGCAACATTACATTTATTACGTGTACTAGGGGTAAGACGCAATAAATTAAAGAAAAATAAAATAATTCGACAGGCTTCCAGCAGGCCGTCAGATCAAAAGAACCGAAGGACAATAGAAGGCGAATACAATAAATTATAATAAAAATGTATTGTGAATCACAAAAGTAAATAACAATAAATCAGTTATTCATCTAATGGAATTAAACAGCAACGTAACACCTAAACACAACCTAACACAAAAAAAAGAAAATTAACTACAATAAAGCTTACCTAACTACAGTCATCAAAAACATAGAATAAATAAGTTCCAAACAAAAGAGCAGGTCTCTCCTACATTACCACGTTCTAAATAAAATACACAACCGAAAGAAACATAAAAAGAATATTTTGATCTGGCGGCTGGCAGGAAGTCAGCCATTGCGACCGACCCGAAGCCGCAACAGTTCCCTCTGTCAAACCAAAGAGGAGTTTTTAAAAGGACCGCCAGCTGATCATCCAATTACCGCCGGCAGACTATTAGCAAATAAAATGATCTGAAACTCAAAGAAAACATCAAAAGCATACACAGATATAATAAAGACATAAGGAAAAATACACATAACGTAACACATTAATCAACTTGCAAGTAGACTTGTCCACAAATAAGGAGTGAGCCGAATAGGACAACCTAGAGATGCTTCTGCCTTTCAGGGATAAGTCTCCTAATACCCAAAGATTAAATGTTTTCTGTGTGTTTGTCTTCTCGACAACTGAGTTAAAGTTCACCGGGCATCTTAATTTAGTATCTTTTGTTGTTTTAATTCCTAAATATGTGACACTCTTTAACAGGAATATTGCAGAAAGAGGATATTGCACATTTGGTAACACTTTATTTTACAGTGTCTTTGTTACATGTTACATGTACTGTACTTACCATAGTAATAACAGTAAATTATTAATAATAATTACATGCAACTAACCCTCAACAAAACCCTAATCCTACCCTAACCCTATAGTAAGTACATGTAAAGTGAAAGTGAAAAGTGAAAGTGAAAGTGAAAGTGAAGTGAAAGTGAAAAAAGTGAAAGTGACACGTGATGGCCAAGTATGGTAACCCATTCTTGGAATTTGACCTCTGCATTTAACCCATCCAAGTAAGTGCACACACATTAGGAGCAGAGTAGTGAGTAGTGAACACACACACTGCAAACGTGGATACACACCGGAGCAGCGGGCAGCCTTAAGTGGCGCCCGGGGAGCGATTGGGGGTTAGGTGCCTTGCTCAAGGACACCTCAGTCATATTCCTGCTGGTACTGGAATTGAACCAGCAACCTTTGGGTCACCAGTCCAACTCTGTTACCATTAGGCCAAGACTGCCCCCAATGTAGTTAATTCATTACTCAGAACTTAAATATATAATTACACTGTAACAATGACACCTTAAAATAAAGTTTAAACCACACATTTTTTAATCGGGAGTAACTCACATTTATTCAAATTAAGCACAAGGCCAGAAGCGTTTGAAAAAGATAGACGGGAGGTTAAAGCAATTGTAATCTAGTGTTAATTTCGTCACCTATTTTTAATTTAGTCTTAGTCTTAGTCTTGTGCCAATTGTCCTTGTTAGTCTTAGTCATATTTAGTCATTCACATATTTTTTTTTTGTTAGTCAAGTTTTAGTCGACTAAAAGTCTCGTCATTTTAGTCTAGTTTTAGTCAAAAGAGAATTTAAGGTATCTTAGTCAAGTTTTAGTCGACTAAAAGTCTCATCATTTTAGTCTAGTTTTAGTCAAAAGAAAACTCAATATTAGTCGTTTAAAGGGCATATTGCAGGTTAGAGGACCCAACGAGTCAATGTATAGAAAAATAATGTAGGAACTATATTTTCTTTAAAATATACTTATAAATACACTACAGAAGCTTCTGGAGACGTTTTTGTGAGAAAATTTTACTTCCGCGTCTGAAAATGGGCGTGGCAGCCTACTGGCAGGCGTGACGTAACGGGCGGGAGAGCGGTTGATTCAGACAACAGGAAAACAATGGATCGCAATGATGTTTCGGACGCTGAGGAAATACTTACTCGTATGACGGACCACAGCCATACAATTATGAGCCTGCTATACTGCCAAGAGAGCAGGGACAGGCCAGGATTAATGTTAGACAGAACGGTCAGAGACAAATTGAGTTGTGGTGTGAGGAGAACGAGTGGAGAACAGGAGAGGTGTCTTGGTGAGAGAGACCAGTGTAGGCTTATAACTTAGATATACACGTTCGCTAACGATATACACTGTTCTCACAATATTGTACAGATTATTACCATCGTATATCAGGACAGCAGACATGAGTATGTTTAGGGTAAATATATACTATTAAATGTATAAAAACTATACTATGTTTGTATTGTACTAAAAACATACCCAAGTACATTTTTAATACATATTTTTCAACTGGGTTATAACATAAACAGAAAATTAAAGATCTGAATATTCAAACAACCTAGTAATTTTGTTTTTCAATTACAAGTTGCCTCTATTAAGGGTATGACTACCTATATCAGACTTTTTGATGCCATTGGTACAGACGATCAATATTCTTGCTTCGGCATCCCATGTTAAACTCCATCATATCGCCGGGATGATAATCCTCCGATCTGAAGTGAACGCTACACACGACCGCGTTTTTCGAAGCCGATGCGGAAGAAAAATCCCGTCTCTTCACCTGCACAACCCGCACCAGACACGAAAGATACCGTCCTTTTTCTTGTTATAGAAACCTGTGGACTCGATGTCCTGACAGGCCAGAGTTTTTGCAACCTCCACAAACACAATAATTTACCATGACGATGCCAAATTAAAATACAAAACCTACCGAAACCACACTGACTCACGACAGCTCTTACCAGCCTACTCTGCACTGAGCCGAGGCTAGACTCCCTGTCGTGACGTAAAATGACGCGAAGTGTTGAAAAAAAAGGCGTTTTTTCGAGCAGTCCAAGAAACGCTCACTTTATCTACTAAATTAGTGCCCTTGTGTCGTTTTAAAACATTTTATATCCTGCATTAACTTTTTATATGGTATTTTCATACAAGGTTATATATTAATTTATATATTTTTTTAATCTGCAATATGCTCTTTAAGTCAAAACATTTTAGTCTTTTTTTAAATAAATTATTTCTGAGATTAATTCTGAGATAACCATTTCAGTCAAATGGTGTTTCACACATCTCAAATATTGGTTAAATGTCATAATTACCAGACAAAATACACTTGTTCAATAATATCAGCAGGGCGCTCAAGTTTTGAAGACGGGCAAGAGTGACATGATTGGCTGGTAAGTGGCAGGCTCACTAAAATAACTCCAGGGGAGACGCGCGTCACGCGCTTGATTCCTGCCGGTTCTATAGTGAGAGAGGCGCGACCAGAGAAATTTTGGGCGCTGCGGCATATTTAATATATTTTTTTTTTTCTTTTTTTTCCCCATTTATTTCAGGCAATGGCACAAAGCACAAGGCAGACAAAATATTGTTAAATCATACAGTGCAAAAAATAAACAAAAACAAAAAACAAAGACAGAACATACACTTTTTTTTTTTTTTTTTTTTTTTTTTTTTTATAACTAACAATCAAATTCTGCCTGAAAGGGAGTGGGAAGAAGACAACTTATTTAATCCCACCCCAGTTGCCCATTTAATGATTAATACATTAATCTTCATTGTTACTTTGGTCACAGATGTTTACATATGTTGTATCATGATGGCGTTTACCACAGCAACAAGAATTTAATATAACAACAGTACCAACAATTTGAGAAGAATAAACAATACCAACTATGGTAATGAACAATATACCAAATGATGGCAATGGACAATATACCAACGATGGTAATAAACAATATACCAACAATGGTAATGAACAATATACCAACGATGGTAAGGAAACATTAAGCACATGTTAACACTATAAGACAGAGTACAACATCAATGTAAATTAAAGATCCTCATCTCTGTATTTTAACCAGACCCAGTGTTTATATAACAATTTAAATTGATGGATAGTTTGACATTGCTTTTGTTGCAAGTCCAGTTTATTCCAGAGTTTCACTCCGCATACAGACACACAGTAATGTTTACGAGTGGTTTGGGCTCTTGGTAATGAAAAATATCCAAAGCCTCTCAAGTTATGAGCTCGCACTGGAATTTGAAAAAAACGTTGTAAGTTAGGCGGTAATAAATTGTTAAATGCTTTATATAGGACTATTGATGTATTATATTTTACAAGATCATCAAATTTTAACAAATTTGACTGCATAAACAGCTTATGAGTATGTTCTAAATAACCAACCTTATGAATGATCCTCACAGCTCTTTTTTGTAATATGATCAGAGGATTTATTGTGTTCTGATAATTATTTCCCCACACTTCAACACAATACATAAGGTATGGTAGTACCAAAGTGCAGTATAAAGTACGGAGTGCATTTTCATCAAGGTATAGTTTTGCTTTATAAATAGGCCTAGTTTTTCCGCGTGACGAGAAATACAATGTGTGGCGGGAGGGCGTGACAAAAGACCGAAATGAGTCACTGTCACGCTCAATGCGTGACACTTGAGAGCCCTATCAGGAACACAAGTGTTAAATGGAAATAAATAACTTAATGACCAGCCTAAGATCAAAACTGTAGGTGGATGGATATATTTTTAGGGATGCACCGATACCACTTTTTCCAGGCCGAGTCCGATACTTTCATTTTTGGTACTCGCCGATACCGATACCGTAACCGATACCTGTATTTTTAATTTTCAATTCATGCATTTGTAATTTTTAAATGTATTGGTAGAGAAACCAAAATAATATCAATCATATTAGTTGTTTATTAAATTTAAAATTCATTACTGTATAAATTAAATATAGATGGAACTTTTTGTAAAGTTGAAAGAGGTAGCCTATTTTATTTAGCCAAGAGCAGAGAGTCATTTATTTGTCCTTTGTTTGATTAACATTAAAACACAGCAGCAGATTTATTAAACTGCTGCTCCTTTAAGACCGAACGCACGGACGCCATTTGAATTATACTGTCTACGTTCACTTGAGATATAAAACAGACTTTTACTAGGATACTCGCCAAGACAGGTGTTTTTACATAGTTTTGTGTGAATTCGTCCGTACAAGCGCAAGACGTGAAAGACTTCCATTCAGCATTCACGCGCTGTCTGGTGGTTTTCGGGGCGCGCGCTGTGGATGTTTGAAGTTCATGAAAATTCTTGACCTGCAACTGTCCTGTAATAATGTAGGCAACCACTCGTTAAACATAAATAAGGTAACAGTTCATGTTTTACTTACATATACGATTTAGTTTTAATCCAAATAACACGAGTGAACGATCCGCAATCAACAGCATTCAACAGAAGTGCGTGCTCTCTCGTCTCTCTCTCTGGTCAGTTAACGTTAGTAATAAGCTACATGCCTCGTTTTACTTTATTTGCCATTGACATCCGACTGAACTACAAACTTTCCACTGACGTCTGTGAAAAAGGGATGCGCTCGACCAGCTCGCGCGTCTGTGTCGTAGCGCTCAATCCACTGCGCGTTTTTCTCTTATCAGCTCGCGCACCACAGTTATATAGGCGACGCCGCGTTAATATATTCTGTTTAATAGGCCTATTCCACTGATAAGATACATTTACTTCATATACAGCCTTTTTTTTATCCCCATTATAATTTCTGACACTGTACACATGCTGCCTGGTATCGGTTGTTGGTATTGGGGCATTTTTACGAGTACGAGTACAAGTACATGAGCTCAGTATCGGCCCGATACCGATACTGGTATCGGTGCATCCCTATATATTTTATATGACAAAGTAAATTACCAACTTAATGCAAGTTATACATGGTATTGCACGCACCATTATTGATGATATCTGGAGAAATATTACATGTAATTGTTAAACTTGATTTCCTTGCATATAGGTAAATGAGCTTTTATGCCTAATTTGTCAATATCATTGTACGTAAAATGCGACCAAATATCGAGCCTCTTCCTTCTACCTAGCATGTCGTCGGCGCTCGTCGCGTCTTCGCCACTGTCTATGGTTGTTGTGTTCTTGCTCCATGTAGTTGCGTGCATAGACATAATAAATACATAGACGCCCTATTGGCCGCTGGAGCGCACGTCAACGGCGCCGCCATATTGGGGATGGCAACTTTCCCATTCTTCTCATTCCGGGGGTGCTTCTCGATCCCTCCTCGTCTCCTCGATCCTCCGTCCTCCATCCTATGACCCGGAAACCGATCGAGCTCAGCCATCTTGAAGGACATCTCAATTCTCTAATTGCACACCGAGGAGGCGAGGATCGAGGAGTGAGGAGGCTTCCCGAGGAGTTATGAGCGAGGATACACAGGTGTATCCTATGCGGAAGAGTTTTACGTGACGCACGTATACATTCTCCTCCCCTTTCACATCGGCCACAATCATTTTAATTTGTACTTTACCTTTGCAGTTTATATAAACCACATAGTGGTTAAAAGTACATAATTCCAAATAAATTCAAGAAAACCATCTGCATTTACACATTCGATTCCTCCGTCCTCATTTTCTTTCCTTGCAGCCTTCCCTCGCATCCTACAGGGGGTGGAGCTGAGACGCGAGGAAAGGAGGCGAGGAAAGGAAGCGAGGAAAGGAAACGAGGATGCACAAATAAGAAATGAGAAGCACCCCGGGAATTGAGAAAAATGCCTGTTTCGTGTTCTGCTTGGGGCTGTACACATCGCCACACAATTGAAAACAGGTCTCGAGGAATTACCTTTCACAAGCAAGACTGAATTTGTTTCTGGTTGTATTTGATCATGATATAATTAGTAATAGTAACGTTCAGAGGAGAAAGGCCGCGAAATTTAAAAATACTGCTGTTATTGTGTCACGAAATGTAGTTTTAATAGTTCTTCAGTCGACAATGTAGTTGTTTAAGGCTCAAATCTGTGGTTTATTTATAAAGATAGCGCCTATTTAAAAATTGTATCTGATGTTTTCGGAGTTGAGACCCATGAGATCAGCGGGTGCTCAGCCCTCATGTACCCCGTCTGGAACAGCCTCACCTCAGCTAGTGCTTCTGATGTGTGCCGCTGGCTCGGATGTCTAGTCTAGTGGTTAAACGTGAGATATAATTCGTCTTCTGTATATCTAACGGGCGATTTTTGGTCTCAATCTATAATTTGTTCACTGGCAAATCGTTTTGGCTGAGGACAAAGTGAAGTTTCATAACTTTATATTTAGCCTATTTTAACGTTGTATCCTGCTGTATGTTTGACTGAATCGTTTACTTTTTTTTTTTTTACAATATTTCTTATTGTATTGCTATTTTTATAGTAGGCTATTATACATAAACTATATGCCATTATCAATATTTATATGATTGTTTTGCATTATTGTTATATTATATAATTATACTATTCATTACTATTTTATTTGCTGTATACTGTTTGTTTATTTTATTGACTAAACTATTTACTATTATTTCTCACTTCATCTTATATTTACTATTTGCATTGCACTGTAATTGTACCATAACATATGTATTACCATAAAGGATCCATCAGTTATCTTTGTTATTGCTGAAATCGGGTCAATCACAAAAAAATGCTTTTTCCACAATAAGAACTTTCTCATTTAATGTGAAAATTAAATTATATCTCAGTATGGCAGTCTTTCACCATTCTTATCTAAGAATAAAAAGCCAGATGACAAGCCTGAGCTTTGACAATTCTTTATTAAAAAATACTTATAAAATATTTTATAAGTCCGATCGAGATTTTTAACTAGAGATGGAACTTTTTGTAGACCACATACAAACCAATGAAATCGGTTGATAAATGCAAAAAAAAAAATAGTTTTAATCCAGAAAAACCGCAGATCGCCCGCTTACTTTGCATTTGATTACAGTGCAGTCTTGCCCTCCGCAAAATGGCGGACGCGTTGACGTATCGCAGCAACGGTCCAAAGCGGCCAATAGGGCGTCTATGTATTTATAATGTCTATGGTTGCGTGTTGCAGCCACAGGCTAGCAGCAACATGAGCATGAGACCTGAGCAACAGCACGCGCAAACTCATTTGGAATATTTTGAAGGCGTAACAGCTGAATATTCTATCTCACGATGAAAAAGTAGAGACGATTGTAGACGAAAATGAAGAGAGATTTTATCCTAGTTTTTATTTTATGCAAAACATTTTAGTCTCGTCTTTTTTCGTCAACAATAATGCATGTTAATTTAGTCTTAGTCAGCGTTTTTGGACATTGGTGCAGTCTCGTCATCGTCTCGTCTTAAGCCTGGTTCACACGGGACGATTTTAAAATTGTCGGCCGATTTTCCAAACCTGAGAGACCGCACACACGGCGATAAAAAAATCACGGGTCTAACAGCTTTGGTCGTACAGTGTGTGGTGCGCAGCCACACGGCAAAATCAACACATCACACACGAGCCGATTTGACTCCCGAGCATTCCCAGGCCAGATGGAAAATCTCGCAAAATCCCTCGAGATCAAACGTGATTTCAGAGTAAACAATCATGGCGGACGAAGAGGATGCAGTGGCGATAGTTTGTAGTTTGTTTTTAACCGACGTCCACCGGATTTTCAGGTGTATGAGGCGCTGGACTGGACAAAAGCGGAGTGCGCGAGCGAGCGACAGCGCTTGAGAGAGACGGAGGGTGTCTGCACGCGAGCGACAGCTCGGTCTCTCTCGCGCAGTTCGCTTCGCTTTTGTCCAGTCCGGCGCCTCATACTGGTGCGCCATGCCGCCGGCTGTTTTGATTTTGTTTCCCGGTCTGCGCTTCGTCACCTCGCTTTCTGATTGGCTACACGCCACAGTCCACAGGCTGCGTGCTTGTCTGTCCCACGGAGACACCACACACGAGGAGAAATCGGGCCAAAAAAATCCAACATGTTGGATATCCCCGAATTGAGATCGGAGCGGTCCCGACGTCCTTCCGAGCAGACGAGAGCAGTCTTAACACACCACACACGGCAGGAATATCTGATCAGATTATTTTATGATAATCGGAGCATCCTTAAGATTGTCGGAAGGGGTGAATCGGGACTAAAATCGGCCTAATTATCCTGCCGTGTGAACCAGGCTTTAGTCATGGAAAAAAAGGTCGTTGACGAACATATTTATGTCACAGTGTCTGGTTGTGTTTCCCTGGGTTGTCACTAGAGGTCCTCGTTCTCACGGTGTCTTTCACATTTGACTTCATTTCCCAGCATTCTGTCTGTCACTCATCAGTTCATTGCACTCAGCTGTCTTCTATCACCTTGTTAGGTCTGTGTGTATATATTCTCTGTCTGTGTTAGTGTTCGTTACGGAGTCCTTGTTTAATGTCATCACACTTCTGTGCCTACGTTTCCTGAGTCTCGTTTTGTGTTTATGTTGGATTGCCTTTTTGGATCTTGACCCTTGCCTGGACTGGTTGTGAGTACGGATTACCCCTTAATAAACATTACTGCTATTGGATCTCTCTCTCCTGTGTGTGTGATCGTGACAGAAGGACTCCGTCATAGTATAGATCCAGCAGTATGGGGTTTCGTATCCTTCCCCCCAAGACGGAGAATGAGAGGAGGGGACGGGTCCAAAACTTAATGGACCTACGCCAGCAGGGCCAGCCGGTGGGCTGTCTGGCCCAAATGTTTTGGACCCTCTCTAGAGGGTTGGGGTACAATGACACGACATTGAAGGAATTTTTCAATGTCTGTCTGGATGACCCATTGCCTGGGTGGGAGATAAAGGGGCTGGAGATCCTGGATTTTTGGGGATTTACCAGCTACCTTCAGCATCGGAGCCAGTGGGACACACCAATCATACCTGTGCCTCATGACGGAATGGTTGACCCTACACCGGTGTCTCGGGACAAGATGGTCGCCATGCCAGTTCCAGAGGTGGTAACGCCTCCTGAGACGATGGATTCGATACCACCATCCGACCATCGTAAGAGGAGGAGGAGGAGGGGGAAGACTTCCTCCGTGACTGTCCCGGTCGTCCCAAGTCCGGTGGTTCCAGTTCCGGTGGTCCCGAGTCCGGTAGTCCCAGTTCCGGTGGTCCCGAGTCTGGTGGTCCCAGTTCCGGTGGCCCCGAGTCCGGCGGTCCGGAGACGGAGGAGAAAGGCCTCCTCAATGGCGTGTCTGGTGGCTCTTAACCCAGAGACCATCCCAGAGCCGGCTGGCCCTGAGCCAGAGCCAGTGTCGCCTGTTCCAGAGCCAGAGCCAGTGTCGCCTGTTGCAGTGTCGGAGCCAGTGTCGCCTGTTCCAGAGCCGGAGCCAGTGTCGCCTGTTGCAGGGCCGGAGCCAGTGTCGCCTGTTGCAGGGCCGGAGCCAGTGTCGCCTGTTGCAGGGCCGGAGCCAGTGTCGCCTGTTGCAGGGCCGGAGCCAGTGTCGCCTGTTGCAGGGCCGGAGCCAGTGTCGCCTGTTGCAGGGCCGGAGCCAGTGTCGCCTGTTGCAGGGCCGGAGCCAGTGTCGCCTGTTGCAGGGCCGGAGCCAGTGTCGCCTGTTGCAGGGCCGGAGCCAGTGTCGCCTGTTGCAGGGCCGGAGCCAGTGTCGCCTGTTGCAGGGCCGGAGCCAGTGTCGCCTGTTGCAGGGCCGGAGCCAGTGTCGCCTGTTGCAGGGCCGGAGCCAGTGTCGCCTGTTGCAGGGCCGGAGCCAGTGTCGCCTGTTGCAGGGCCGGAGCCAGTGTCGCCTGTTGCAGGGCCGGAGCCAGTGTCGCCTGTTGCAGGGCCGGAGCCAGTGTCGCCTGTTGCAGGGCCGGAGCCAGTGTCGCCTGTTGCAGGGCCGGAGCCAGTGTCGCCTGTTGCAGGGCCGGAGCCAGTGTCGCCTGTTGCAGGGCCGGAGCCAGTGTCGCCTGTTGCAGGGCCGGAGCCAGTGTCGCCTGTTGCAGGGCCGGAGCCAGTGTCGCCTGTTGCAGGGCCGGAGCCAGTGTCGCCTGTTACAGGGCCGGAGCCAGTGTCGCCTGTTGCGACAGTCCTGTCCATTTCAGTCCTGGCCGCCCTTTGGACTGTCTGTCTCCCTCTGGCCGTCAGCTAACCTATTACCCCCTGTTCCTGTTCCCCTTCATGGACCTGGTCCCCCATCCAGCCCCCTGAACTTCCACCATTCCACCTCCCGCCTGGACTCTTGTATCGTTTTTTTTGTCCGTTATGGAGCGTCTGGTAGCCGCTCCGTAGAGAGGGGGTACTGTCACAGTGTCTGGTTGTGTTTCCCTGGGTTGTCACTAGAGGTCCTCGTTCTCACGGTGTCTTTCACATTTGACTTCATTTCCCAGCATTCTGTCTGTCACTCATCAGTTCATTGCACTCAGCTGTCTTCTATCACCTTGTTAGGTCTGTGTGTATATATTCTCTGTCTGTGTTAGTGTTCGTTACGGAGTCCTTGTTTAATGTCATCACACTTCTGTGCCTACGTTTCCTGAGTCTCGTTTTATGTTTATGTTGGATTGCCTTTTTGGATCTTGACCCTTGCCTGGACTGGTTGTGAGTACGGATTACCCCTTAATAAACATTACTGCTATTGGATCTCTCTCTCCTGTGTGTGTGATCGTGACAATTTAGTCTCGTCTCGTCTGACGAAATTAACACTATTGTAATCTGCGACGCATCTACTAAAATCATCTGCCAGTTGGCTAATAATTAATCCCCTGTCATTTATGGTAACTCCTTTCACAAGGCTCTCGTTAATATGTAGATTTAAAAATTGTATAGCTATTAGAAAAAGGTATGGGGAGATGGGGCAACCTTGTCTTAAACCACTCTTTAATGAAAATCTAGGAGAACATCCTGGTTGCTTATGCAAACTGCGCCAGGATCTTGCCAGGGAGCCAGTCATCTTCGAGTACTATTGAATGAGCCAGCTAATGAGAATTGGCGTGTGTGATTTACATCACACACTCTGTGCCCGTGGCGTGTAAATACGGAAGTGGATGCATACACTAGTTGCTTTTCGCTGAGGAGCCGAGCGTAACTCAGAGTCAGCGGTGGTCCAGTGGTAGTGACAAGGGGACTACATTAAGGGGTTGCATACGCAACCAGGACGTTCCCTTTCAGTCGAGAACTTCAGATGTAGTCGACGTCGACTTAATGGGATCAACCATTGAAAACGCCACTAAAGCTGCCACCTTCCAGTGCCTAGACAAAAGCCTCCTGATCTCCCCGCAAATTAAGGCACAATAAGGAAATTAAGTTATCAATTTTAGTGAGAATCAATTTTAGTGAGAACCTCGTTGTATGAAAGAATTGATGTGTTAAGTTTCCAATATGAGGATCTTTTCCTCAATGAGGCAGAGGATATGTAATACAGATAGAAATGGCCTTATGGTCAGAGAACGGTGAGGGAAGAATGTCAGTGTTACATGTGTGTCCTATGTTTCCCCCTGCATTGTGTTTTGGTTTAGTCCTGTGTCTCAGTTTTCCCGCTCCTCGTTAGTTTTCAGTTCCTTCACCTGTTTCTAGTTGATTTGCCCCAGCTGTGTCTTGTTTCCCTTTCTTTTCTCTGTGTATGTTTACCCTGTGTTCTCCCTCACTCCTGGTTGGTTCTCGTTGATGTGTAACGTGCGTTTGTATATGGTGTGTTAATGTCTCCCGTGATCCTTGTCTGAGTTTATTTAGTAAAGTTTATTGAAGTTGGATCTGTTGACTGCTGCCTCTTCATCTGCCTGCACCACACCCGTAACAGAAGAACCGACCATTTCAAAATGAAGGTGGAAGACTGGATGCAGCAGAGCGAGATCTTTTCCTCCGGTAAGGGATAAAGCTCCTATTAACTGGCAACGTTTTGTGGGCAACCCGCTTGGCCAGATTCTCTGGGACTCGGGGAGGACGTAGAGGGGGACATGGTCGTCTATCCACAGTCCATGTTCGCTCTTCAGCCAGGTGCATGTGGTCCCATCCAGCACAGAGCCCATCGCCTGCCCACCAGAGCCTGAGCCCATCGCCTGCCTGCCAGAGCCTCAGCCCATCGCCTGCCCGCCAGAGCCTCAGCCCGTCACCTGTCAGCTAGAGACTGAGCACACCATACGTGAGTACATCCAAGAGGACACTGCGCTGATTGTAATGTCTGCGGCGTTCCTGTATGTGTGGGCTACACAAACATCAGTTCTGGCCAATGAGTCCAGCCCCAAGCTCCCTGAAATGCTGGTCCCGTCCAGCACCAAGCCCCCTTCACCGCTGGTTCCGTCCAACCCAGCTGAGCCCTCACCGCTGGTTCCGTCCAGCACAAAGCCCCCTTCACCGCTGGTTCCGTCCAGCCCTGCCGAGCCTGAGCTTCCCTGCAGCCCTGCCGAGCCTGAGCTTCCCTGCAGCCCTGCCGAGCCTGAGCTTCCCTGCAGCCCTGCCGAGCCTGAGCCTCGCGTCACGCCTGCCGAGCCAGAGCCTCGCGTCACGCCTGCCGAGCCAGAGCCTCGCGTCACGCCTGCCGATCAAGAGCTTCACGTCACACCTGCCGAGCCAGAGCTTCCTCCGCTGGTCCCGTCCAGTCCTCCTGAGCCTTCTCCGCTGGTCCTGTCCAGTCCCGAGCCTTCTCCGCTGGTCCCGTCCAGTCCTCCCGAGCCTTCTCCGCTGGTCCCATCCAGTCCTCCCGAGCCTTCTCCGCTGGTCCCGTCCAGTCCTCCCAAGCCTTCTCCACTGGTCCCGTCCAGTCCTCCCGAGCCTTTTCCGCTGGTCCCGTCCAGCCCTCCCAAGCCTGTCCTTATGCACGTCCCTGAGCCTGGCACTCTCCCCAAGAAAATTTTTTTGGGGGGGATATAGGCCACCTGAAGGTGCGTCTCCGCCATGGCCACCCGAAGGGGATTCTTCGCCATGGCTGCCCGAAGGGGATTCTCCACCCTGGCCACTCGAAGGGGTCTCTCCACCCTGGCCACCTGAAGTGGCCTCTCCACCCTGGCCACCTGAAGTGGCCTCTCCACCCTGGCCACCTGAAGTGGCCTCTCCGCAATGGCCACCCGAAGGGGCGTCTCCATCCTGGCCTCCGGCACATCCTGCTCCGCCCTGGAGGCTTCCTGATCCGATTAGGCCACGCCCTCGTCAGTCTCCAGGGCACCCGCATGTTATGTTACATGTGTGTCCTATGTTTCCCCCTGCATTGTGTTTTGGTTTAGTCCCGTGTCTCAGTTTTCCCGCTTTTTGTTAGTTTTCAGTTCCTTCACCTGTTTCTAGTTGATTTGCCCCAGCTGTGTCTTGTTTCCCTTTCTGTTCTGTGTATGTAAACCCTGTATTCTCCCTCACTCCTGGTCGGTTCTCGTTGATGTGTAAAGTTGGATCTGTTGACTGCTGCCTCTTCATCTGCCTGCACCACACCCGTAACAGTCAGTCCTTATATTACATAATTCTGCTAAAGACAACAAAAAGTCAAATCCAGATTGTCTAGAAAGTGAGTTATTGTTCCACGTGAATCCTTTTTGCAAGTCATGAGTTTCTCATCGACACACATCGACAACAGAAAATCTTTGCATAAAGCATAACAGTTAGAATTAAAGCTGCAAGCAGCATTGAAAGGGCCCTCGCACCCGTTCCACCACCACCCGGTGGCTTTAGGAAGACAGAGCACGGTGTGCAATGTGCATTTAAGTAGGTAAATATAGGAGGAGTATGTCAAAGTGAGTTACAAAAATTTCCTTAATTATGGGGATAATAGTATGCGTTATCACTCAGATAAATGTTGCAGCATGTTTTAGCATGTTTGTAGCATGTTTAGAACTCAATGGCATATTTAATATGTTGCTAGTACTGCATCACAGTGTTAAACATGTCACTTCCTGTTGCCAGTAGGTGGCACTATTACTATAACTGAAAATTGTCATGTAGATGTGTTCAGGTCATAACTCTTATCAAACATGTGAAGTTTGGGACAGATTGGACATTGCCTTCTTGAGTAACAACTTCCTCTTTCAATGCATTAGCATGCTTTAGCGCTTTGCTAATAATTGATAGCATGTTTTAAGATGTTTATAACTCAATGGCATATTTACTATGTTGCTAGTACTGCATCACACTGTTAAACACGTCACTTCCTGTTGCCAGTAGGTGGCACTATTACTATAACTGAAAATTGTCATGTAGATGTGTTCAGGGCAGGACTCTTATCAAACATGTGAAGTTTGGGGCAGATTGGACATTTCCTTCTTGAGTAACAACTTCTTGTTTCATTGCATTAGCATGCTATAGCACTTAGCTAAGAATTGCTAGCATGTTTTAACATGTTTATAACATGTTTATAACTCAATGGCATATTTAACATGTTGATAGTGCTGCATCACAGTGTTAAACATGTCACTTCCTGTTGCCAGTAGGTGGCGCTATTACTATAACTGAATATTCTCATGTAGATGTGTTCAGGCCATGACTCTTATGAAACGTGTGAAGTTTGGGGAAGATTGGACATTCCATGCCTGAGTTACAGCAAATTCCTATTTAATTGCAGTAATAGCATGCTTTAGCACTTAGCTAAGTGTTTGCTAACATGTTTTAGCATGTTTCTAGTATGTTGTTAGCATGTTTAGAACTTGCTGGCACTTTTTTATATGTTATTAGGAGTCCACAACAGTGTTAAACATGTCACTTCCTGTTGCCAGTAGGTGGCGCTATGACTGTAACTGAATATGAGCATGGACATGTGTTCAGGGCAGAACTCATCAAACGTGTGAAGTTTGGGGCAGATTGGACATTGTTTGCCTGAATTACAGCAACTTCCTGTTTCATGGCGAAACATCGAAATTTGTCAGGCCACCGAGGACACGCCCTTCAACGAAAACTTAAGATCTTCGCAATTTAACATTGCAAAGGCCTTAAGATTACACTCACCAAATTTGAAGATGATCAGATTAAAACTGTAGGAGGAGTTTGTTAAAGTACGAGGCCTGAAAATGGCAAAAATTACACAAATATCTGAGAGGAAGTCCAAAATGGCTGACTTCCTGTTGTGTTTAGGGCTATGTTCCAAGAGACTTTTTTGTAGGTATTGGGCCATTACATGTATGTACCGAATTTCGTACACGTATGTGAAACGTAGCAGGAGGCGCACTCCGTTGAACATTTATAGGTGGCGCTATCGAGCCATTTTGCCCCGCCCAATTCTGAAACACATATCAGATGTAAATTTTCGCCAGTTCTGATGTGTGTGCAAATTTTCATGAGTTTTCGTGCATGTTTAGGCCCTCAAAAATAAGATTCATTGCGGAAAAGAATAATAATAATAATTAAAGCTGCAAGCAGCGATGAAAGGGCCCTCGCACCCGTGCCACCGCCACCCGGTGGCTTCAGGAAGACAGAGCACGGTGGGCAATGTGCATTTAAGTAGGTAAATATAGGAGGAGTATGTCAAAGTCAGTTACAAAAATGTCCTTTATTATGGGGATTAGTGTTGTCACGATACCAAAATTATCGTTTCGATACCGATACCAAGTCAAGAATTGCGATTTCGATACTTTTTCGATACTTTTCCTGAAAAGGGAGAAACACTCTCAAATATCATTGCTGTGCTTTATTTTAAAACTGGGACAACATTCTAATCATAACACACTAATAAATGAACATATGAACAACATATCAACATGGCTATTAACCATTTGAACAAAATATGAAATATGAAAAATATAAAAAATAAATTAGAGCAATGACATTCAAGGTAAAAAAATAAATAAATTTAGCAGCATTATCTCAGTTATCATAAGAAACATAAGATTTTATCAATATCAATGCCACTGACGATTCTGCTTATCGATCCGATTCGTTAACGATTCTCTTATCGATTCCTGATAGCACTGTGTGGAAAAGTCATATGCTTTTTCGGGGGAAAAAACAAGTGTTTTTATTTGTTTTATGTAATAAATGAAACCTTGTTACAAAGTGTTACCGATTAGTTATACACCGATTCAGACAGATCAGTTGTTTTAACCATTCATTAAAACGAATCGGTTCAAATGAGTCATTAGTTCGCGAATTGGACGTGTCATTATCGGACGCGTGCGCGTTGTGTGATTATCCAGGCGGTTAGGACATCCCACACGATTTGTGTCATCACAGAAAACATTTCATGACTGGATAGTTTTTTTCGTTTATTTAAAGTGTGGTTTATGTCAGCTGAATGTGCGGAACGCTTTTCAGAGAAGGCAACGTATTTAACCACAATACACGGTAATTCAAAAAAAAAAAAAAAAAAACTCCGAATGCTCCACATGAAACTTTAGTCTCCGACCTTACCATCGTGTCGAATTATTTTGATTAATATGAGAGAGAGAGAGAGCTAGCTTAGTTTTGAGACGGTAAAGCCTTGTTTATACTTTCGCCTGGCTCCGCAGTACGCAGAGAGAGAGAGTGCGCGCGCGCGACCGGGGCTCGCTCGCTCTCGCTCTTTCTCTCTCTCTCTGCTCGTTCAGTTCACGCGCCCTGTCACACGCGCATGAGGAGAAAAGGCACTGGAAGCGTGCGTTGCACACACCAACATGCAATAGCCTACTCTATTACAAATCTGGAACGCGCGGTCATTCTTAGAAGTATCGATACTAATAAATTTAGGTATCGTGAAGTTTTTAATTTCCGAGTACCGCGATACTTTTGAAGTATCGGTGCACCGTGCAACACTAATGGGGATAGTAGCATGCGTTATCACTCAGATAAGTGTTGCTAGCATGTTTTAGCATGTTTCTAGCATGTTTAGAACTCAATGGCATATTTAATTAATATGTTGCTAGTACTGCATCACAATGTAAAACATGTCACTTCCTGTCGACAGTAGGTGGCGCTATGACTATAACTGAAAATTGTCATGGACATGTGTTCAGGGCAGAACTCTTATCAAATGTGTGAAGTTTGGCGCAGATTGGACATTGCCTTCTTGAGTAACAACAACTTCCTGTTTCATTGCATTAACATGCTTTAGCACTTAGCTAAGAATTACTAGCATGTTTTAACATGTTTATAACATGTTTATAACTCAATGGCATATTTAATGTGTAGCCAGTATTGCATCACAGTGTTAAACATGACACTTCCTGTTGCTAGTAGGTGGCGCTATTACTATAACTGAAAATTGTCACGTAGATGTGTTCAGGCCATGACTCTTATCAAATGTGTGAAGTTTGGGGCAGATTTGACATTCCATGCCTGAGTTACAGCAAATTCCTATTTAATTTTAGTAATAGCATGCTTTAGCACTTAGCTAAGTGTTTGCTAGCATGTTTTAGCATGTTTTAGCATGTTTCTAGTATGTTGGTAGCATGTTTAGCACTTGCTGGCACTTGCGGTGCCACCGGCTTGGGCCCGTAATCGCTGCTCGCAGCTATATTTAGGGCCCGAGCACCGATGGTGTGAGGACCCTCTTGGAATTGCTCTGTTTATTAGGGCCCAAGCCTGAATAGGCGAAGGCCCTATTGTTTTCCTAAGGATTATTATTTAGGATTATTAGGGCCCAAGCCTGAAAAGGCGAAGGCCCTATTGTTTTCCTAAGGATTATTAGGGCCCAAGCCTGAAAAGGCGAAGGCCCTATTGTTTTCCTAAGGATTATTTATTATTAGGGCCCAAGCCTGAAAAGGCGAAGGCCCTATTGTTTTCCTAAGGATTATTAGGGCCCAAGCCTGAAAAGGCGAAGGCCCTATTGTTTTCCTAAGGATTATTATTTAGGATTATTAGGGCCCAAGCCTGAAAAGGCGAAGGCCCTATTGTTTTCCTAAGGATTATTTATTATTCTTTTTATTATTAGGGCCCAAGCCTGAAAAGGCGAAGGCCCTATTGTTTTCCTAAGGATTATTTATTATTCTTTTTATTATTATTCTTCTTATTATTTTACTACCTTTTTGGCACTTTTGGGGCCCTTAACGTGCTCGAAAACTCTGGAAACTTTGCACACAGATCAGAACCCGCGGCCATCAGGGCCGGGCTGAAGCTGGTACCCGGGCGTGGCAGGGGGGCTCGACAGCGCCCCCTGGAACGGGTTTTGAACACTTGTCCATATATCAAACACGCTTGCATGTAATAATCTGAAACTCGGTACACTTATAGATCTCATCGGGCCGAACAACTTTCGCGCTCTAAGTTTTACGTCAGCCCAACAGGAAGTCGGTTATTATGGGTTTGGAAAGTCATTTTCTATATTTTTCTTACGACTATTTGGGCAATTTTGGGGCCCTTAACATGCTCAAAAACTCTTGAAACTTTGCACATGGGTCAGAACCCGTGGCCATCAGGGCCGGGCTGAAGCTGGTACCTGGGCGTGGCAGGGGGGCTCGACAGCGCCCCCTGGAACGGGGTCCGAAAACTTGGTCCATAAATCAAACACGCTTGCATGTAATAATATGAAACTCGGTACACATATAGATCTCATCGGTTCATATATCCTTTGTACTTTTACTTTTTACCCCAGCCCAACAGGAAGTCGTCTATTAAGGGTTGTTTGGAAAACGCATGCAATGGAATTCGATATACTCCTCCTAGAGAATTCAACCAATCGCCACGAAACTCGGTCAGCATGAAGTCAAGAGATTGACGATGAAAAGTTGCGAGGGGATTTTTGATATCTCGAACGGTTTGGCCGTGGCGAGGAAACGAATTTATGGCGAATAATGGAAACAGGAAGTGTGTTATAACTTCTGCATACATTAACTGATCTTGATGAAACTTCAGCAGTGTGTTCGTTGTAAGAGTCCGATCACATGGATGTGACTATTGTGAGTCAATGTTATAGCGCCACCAACTGGCAGCAGGAAGTGTGTCACTTTCAAAATGCTTTGAAATCACCCTCTTATTTTTACCCGATTTGCTTCAAACTTTATGTGTATAATGTAAACACACGCCAGATGTAGACTTGTGAAAGGATTATTGATATCTAAGATACTGTTGCCGTGACAACGCATCAAACGCATCAAACTTTAATATTCTTTTTGGATGCTTTTGAGACTCTTAGCATGCCTGAAATTGCTTAAAATTGCATGAAACTCGACAGACAGATCACATTTATTAGCCAGTAGACATGTGCAAAGTTTCAGAAACGGGCATGGTGCAGGGGCTCAGTAGCGCCACCTTTTGACAAAAGTGGGCGTGTTAGCTATATAGTTTTACCTACAATCATAAAACTCGGTACGCATATTGTTCAGATCAAGCCGGACAACTTTCTAATTAACTGTCATTAGCTCCAAACAACAGCAAGTCAGATATTTAAGTTTGAATGTGGATGTATCTGAGAATTTTCTCTCCCTCTCTCTCTGTCTCTGTGTGTGAGGGATTTGTCTATTGCTTTTAATGGATTTCAAGGTTTCAGGGGCTTTTGGGGCTCTTAACGTGCTCAAAAACTCTTGAAATTTTGCACACAGGTCAGAACCCACGGCCATCAGGGCCGGGCTGAAGCTGGTACCCGGGCGTGGCAGGGGGGCTCAACAGCGCCCTCTTGAACGGGGTCCGACAATTTGGTCCATATATCCAACACGCTTGCATGAATTAATATGAAACTCAGTACACATATAGATCTCATCGGGCCGAACATCTTATCCCCGGTCAAGTTTTACGCCAGCCCAACAGGAAGTCGGCTATTATGGGTTGTTTGGAAAACGCTTGCTGTGGAATTTGAAGTACTACTCCTAGGCAATTCATTCAATCATCGCCAAACTCGGTGTGCATGATGTCAAGACTTTGAGGATGCTAAATTGCGGACGGACTTTTGATATCTCGAACGGTTTGGCCGTGGCGAGGAAATGAATTTTCATGGCTTAATAAGGACATATAAAGTGTGTTAAAACTTAGTTAGTTTTACCTACAGTTACAAAACTCAGCGTGTATATTCTTCTCCTCAAGCCGAACAACTTTCTAATTTACAGTTATTAGCTCCGAACAACAGAAAGTCAGATATTTTGGTTTGAATATGGTCATTTTCTCTCTCTCTCTCTCTCTGAGCCAATATGGCAAGCCGTGTTAACATTTAATCATTTTAACCTACTAGTCTCTATTTTCATGCTACTAGTACTTATTTTTTAGATACTAGTATCTATTCCATTAAGTACTAGTACTTATTCATTAGCGACTAGTGCTTATTCTTTAGGTACTAGTGCCTATTCTTTAGATACTAGTGCTTATTCCTTAGGGACTAGTACCTTTTAAAAGATACTAGTACTTATTCATTAGATACTATATTAGTATCTAAAAATACTAGTATCTAAAAAATAAGTACTAGTAGCATGAAAATAGAGACTAGTGGGTTTAAATGATTAAATGTTAAAACGGCTTGCCATAAGCCTACGTCTCTGTGTCTGTGCCTGTCTGTGTGTGTGTGTGTGTGTGTGTGTGTAGGGGGAGGAGGGCTAGATTAACCATTTCACTGCTGTGTGGTTTGGCCTGCATTAAAAAGGAAAATAAATGTCTTAATGTTTATTAATAAAGTAAAGGAATCACAGACTGTTTTTAAATGGGGTTGGATAAATATTTTTTTGTTTTTAAACTGTGTGTGTGTGCGTGCGTGCATGTGTGTGATTGTGCCTTGGTGTCTGTTACAGTTACAAGAGTTTAATCCTTGTTCAAATTTAAGTTTAAGGCCTTGTCTTTTTGAATCCATTTGCAGCTTTTTATTAAGAATGGTCAAGACAGGCAGGGTGAACAATGGCAAACAGGGCAGAACAGAAAAGGCAGAGACAAACCAGGTTGACAGGCAAAGGACAAAGACCTCCAGATAAATACTAGGCTTCTGGATTTACACATTTAAGTGCTACAAAACATATTGACATATGCAGTGTTGTGCCTGAACGCGTTCATTGAACGATAGTTCATGAACTCGTTCATATTTTAGGCGAACGTGAACTGAACGTACTGTATTAATGCCTGATGAACGTTACTGTGAACTCGTTCATTCTGGTGTCTGTGAACGAACGCTCTCTCAGTTTAACTTCGTTCAATTGGGTGCCATATTTCTATAAAGCCTTCCAGGCAAAACCCGGCTAAAACACACCATAAACAGGCCTTAATATGTAGCGAAAAAAACACCCAATCTGGCAACACCAGCCACCAGTGTTGCACCGACGCATGCGTCATCAAAACAAAAAGCAGAATGTAGTCGACAAAGCAGCGAGGACTGGATGCGTCGTATTGTAACGCCGGGATAGCTCACAGCCGAATTAAGCCACTAGGCCAGACAAACTCACGGAGGTGATTGCCATATCACAACAGCTCGCTCTTTATTTCCCCAATCAAACTTGGGGAAACTGTTTGTCCCACGCTCCGTCCACAGCGTTACCAAACAAAACATAAACAGATCAAATAAAATGCGCACCATTACCCGCATACATCGAGGCAACGGTACAATACCATACAGATAGAGTAGACAGTTTAACAGGGCGCGCGCGCAGCTCTTAAAGGGGCCACACCTTATTTCCACTCGTTACAGTATGATCATTTAAACGAGTTTTATGACAAGGTCGGTGAGGATGGGAAAAATCTTACATTTCTGAGCAAACTTTGCCCGCCGATAAAATAATTGCTGTCTGTTGTTGTGGGCTGTGGCAATAATTTAAAAAAATAGCTCGCAACAAATTTATGGAAAAAAAAGAACTATGAACTAGTTCATTTTTTTAATTGTGAACTATGAACTGAACTAGTTCATTTTAAAATATGTGAACTGAACTTTGAACTAGTTCATGTAGAAAGTGAACTTTCCCAACACTGGACATATGACATCCTATGACATTAAAAATGATTCTAAATTTAAATTATCTCATATATGTGGCTATTGTGCTTCACGATCATAGGCCCTGTCCCAAATGGCACTCTTCATATGAATTTTCGGTCTTGTGTACTTATTTCATGTGTCCGTTAAATCCATGAGACCGTAGGGTGTCTCATTTGACATTTTAGGTTTCAGAAGGTTGCTCACGCATACTTTTTGGTTGATATGTGCCCTCGATGCGCACTTTTGCAGAGCCCACACTGATGCAAGCTCTACAGCACACTTCTTTTCGACAGTCAAAGCGGGGTTACGTTTTTGCACGTCGTGCACAATAACCCCAAAGGCACCGGGGTGGCGGTGCCACCGGGCCGTTTATATATATATATATATATATATATATATATATATATATATATATATATATATATATATATATATATATATATATATATATAAATATAGCTGCGAGCAGCGATGAAGGGCCAAAGCTGGTGGAACCGCCACCCCGGTGCCTTTAGGTACTAAAGGCACCGGGGTTGCGGTGCCACCGGCTTGGGCCCGTAATCGCTGCTCGCAGCTATATTTATATATATTTATTATTATTCTTCTTATTATTTTACTACCTTTTTCGCACTTTTGGAGCCCTTAACGTGCTCGAAAACTCTGGAAACTTTGCACACAGATCAGAACCCGCGGCCATCAGGGCCGGGCTGAAGCTGGTACCCGGGCGTGGCAGGGGGGCTCGACAGCGCCCCCTGGAACGGGTTTTGAACACTTGTCCATATATCAAACACGCTTGCATGTAATAATCTGAAACTCGGTACACTTATAGATCTCATCGGGCCGAACAACTTTCGCGCTCTAAGTTTTACGTCAGCCCAACAGGAAGTCGGTTATTATGGGTTTGGAAAGTCATTTTCTATATTTTTCTTACGACTATTTGGGCAATTTTGGGGCCCTTAACATGCTCAAAAACTCTTGAAACTTTGCACATGGGTCAGAACCCGTGGCCATCAGGGCTGGGCTGAAGCTGGTACCTGGGCGTGGCAGGGGGGCTCGACAGCGCCCCCTGGAACGGGGTCCGAAAACTTGGTCCATAAATCAAACACGCTTGCATGTAATAATATGAAACTCGGTACACATATAGATCTCATCGGTTCATATATCCTTTGTACTTTTACTTTTTACCCCAGCCCAACAGGAAGTCGTCTATTAAGGGTTGTTTGGAAAACGCATGCAATGGAATTCGATATACTCCTCCTAGAGAATTCAACCAATCGCCACGAAACTCGGTCAGCATGAAGTCAAGAGATTGACGATGAAAAGTTGCGAGGGGATTTTTGATATCTCGAACGGTTTGGCCGTGGCGAGGAAACGAATTTATGGCGAATAATGGAAACAGGAAGTGTGTTATAACTTCTGCATACATTAACTGATCTTGATGAAACTTCAGCAGTGTGTTTGTTGTAAGAGTCCGATCACATGGATGTGACTATTGTGAGTCAATGTTATAGCGCCACCAACTGGCAGCAGGAAGTGTGTCACTTTCAAAATGCTTTGAAATCACCCTCTTATTTTTACCCGATTTGCTTCAAACTTTATGTGTATAATGTAAACACACGCCAGATGTAGACTTGTGAAAGGATTATTGATATGGATGTTTCTGAGAATTTTCTCTCCCTCTCTCTCTGTCTCTGTGTGTGAGGGATTTGTCTATTGCTTTTAATGGATTTCAAGGTTTCAAGGGCTTTTGGGGCTCTTAACGTGCTCAAAAACGCTTGAAATTTTGCACACAGGTCAGAACCCACGGCCATCAGGGCCGGGCTGAAGCTGGTACCCGGGCGTGGCAGGGGGGCTCAACAGCGCCCCCTTGAACGGGGTCCGACAATTTGGTCCATATATCCAACACGCTTGCATGAATTAATATGAAACTCAGTACACATATAGATCTCATCGGGTTGAACATCTTACCCCCGGTCAAGTTTTACGCCAGTCCAACAGGAAGTCGGCTATTATGGGTTGTTTGGAAAACGCTTGCTGTGGAATGTGAAGTACTACTCCTAGGCAATTCATTCAATCATCGCCAAACTCGGTGTGCATGAAGTCAAGACATTGAGGATGCTAAATTGCGGACGGATTTTTGATATCTCGAACGGTTTGGCCGTGGCGAGGAAATGAATTTT
>JAULUF010000036.1:8855000-8870000 GCA_031834385.1 Semotilus atromaculatus
ACATTAACTGATCTTGATGAAACTTCAGCAGTGTGTTCGTTGTAAGAGTCCGATCACATGGATGTGATTATTGTGAGTCAATGTTATAGCGCCACCAACTGGCAGCAGGAAGTGTGTCACTTTCAAAATGCTTTGAAATCACCCTCTTATTTTTACCCGATTTGCTTCAAACTTTATGTGTATAATGTAAACACACGCCAGATGTAGACTTGTGAAAGGATTATTGATATCTAAGATACTGTTGCCGTGACAACGCATCAAACGCATCAAACTTTAATATTCTTTTTGGATGCTTTTGAGACTCTTAGCATGCCTGAAATTGCTTAAAATTGCATGAAACTCGACAGACAGATCACATTTATTAGCCAGTAGACATGTGCAAAGTTTCAGAAACGGGCGTGGTGCAGGGGCTCAGTAGCGCCACCTTTTGACAAAAGTGGGGGTGTTATATAGTTTTACCTACAATCATAAAACTCGGTACGCATATTGTTCAGATCAAGCCGGACAACTTTCTAATTAACTGTCATTAGCTCCAAACAACAGCAAGTCAGATATTTAAGTTTGAATGTGGATGTATCTGAGAATTTTCTCTCCCTCTCTCTCTGTCTCTGTGTGTGAGGGATTTGTCTATTGCTTTGAATGGATTTCAAGGTTTCAGGGGCTTTTGGGGCTCTTAACGTGCTCAAAAACTCTTGAAATTTTGCACACAGGTCAGAACCCACGGCCATCAGGGCCGGGCTGAAGCTGGTACCCGGGCGTGGCAGGGGGGCTCAACAGCGCCCTCTTGAACGGGGTCCGACAATTTGGTCCATATATCCAACACGCTTGCATGAATTAATATGAAACTCAGTACACATATAGATCTCATCGGGCCGAACATCTTACCCCCGGTCAAGTTTTACGCCAGCCCAACAGGAAGTCGGCTATTATGGGTTGTTTGGAAAACGCTTGCTGTGGAATTTGAAGTACTACTCCTAGGCAATTCATTCAATCATCGCCAAACTCGGTGTGCATGATGTCAAGACTTTGAGGATGCTAAATTGCGGACGGACTTTTGATATCTCGAACGGTTTGGCCGTGGCGAGGAAATGAATTTTCATGGCTTAATAAGGACATATAAAGTGTGTTATAACTTAGTTAGTTTTACCTACAGTTACAAAACTCAGCGTGTATATTCTTCTCCTCAAGCCGAACAACTTTCTAATTTACAGTTATTAGCTCCGAACAACAGAAAGTCAGATATTTTGGTTTGAATATGGTCATTTTCTCTCTCTCTCTCTCTGAGCCAATATGGCAAGCCGTCTTAACATTTAATCATTTTAACCTACTAGTCTCTATTTTCATGCTACTAGTACTTATTTTTTAGATACTAGTATCTATTCCATTAAGTACTAGTACTAATTCATTAGCGACTAGTGCTTATTCTTTAGGTACTAGTGCCTACTCTTTAGATACTAGTGCTTATTCCTTAGGGACTAGTACCTTTTAAAAGATACTAGTACTTATTCATTAGATACTATATTAGTATCTAAAAATACTAGTATCTAAAAAATAAGTACTAGTAGCATGAAAATAGAGACTAGTGGGTTTAAATGATTAAATGTTAAAACGGCTTGCCATAAGCCTACGTCTCTGTGTCTGTGCCTGTCTGTGTGTGTGTGTGTGTGTGTGTGTGTGTGTGTAGGGGGAGGAGGGCTAGATTAACCATTTCACTGCTGTGTGGTTTGGCCTGCATTAAAAAGGAAAATAAATGTCTTAAGCCTTGTATTTTTTAAATAAGTTTTATTAATAAAGTAAAGGAATCACAGACTGTTTTTAAATGGGGTTGGATAAATATTTTTTTGTTTTTAAACTGTGTGTGCGTGCGTGCGTGCATGTGTGTGATTGTGCCTTGGTGTCTGTTACAGTTACAAGAGTTTAATCCTTGTTCAAGTTTAAGTTTAAGGCCTTGTCTTTTTGAATCCATTTGCAGCTTTTAATTAAGAATGGTCAAGACAGGCAGGGTGAACAATGGCAAACAGGGCATAACAGAAAAGGCAGAGACAAACCAGGTTGACAGGCAAAGGACAAAGACCTCCAGATAAATACTAGGCTTCTGGATTTACACATTTAAGTGCTACAAAACATATTGACATATGACATCCTATGACATTAAAAATGATTCTAAATTTTAATTATCTCATACAGTATATGTGGCTATTGTGGTTCACGATCATAGGCCCTGTCCCAAATGGCACACTTCATATGAATTTTCGGTCTTGTGTACTTATTTCATGTGTCCGTTAAATCCATGAGACCGTAGGGTGTCTCATTTTTCATTTTAGGTTTCAGAAGGTTGCTCACACATACTTTGTGGTTGATATGTGCCCTCGATGCGCACTTTTGCAGAGCACACACTGATGCAAGCTCTACAGCACACTTCTTTTCGACAGTCAAAGCGGGGTTACGTTTTTGCACGTCGTGCACAATAACCCCAAAGGCGGTGCCACCGGGCCGTTTATATATATATATATATATATATATATATATATATATAAATATAGCTGCGAGCAGCGATGAAGGGCCAAAGCTGGCGGAACCGCCACCCCGATGCCTTTAGGTACTAAAGGCACCGGGGTTGCGGTGCCACCGGCTTGGGCCCGTAATCGCTGCTCGCAGCTATATTTTATTATTCTTTTTATTATTATTATTCTTCTTATTATTTTACTACCTTTTTGGCACTTTTGGGGCCCTTAACGTGCTCGAAAACTCTGGAAACTTTGCACACAGATCAGAACCCGCGGCCATCAGGGCCGGGCTGAAGCTGGTACCCGGGCGTGGCAGGGGGGCTCGACAGCGCCCCCTGGAACGGGTTTTGAACACTTGTCCATATATCAAACACGCTTGCATGTAATAATCTGAAACTCGGTACACTTATAGATCTCATCGGGCCGAACAACTTTCGCGCTCTAAGTTTTACGTCAGCCCAACAGGAAGTCGGTTATTATGGGTTTGGAAAGTCATTTTCTATATTTTTCTTACGACTATTTGGGCAATTTTGGGGCCCTTAACATGCTCAAAAACTCTTGAAACTTTGCACATGGGTCAGAACCCGTGGCCATCAGGGCTGGGCTGAAGCTGGTACCTGGGCGTGGCAGGGGGGCTCGACAGCGCCCCCTGGAACGGGGTCCGAAAACTTGGTCCATAAATCAAACACGCTTGCATGTAATAATATGAAACTCGGTACACATATAGATCTCATCGGTTCATATATCCTTTGTACTTTTACTTTTTACCCCAGCCCAACAGGAAGTCGTCTATTAAGGGTTGTTTGGAAAACGCATGCAATGGAATTCGATATACTCCTCCTAGAGAATTCAACCAATCGCCACGAAACTCGGTCAGCATGAAGTCAAGAGATTGACGATGAAAAGTTGCGAGGGGATTTTTGATATCTCGAACGGTTTGGCCGTGGCGAGGAAACGAATTTATGGCGAATAATGGAAACAGGAAGTGTGTTATAACTTCTGCATACATTAACTGATCTTGATGAAACTTCAGCAGTGTGTTCGTTGTAAGAGTCCGATCACATGGATGTGACTATTGTGAGTCAATGTTATAGCGCCACCAACTGGCAGCAGGAAGTGTGTCACTTTCAAAATGCTTTGAAATCACCCTCTTATTTTTACCCGATTTGCTTCAAACTTTATGTGTATAATGTAAACACACGCCAGATGTAGACTTGTGAAAGGATTATTGATATGGATGTTTCTGAGAATTTTCTCTCCCTCTCTCTCTGTCTCTGTGTGTGAGGGATTTGTCTATTGCTTTTAATGGATTTCAAGGTTTCAAGGGCTTTTGGGGCTCTTAACGTGCTCAAAAACGCTTGAAATTTTGCACACAGGTCAGAACCCACGGCCATCAGGGCCGGGCTGAAGCTGGTACCCGGGCGTGGCAGGGGGGCTCAACAGCGCCCCCTTGAACGGGGTCCGACAATTTGGTCCATATATCCAACATGCTTGCATGAATTAATATGAAACTCAGTACACATATAGATCTCATCGGGCCGAACATCTTAACCCCGGTCAAGTTTTACGCGAGCCCAACAGGAAGTCGGCTATTATAGGTTGTTTGGAAAACGCTTGCTGTGGAATGTGAAGTACTACTCCTAGGCAATTCATTCAATCATCGCCAAACTCGGTGTGCGTGAAGTCAAGACATTGAGGATGCTAAATTGCGGACGGATTTTTGATATCTCGAACGGTTTGGCCGTGGCGAGGAAATGAATTTTCATGACTAAAAAAGGACATATAAAGTGTGTTATAACTTAGTTAGTTTCACCTACAGTTACAAAACTCAGCGTGTATATTCTTCTCTTCAAGCCGAACAACTTTCTAATTTAAAGTCATTATCTCCGACCCTCAGAACGTCAGATATTGTGGTTTGAATGTGGATTTCTTGAAATGGTATCTCTCTGTCTCTCTCTGACAGAGAGAGGGCCCCCTCCCCATTCTGTGTGTGTGTGTGTGTGTGGCTGTCTGTGTGGGGAGGGAGGGAGGGAGGGAGGGGGAGGGAGGGCTGGTGTCTGTGTTTATGTGTGTGTGTGTGTGTGTGTGTGTGTGGCTGGCTGTCTGTACAGTGACAAGAGATTAAGCCTTTCATTGCTGTGTGATTTTTCCTGCATTAAAGGATAAATAAATCTCTAAGGCCTTGTCTTTTTGCATAACAATTTTGTATTTTTTTAAATGACAAAATATGCATAGAACCCAGATCTTTTAAATGTATAGTTTGCTTTAAATACAATTAAGGTTGTATTGGTAATTGAAGCTGAATGAATTTTAAATGAATGTGCTATATTTCAGAACAATATATTTGTTTTCCTTAAAAATGTAAAACACTAACTTTATTCTCATCTGAATTACAAATAATTTATTTCTGTATAAAAAAATACTATGACTAAAAACATATTTGATGTTTCTTTTTTAATCAATGTAGAATGTGTAACTTTTATAAATAGATTAGTGTTCTGTTTGAGGACAATAAATTAAAACCAATGCAATATGATGAATGATGTTTTGCAAATCCAGCCTCTACATTTGTACTTACTCCTTTTAAGTGGTTTATTTAATTCCCACCAGACTTTTTCAACATGATGAAAATACATTAATGATGCTATATTGTGAACGGAAATTGAATATCTCAAATTGTTTTGCTATGGCGAGGGATTAAAAATCATGTCAAAAAAGGAAACACTAAACTAAACCCATTTTATTCTTGTTTTCAATTTAAAAATAATGTACAAGTTTTAAAACAGCCAGAATGCGCTATTCAGTCAAAAAATAAATACATCAAGTAATACATAGGGCTATACTGCCCTCTTGTGTTCAAAATCAGGTAAGCCAATTGTATTTATATATAAATATATTAGGTATGCCCGTGCAGAGGTGAGCATTTTCGTTTAATTTTAAATTTCGGAGGCGGATTGCTTGAATTTACTTTACAAAAGCACAATGTTGTGCTTTGTTGCGAGTGTCCACAAATATAATTAAACACTTTGCAGTTTGAATTATGTCCTCTATGAACAAAATGACGGAGTAGCCTATGTTCTGTGTGTGTGTGTGTGTGTGTGTGTGTGTGTGTGTGTGTGTGTGTGTGTGTGTGTGTGTGTGTGTGTGTGTGTGTGTGTGTGTGTGTGTGTGTGGCTGTCTGTGTGGGGAGGGAGGGGGAGGGAGGGCTGGTGTCTGTGTTTATGTGTGTGTGTGTGTGTGTGGCTGGCTGTCTGTTACAGTGACAAGAGATTAAGCCTTTCATTGCTGTGTGATTTTTCCTATATTAAAGGATAAAGAAATCTCTAAGGCCTTGTCTTTTTGCATAACAATTTTGTATTTTTATAAATTACAAAATATGCATAGAACCCAGATCTTTTAAATGTATAGTTTGCTTTAAATACAATTAAGATTGTATTGGTAATTGAAGCTGAATGAATTTAAAATGAATGTGCTATATTTCAGAACAATATATTTGTTTTCCTTAAAATTGTAAAACACTAACTTTATTCTCATCTGAATTACAAATAATTTATTTCTGTATAAAATAATACTATGACTCAAAACACATTTGATGTTTCTTTTTTAATAAATGTAGAATGTTTAACTTAAAAATAAACAGATTAGTGCTCTGTTTGAGGACAAGAAATGAAAACCAATGCAATATGATGAATGTCCAAAAGATGGCACTCACAGACTGTTTTTAAATGAGGTTGGATAAATATTTTTTTGTTTTTAAACTGCGTGCGTGTGTGTGTGTGTGTGTGTGTGTGTGTGTGTGTGTGTGATTGTGCCTTGGTGTCTGTTACAGTTACAAGAGTTTAATCCTTGTTCAAGTTTAAGGCCTTGTCTTTTTGAATCCATTTGCAGCTTTTTATTAAGAATGGTCAAGACAGGCAGGGTGAACAATGGCAAACAGGGCAGAACAGAAAAGGCAGAGACAAATCAGGTTGACAGGCAAAGGACAAAGACTTCCTGATAAATACTAGGCTTCTGGATTTACACATTTAAGTGCTACAAAACATATTGACATATGACATCCTATGACATTAAAAAATATTCTAAATTTAAATTATCTCATATATGTGGCTATTGTGGTTCACAATCATAGGCCCTGTCCCAAATGGCACACTTCATATGAATTTTCGGTCTTGTGTACTTATTTCATGTGTCTGTTAAATCCATGAGACCGTAGGGTGTCTCATTTTTCATTTTAGGTTTCAGAAGGTTGCTCACGCATACTTTGTGGTTGATATGTGCCCTCGATGCGGACTTTTGCAGAGCCCACACTGATGCAAGCTCTACAGCACACTTCTTTTCGACAGTCAAAGCGGGGTTACGTTTTTGCACGTTGTGCACAATAACCCCAAAGGCACCGGGGTGGCGGTGCCACCGGGCTGTTTATATATATATATATAAATATAGCTGCGAGCAGCGATGAAGGGCCAAAGCCGGTGGAACCGCCACCCCGGTGCCTTTAGGTACTAAAGGCACCGGGGTTGCGGTGCCACCGGCTTGGGCCCGTAATCGCTGCTCGCAGCTATATTTATATATATATATTTCTTTTTATTAGGGCCCAAGCCTGAAAAGGCGAAGGCCCTATTGTTTTCCTAAGGATTATTAGGGCCCAAGCCTGAAAAGGCGAAGGCCCTATTGTTTTCCTAAGGATTATTATTTAGGATTATTATTATTATTATTTTACTACCTTTTGGGCACTTTTGGGGGCCTTAACGTGCTCGAAAACTCTTGAAACTTTGCACACATCTCAGAACCCGCGGCCATCAGGGCCGGGCTGAAGCTGGTACCCGGGCATGGCAGGGGGGCTCGACAGCGCCCCCTGGAATGGGGTTTGAACACTTGGTCCATAAATCAAACACGCTTGCTTGTAATAATATGAAACTCAGTACACATATAGATCTCATCGGTTCATGTATACTTCATGCTCTTACTTTTTACCCCAGCCCAACAGGAAGTCGGTTATTAAGGCTTGTTTGGAAAACGCATGCAATGGAATGTGAAATACTCCTCCTAGAGAATTCAAACACACGGCACGAAACTCGGTCAGCATGAAGTCAAGACACTGAGGATGAAAAGTTGCCAGGGGATTTTTGATATCTCGAACGGTTTGGCCGTGGCGAGGAAACGAAATTATGGCGAGAAACATGAAACAGGAAGTGTGTTATAACTACTGCATACATTAACTGATCTTGATGAAACTTCAGCAGTGTGTTCGTTGTAAGAGCCCGATCACATGGATGTGACTATTGTGAGTCAAAGTTATAGCGCCACCAACTGGCAGCAGGAAGTGTGTCACTTTCAAAATGCTTTTAAATCACCCTCTTATTTTTACCCGATTTGCTTCAAACTTCATGTGCATAATGTAGACACACGCCAGATGTAGACCTGTGAAAGGATTATTGATATCTTTGATACTGTTGCCATGGCAATGCATCAAACATTAATATTCCTTTTTTTAAGCTTTTTCGTGCTTTTTTATGCTTTCGGGCACTTTTGGGGTTCTTAACGTGCTCGAAAACTCTTGAAACTTTGCACACGGGACAAAACCCACGGCCAGCAGGGCCAGGCTGAAGCTGGTACCCGGGCGTGGCAGGGGGGCTCGACAGCGCCCCCTTGAACGGGTCCGACAATTTGGTCCATATATCCAACACGCTTTACCCTATTTGCTTCAAACTTGATGTGTATAATGTAGACACAAGCCAGATGTAGACCTGTGAAAGGATTGTTGATATCTTAGATGCTGTTGCCGTGACAACGCATCAAACTTTAATATTCTTTTTGGATACTTTTGAGATTCTTAGCGCACTTTTGGGGCCCTTAACATGCTCAAAAACTCTTGAAACTTTGCACACGGGTCAGAAACCACGGCCATCAGGGCCGGGCTGAAGCTGGTACCCGGGCGTGGCAGGGGGGCTCGACAGCGCCCCCTGGAACGGGGTCCGAAAACTTGGTCCATAAATCAAACAGGCTTTACCCGATTTGCTTCAAACTTGATGTGTATAATGTAGACACACGCCAGATGTAGACCTGTGAAAGGATTGTTGATATCTTAGATGCTGTTGCCGTGACAACGCATCAAACTTTAATATTCCTTTTGGATACTTTTGAGACTCTCAGCGCACTTTTGGGGCCCTTAACGTGCTCAAAAACTCTTGAAACTTTGCACACGGGTCAGAACCCGCGGCCATCAGGGCCGGGCTAAAGCTGGTACCCGGGCGTGGCAGGGGGGCTCGACAGCGCCCCCTGGAACAGGGTCGGAAAACTTGGTCCATAAATCAAACACGCTTGAATGTAATAATATGAAACTTGGTACACATATAGATCTCATCGATTCATATATCTTTTGTACTTTTACTTTTTACCCCAGCCCAACAGGAAGTCGGCTATTATGGTTTGTTTGGAAGCATATGCCCCTGGAATTCGATATACTCCTCCTAGAGAATTCAACCAATCGCCACGAAACTTGGTCAGCATGAAGTCAAGACACTGAGGATGAAAAGTTGCCAGGGGATTTTTGATATCTCGAACGGTTTGGCCGTGGTGAGGAAACGAATTTATGGCGAATAATGGAAACAGGAAGTGTGTTATAACTTCTGCAAACATTAACTGATCTTGATGAAACTTCAGCAGTGTGTTCGTTGTAAGAGTCCAATAACATGGATGTGACTATTGTGAGTCAAAGTTATAGCGCCACCAACTGGCAGCAGGAAGTGTGTCACTTCCTAAAGGCTTTGAAATCACCCTCTTATTTTTACCCGATTTGCTTCAAACTTGATGTGTATAATGTAAACACACAGCAGATGTAGACCTGTGAAAGGATTATTGATATCTTAGATACTGTTGCCGTGACAACGCATCAAACTTTTATATTCTTTTTGGATGCTTTTGAGACTCTTAACGCACCTTTGGGGCCCTTAACGTGCTCAAAAACTCTTGAAACTTTGCACACGGGTCAGAACCTGGGGCCATTAGGGCTGGGCTGAAGCTGGTACCTGGGCGTGGCAGGGGGGCTCGACAGCGCCCCCTGGAATGGGGGTCTGAAAACTTGGTCCATAAATCAAACAGGCTTTACCCGATTTGCTTCAAACTTGATGTGTATAATGTAGACACACGCCAGATTTAGACCTGTGAAAGGATTGTTGATATCTTAGATGCTGTTGCCGTGACAACGCATCAAACTTTAATATTCTTTTTGGATACTTTTGAGACTCTCAGCGCACTTTGGGGGCCCTTAACGTGCTCAAAAACTCTTGAAACTTTGCACACGCGTCAGAACCCGCGGCCATCAGGGCCGGGCTAAAGCTGGTACCCGGGCGTGGCAGGGGGGCTCGACAGCGCCCCCTGGAACGGGGTCCGAAAACTTGGTCCATAAATCAAACACGCTTGCATGTAATAATATGAAACTCAGTACACATATAGATCTCATCGGTTCATATATCCATTGTACTTTTACTTTTTACCCCAGCCCAACAGGAAGTCGGCTATTATGGTTTGTTTGGAAGCGTATGCCCCTGGACTTCGATATACTCCTCCTAGAGAATTCAACCAATCGCCACGAAACTCGGTCAGCATGAAGTCAAGACATTGAGGATGAAAAATTGACAGGGGATTTTTGATATCTCGAACGGTTTGGCCGTGGCGAGGAAACGAAATTATGGCAAAAAAACGTGAAGCAGGAAGTGTGTTATAACTTAGTTCGTTTGACCTACAGTCACAAAACTCTATATTTATATTCTTCTCCTAGAGCCGAACAACTTTCTAATTTACAGTCATTAGCTTCGACCAAGAGAAAGTCAGATATTGTGGTTTGAATGTGGATTCTATGAATTTTTTCTCCCTCTCTCTCTGCGTCTGTCTGTATGTGTGTGTGTGTGAGGGGGAGGGGAGGGCTCTGTGGGTGATAAACACTGAATCATACATAGAGCTATACTGCCCTCTTGTGTCCAAAATTATATTTATGAATGAAATCGCTGTGTACGCGCATCGTTATGAATGCACGTGCAGCCGTTAGTTTCATTTTAAAATGCTTGAATTGTGAGTTCAATAGCCTATTATTCTTCATGGAAAACACAACAACAAAACAGTATAATGACAGATTCTCTTAAATAGCTGCTTTTACACACAATATTCCTTCATCATCTATTCAGTCAGCTCTTTACTCTCGTGTTTTATGAAATTTGACTACTGCTGCTGATCTTTGCTGGGACTCACACACACACACACACACACACACACACACCAAATTATATATTTAAATCTGCATATTGTAATATCTGCAGGGCATCCTCTAGTCTAGTTTTATTAAATATATAGTTCATCTTTCATTTTTTATTTCTAAATTTTATCAATATTTTGAATAATAAGACACTATAGGGCTGCTAATTGTCCTAGGTAGGGCTGATCAAATTAAATATTTTACACTGAAAAAGTACAATGCATTATATAATGTTAAGAGATTGTTTTAAATATAAGTTTGTTGACTATTGTTGGAAAGAATGATATTTTTAAACACTAAACCACCATTAGGTGTCGCCAGGCGACCGTCTTAATGAGCGAGTCATTAATTCATTCGTTCAAACGATTCGCTCACATGCTCATGAAGTGACTCTCAGAGTGAATTGAATCATGAATCATGTCATCATATCGTGAGGCAGCAGAGACTGAAAACAGCGCGAGTGCTGCTCATGCTTCAGTGTGTGTGTGTGTGTGAGAGAGAGAGAGAGGTAGCTAACGTTAAATGAAACCGTGCGTCTGCGCCATTCATTCACACAAAGACAAGCAGTGTTAATATTTAAATAGTATTTTTGCAGTTTAATATACACAGACACTATTTTGTGCTTTATATAGGCTACAGTGCTCCTAGTAAAAAAGTTAGTCTGGAGCCCCGCGCTTAGATAAACACAGAAGTGACTGAAAGCAACTCCTATGAGTGGGTACCGAATATACCCGGTAGCAATGTATTGTTTGCTTTAAATAAAATTAAGATTGTATGTTTTGTGATTAAAGCTGAATGAATTTAAAATTAATGTGCTATATATATATATATATATATATATATATATATATATATATATATATATATATATATATATATATATATATATATATATATATATATATATATATTAGATCAATATGTTATCCTTAAAAATGTTATCAACACTAACTTTATTCTCATCTGATTTATAAACAACTTATTTCTGTATAAAATAAAAAATCCAGAATAATCCAGACCAACCAGAGCGCACTATTCTTATAACATCATCAGTGCTGAAGCGGAACTACCAGAGCTGTTCAGCAGATAGCGAGCAGATGCAGCATATGTGTTGTAATGAGGCAGGGTCAGGCTAGGGGAATCCATTTGTAGCTTTTTATTAAGAATGGTCAAGACAGGCAGGGTGAACAATGGCAAACAGGGCAGAACAGAAAAGGCAGAGACAAACCAGGTTGACAGGTGCTGCAAAACATATTGACCTATGACATTAAAAATTATTCTAAATTTAAATGATCTCATATATGTGGCTATTGTGGTTCACGATCATAGGCCCTGTCCCAGATGGCACACTTCATATGAATTTTCGGTCTTGTGTACTTATTTCATGTGTCCGTTAAATCCATGTAGGATGTAGGGTGTTTTATTTTTCATTTTAGGTTTCAGAAGGTTGCTCACGCATACTTTGTGGTTGATATGTGCCCTTGATGCACACTTTTGCAGAGCCCACACTGATGCAAGCTCTACAGCACACTTCTTTTCGACAGTCAAAGCGGGGTAACGTTTTTGCACGTCGTGCACAATAACCCTAAAGGCACCAGGGTGGCGGTGCCACCGGGCCGTTTATATATATATATATATATATATATATATATATAAATATAGCTGCGAGCAGCGATGAAGGGCCAAAGCTGGCGGAACCGCCACCCCGGTGCCTTTAGGTACTAAAGGCACCGGGGTTGCGGTGCCACCGGCTTGGGCCCGTAATCGCTGCTCGCAGCTATATTTATATATATATATATATATATATATATATATATATATTTATTATTCTTCTTATTATTTTACTACCTTTTTGGCACTTTTGGGGCCCTTAACGTGCTCGAAAACTCTGGAAACTTTGCACACAGATCAGAACCCGCGGCCATCAGGGCCGGGCTGAAGCTGGTACCCGGGCGTGGCAGGGGGGCTCGACAGCGCCCCCTGGAACGGGTTTTGAACACTTGTCCATATATCAAACACGCTTGCATGTAATAATCTGAAACTCGGTACACTTATAGATCTCATCGGGCCAAACAACTTTCGCGCTCTAAGTTTTACGTCAGCCCAACAGGAAGTCGGTTATTATGGGTTTGGAAAGTCATTTTCTATATTTTTCTTACGACTATTTGGGCAATTTTGGGGCCCTTAACATGCTCAAAAACTCTTGAAACTTTGCACATGGGTCAGAACCCGTGGCCATCAGGGCTGGGCTGAAGCTGGTACCTGGGCATGGCAGGGGGGCTCGACAGCGCCCCCTGGAACGGGGTCCGAAAACTTGGTCCATAAATCAAACACGCTTGCATGTAATAATATGAAACTCGGTACACATATAGATCTCATCGGTTCATATATCCTTTGTACTTTTACTTTTTACCCCAGCCCAACAGGAAGTCGTCTATTAAGGGTTGTTTGGAAAACGCATGCAATGGAATTCGATATACTCCTCCTAGAGAATTCAACCAATCGCCACGAAACTCGGTCAGCATGAAGTCAAGAGATTGACGATGAAAAGTTGCGAGGGGATTTTTGATATCTCGAACGGTTTGGCCGTGGCGAGGAAACGAATTTATGGCGAATAATGGAAACAGGAAGTGTGTTATAACTTCTGCATACATTAACTGATCTTGATGAAACTTCAGCAGTGTGTTTGTTGTAAGAGTCCGATCACATGGATGTGACTATTGTGAGTCAATGTTATAGCGCCACCAACTGGCAGCAGGAAGTGTGTCACTTTCAAAATGCTTTGAAATCACCCTCTTATTTTTACCCGATTTGCTTCAAACTTTATGTGTATAATGTAAACACACGCCAGATGTAGACTTGTGAAAGGATTATTGATATGGATGTTTCTGAGAATTTTCTCTCCCTCTCTCTCTGTCTCTGTGTGTGAGGGATTTGTCTATTGCTTTTAATGGATTTCAAGGTTTCAAGGGCTTTTGGGGCTCTTAACGTGCTCAAAAACGCTTGAAATTTTGCACACAGGTCAGAACCCACGGCCATCAGGGCCGGGCTGAAGCTGGTACCCGGGCGTGGCAGGGGGGCTCAACAGCGCCCCCTTGAACGGGGTCCGACAATTTGGTCCATATATCCAACACGCTTGCATGAATTAATATGAAACTCAGTACACATATAGATCTCATCGGGTTGAACATCTTACCCCCGGTCAAGTTTTACGCCAGTCCAACAGGAAGTCGGCTATTATGGGTTGTTTGGAAAACGCTTGCTGTGGAATGTGAAGTACTACTCCTAGGCAATTCATTCAATCATCGCCAAACTCGGTGTGCATGAAGTCAAGACATTGAGGATGCTAAATTGCGGACGGATTTTTGATATCTCGAACGGTTTGGCCGTGGCGAGGAAATGAATTTTCATGACTAAAAAAGGACATATAAAGTGTGTTATAACTTAGTTAGTTTCACCTACAGTTACAAAACTCAGCGTGTATATTCTTCTCTTCAAGCCAAACAACTTTCTAATTTAAAGTCATTATCTCCGACCCTCAGAAAGTCAGATATTGTGGTTTGAATGTGGATTTCTTGAAATGGTATCTCTCTCTGTCTCTCTCTGACAGAGAGAGGGCCTCCTCCCATTCTGTGTGTGTGTGTGTGTGTGTGTGGCTGTCTGTGTGGGGAGGGAGGGAGGGAGGGAGGGAGGGAGGGAGGGGTGGTGTCTGTGTTTATGTGTGTGTGTGTGTGTATGTGTGTGGCTGTCTGTCTGTTACAGTGACAAGAGATTAAGCCTTTCATTGCTGTGTGATTTTTCCTGCATTAAAGGATAAATAAATCTCTAAGGCCTTGTCTTTTTGCATAACAATTTTATATTTTTATAAATTACAAAATATGCATAGAACTCAGATCTTTTAAATGTATAGTTTGCTTTAAATAAAATTAAGATTGTATTGGTAATTGAAGCTGTATGAATTTAAAATGAATGTGCTATATTTCAGAACAATAGATTTGTTTTCCTTAAAATTGTAAAACACTAACTTTATTCTCATCTGAATTACAAATAATTTATTTCTGTATAAAAAAATACTATGACTAAAAACATATTTGATGTTTCTTTTTTAATCAATGTAGAATGTGTAACTTATAAATAAATAGATTAGTGCTCTGTTTGAGGACAAGAAATTAAAACCAATGCAATATGATGAATGATGTTTTGCAAAACCAGCCTCTACATTTGTACTTACTCCTTTTAAGT